>OZ005741.1:196642868-196855521 GCA_963930735.1 Dioctria linearis | reverse complement strand
CCTTTCAGCCCGAAAGCCATGCACCGAAATTCCTAATGCCCATAGGGCGTACTAAAAGTTGTCTTCGGTCTGTCTTTGGGATCAACCAGTACGTGATCATAGCCACTGGCAAGATCGAGGGTAGTGAAATACCGGGAATGAACTAGTTGCTTCAAGATATCTTCAATCCTGCGCAATGGAAAGGCATCACCTATTGTTTTATCATTTAATTTTCGACCACAGCTCTTCATCGTTTTGCGCCATTTGGCTTTCTTTGGAACCACTAATAGCGGTGAGTTACTACAAGGGATTTCGCTAGGTTTAACTATTTTATTTTCTAGCAGTTCTTGGAGGTGTTGATTTATAAATTCTCTTTGCGTCTGTGGAAGCCGATATATTTTTTGATTAACTGGGGCTTGGTTGCAAACTATGAAATGGTATGCAAAATGGCATTGATACAAATGTGGTTGTCACCAAGCAGATGAAATGTGTCATTTTAATGGTGAAAAATATGCAAGCTACAAAGTGTTTAGTCTAATGTCAATTCCTGTTCCAGTTGTACTAGGTGCGATACTTGCAGAGAAGGGCGTGCGTCGTATTGCTCTTCGATTTAAATCTGTTGGAGTAAATGTCTGGAATTAATTAGTTGTGTATGTGGAGTCTCGTATTGGTGCCGGTCCATATTGAATGGGTGAGTTTTCGGAGATTGCTCCGGGGGACAGCCCAGTTTTGGGCATTCGTTTCGGGGTATTATGGGAAATTAAGGATCTGCGTGGATAAAAGTCTCATTTTTTGGACAAATTGTGTTAGTGAAGTTACGCTTCACGTTTGAAGTTAGACAAGAGTTTCATTTGTTACTTGAGTGCAAGTTGTAGGTATAATAATTACTATTGGGCTCTAGGGTAAGTCTGAGTATTTTTTAATGTAATGTTATGACTATTGACTTTTCGAAAATTAGAAAACTATTTGCTAGAAAAACTCCTATTTCCACCTCTTCGGATTGACAAAGCATTTCTTGCTTTGTTGTCAGAGAGACTTTAACTACTACGTGTGACTGGCTGTGGTAATTGAGTAAAACAGTGCCTGATATCGTCAGTGGGAGGGATTTTCATCAAATTTGGATGTTTATTCTTACTTTTTTGAGACTCCTTTACTCGTTTGGTGTCGCTATCGTCTACCTGGGTTTTGACGTAGTTGGAAGCTTCAATAATTTTCTTTTACTTCACTTTATTATCATCAGTATCGCAGCCATGTTTCTCATTGGTTGCAGGCAGAAGCGGTATTGTGAACTCTGTCGAATTACTTTCCATGCGGGGTAATCTGAGAATTCGGTTATGGCCTTCGATGTTACTACAATTCTTCGAAGGCTAATCGTTTCCCCGCAACCCGTCGTACAAGATTGGTGTGCTGGTTTTTACTATGGCAACTTCCTAATGTTTTGCCTTCACTAAAGGGAGTTTTCAACACAGTAGTATCATTTCGGCTGATTGAGTTGCTAGTATTTAAGGCGTTTTGTTTGATGACCGATATAAGTGATACACGTTGCGGAATTGAGTGAAGTATTTGGGTTGTGTGCAGTGTATTTGATGCTTGATGGGTGATATGATCGGCTACTGGTACTGCCTTAGGTGGAGTATGTGTTAGTAAGTTCGATCGAGAAATCATCAGTGCATTGTACTGAATGGTTATTCCCTTGCATTCCCATATATGAACTAGGGAATTTGTATGGATATTAGTGTCCTTGTTGCTAGTAGGAATTTTCCTGAAGTAGTCTTTCCATTTTCAGGTATTTTTCTATATGGCTGTTTAGGTTTGCCTCACTTAATGACAGAAGATATGTACTGAGAAGTGGATTTGATATAGCACATTATAGCAAATTTCTGCAAAATCTTCTTCTTTGTAGAGCTGTTGGGCAATACTTTGTACTCTCCAGCTTCCTTGCATTTCGTTTGAAGCAGCTTCATACGGTTCGCGAAGGATGCAAGCAATTCGATGGGGTACTGTTTTTATATATATAATCAGCTTATTTTTTAACTACTGGTATCTTTCCTGTGGTAAACAGGATTGGTTGACCTCTATTTTTCCAAATTTTGAATAAGTGCTGGAAGGAAATTAGCATGTATGCATTCCCTCTCAATCATGTTTGGAGAATGTGTAGGAATGTAGATTTTTATTATCTTCTAAGCATTGTTATACTTGTCTACAACACCCAATGAAAGTCTACAGCAACGCAACACGTTGAGAGCTTACTTCACCTGAGAATAGATGCATTAATTGGACACTTAATTTAACCACCTTTTCGTAATTTACTGGCATTTTCCGCTGTTTTCTAGAGAATCGTTATAACAATTTGTATTGACTAAATTCTTTGAAGCTGAATTAGTTCGGGCCTTTGCAAATACCGAAGTAGGTAAACTAATAGGTTCTATTAGATACCTAGCCAAACTAAGTCGTCGAAAACGTTTACTCGAACGGTGTTTGCATTTGTGGAAAGTCGGCTATAGAAATGTTTGTTAAGTTAAAATGAAGACTTTAACTGTGTAAAGAAGATTTTGATGCAATGTTAACCACTGCGAAAAAAGAGAACAAACAATCCAAAAGCAGTAAAAATAATAGAAAACAATCCAGTTCCCTTTGAAAAAATGTTGTTTATCTACCGCAATGAACATCAGATTTATATTTATATGTAGGTAGGTATTTATAATAGGGAGAGGGAAAATTTTTTGCACTGAACACTTAAGGCCTAAACACAATTGCGACTACCGGCGATGACTACATTTTCGCACATCGCCGCGATTACTGATTACCGGCCATTCGTAATTGAGTGGCAGTGGCTTGGCTGGGTCAAACAGGAAAAACGTGGCAAAATAAAAGATAAAGTAACAAAGAAAAAATGAGTTTTGAAGAGCGGTTGAATGAGTGCGTGCGACCACACGAATATTTATATAATTTCCGTCATCAGCAATAAATAGGAAAAAACCTGGAAAATTATTGAAAAGTGCGCTGTATACCATATTCAGTATACTCACAAAGTGCATTAATCTATCCGCAATTACGTTTCAAAATTGAATCTGTGTTTTTACCGTGAATACAGTACGAGACAACCAAACGATATCACGAAATATATCTTCTTCTCTTTCGCTGTCGCTGCAATTGTGTTTCAGATCTGTCGACGGAGGACTTTGACAGCGGTTGCGGCTCATAGATGTTGTCCGCTCACTCAATTTCACTCAATATCCCCTTTCACAACGTACGCAAAAAATCTAATCATCTAATTCATTCTTTTCAATTCAATTACCATTATTATTATACTTAAGTATACTCGTTCGCCGGAATACTCAAATAAAACCATGAATTCTACATTCTCTCGCAATTAAACAGAAACGTACGTAATATTATAGATAGTCAATATCTTATTTTTGCACAATATGAATAAAATATGTTTAACATAATTTTATAAAAAAAACATTCAAACATTTAAAGTCAAACCAGATAATATAATTTTAAAATATTGTTATTGGATAGATTCAGTTTTGCAATGATTTTTTTTTTTTGTAGAAAGAAAAAAATTATTTTTTACTTAGTACCTATCATTTATTTATGAAAGTTATTTATTTAAAAAGTTTTTTTAATATATGTATTTTATTTTCTAATCATTACATTTTTGCTAAAAACTCATAAAAAGGACATTCAGTATGTTTGTATAAATACTTGGCTTGAAATCCACTTGAGGCTCAGGTAGGGCGGTTGATTGAATTAATTCCAATTACTTGAGTGGAATTTTTCTTGAATTTAATTTTCCAATTACATAAGTTGAAATTTACGGACTGAATGAGCGTTTTCATGATATTTTGATTACTTCAAGCATACTTCAAGTATGCTTCAAGTATTCATGTAAACGTACTGACTGTCTATCTAATATATGCATATTACCTCGCATCTACGTTCTTTTGCGAATGTTGTGATGTAATTTTTTACCTCTGCGGTAAGTATAGTTTAGAAGATTATCGCACTTTAATGTAAGTACTTCCACGTAAAAACGTTTTACATGAAAAAACTGGAAAATTTATTTCACATCAAAACCCATCGGTTAGACATATAAAATTTAAATGTTCACATGAGATATGTAAAACTTATGCGGAAGCGTTTGAAAGAAAAATCACCCCCGCAAGAACGTACCTCGTTTGTACACAAATTCGAAAATCACGCATTTTAAAGATATTCGAGTGAAAAAAGTCGGTTATAAAGTTTTTTATAGAGCAAAAGAAAATATACCATTTAATAAACCTCAGCAAAAGCTTCAATTTGGTATTACGCACGGCCAAAATTGGAAAACGCCATGAGTGTAGCTATCACCCTCCCCGCAAAACCCCAAAAAACGTAAACAATTAAGCCCACTGACTAATTCTAAAACAAAAAATCCCATGTAAATCCATCCACGTTTACTATTCTAAAACTATTCCTAAAATTTCACAGTATTCGTCACGAAGTTCGGATAAATGGTATTTGAAAAAAGCTACGAATTTTTTATTAACATCTGGCAGCATTTAAATAAATCGTGAGCAAGACCGACACCCACCCGCACCAGCATATACTTCTGAATTTATCAATGAAAGTTACTATCACGGAGTGTAAATCAATTGCCAAACGCTACGCTGCGGCCAGCGTACCATAGCAATGTACGCATGCAAACTCTTGAGTGAATATGAGTCTAAAAAGTTAAATGTATTTAACTTTTTACATTGGCTTTGTTGTTGTAAAAACGCTGTAGGGATTTCAGCGTCACTGCGATGCCAGTGGCAACGGTGTTTGATTCTAATGCCGTTCCATTCATACCACGCGAATATTATGTAGTTTGCTTGACAAGACAAATCGGGGTGGATCTGGTGCTGGGTGGAATGATGATGGGTGGGTCATACGCTACATTTTAGACAGCGTACCATACAGAATGTTAGTAGCGATAGCCCAATACATTGCCGTCTTTATGTTCCAGGCCGTGACATCGAATTCTTTGAATGCATTAGAGTGGTACGATTTCGTACTTCTCTTAGCATTTGTTCTTATGGAAAAATGCATTACTTTCAACTTCAACCTTCTGCACAATGTAAATAAGCCTCCGTACTAAAAGTTTAATTCAGGAATTTTGTTATTTAATTCCTTGTGCATTTACCAATATAAAAATCTAAGTACTTTCTTTAAGAAAATTGTTTTTATTTTATTACTCAAACATAACACTACACATAAAAATGAGAAAATGCGTTGAATTCTGTTGCCTGTCGCCGTACTTCTTTTCTCGATCAATTTTAATAACTTACTCAGTGAAAAAAAACTTACTAGCAGAAACTCAGCTGCACTGCAAGTTTATTCTACATATATCACAAAATAATTCTTAGTCTACAAAAATACAAATTGCTAAATATCGTCATCACCACCGAAATGTTGTGACATTTGATCTGAATTACATTCTGCAAAGTTATTAATGCAGATCAGCCGGGGAAGGCGCGCGATGAGGCACTTCCTTTAGCCCACGATTCCCTTTCAGGAAAACTCAAGAGACGCCACGTCCAAAACAACCATCGCATCATATGGCATGCGGCCCAGATGGTTTTCTCCTTTCCAGCCCATAAGCCAATGACCAACATCTTCAGGAACGCAATCCGCAAAAAAAAACCATTTGAAATCTGCCTGAATGACACGATCTGGAGCCATTGCATTGAGCAAAGACCCTCATAGCCGCATTAACTTTTTCCTCTACTTGAATGCATTTCCGACGTCAGCTTCGCGTTGTAGACTCCGAGGTACTTGACATGGAAAGATAATTGCAGAGTTTGCAAAAAGCTTTGGAAGAACAAAAAATCTAAAATTTAATTTGATTATTTTCATCAAGGGCAGAGCATTGCAGTCAATCAAAAGGACAAGGTTAGTCAATGTAGAATGTCCAACCAAGAAGCCATGTTATTGCTCTCAAAGGAAAGGTCATATCATAGCTCTAGCACCTTTTTCAAACATAAGTGTATGTACTGCCCGAAGTTAGAGCATACATGCAATAAATGAAGAGTGTTGTGAAAATTATGCCACTGGTGTAAAACTCATGATTTTATTCGTTTATTCATTGAATCTACACTTCACATTCACACTTAATATTTCAAGCTCAGATGGTACACGACTTATGTATATATTTTATAATATAAGAAACTGAAACCAATATTCCATAAATGATTAAGATATAAATTTGATTTATACAACTGTTGCAATTGACTTCTACTCACCTGATCGATAAATTACAGCTGATTTACTTGACTTTTTATTTGACTGAGGTTTGGGAGTAGGATATTCTTTATTGCAGTCGATACCGCAATAAAGTGGCTTTGTAAGGAATTGTCTTATTACAGTCGAGACCCGTAATAAAACTCTTTATTACAGTCGATACCCGCAATAAAGTTTTTTGTGTTAGTGATCTTCTTACTACAGTCGAGACCCGCAGTAAGACTCTTTATTACAGTCGATACCCGCAATAAAGTGGTTTTATTAGTAATTTTCTTACTACAGTCGAGACCCGCATTAAAGTGCTTTTATTAGTAATTGTCTTATTACAGTCGATACCCGCAATAAGACTATTTATTACAGTCGAGACCCGCAATAAAGTGATTTGTTAGTAGATTTCTTATTACAGTCGAGACCCGCTATAAGAAACTGTATTACAGTCGAGACCCGCAATAAAGTGATTTGTTAGTAATATATTATCTGAGTCGAGAGCCGAGATAATATTCTTTAAGTTAGTCGAGACCCGACTTAGTTAGTATGTATCATAACTTCAGTCCAGACCCGAAGCAAGATTCTTTATTTCCGTCGAGACCAGAAATAAGGTGTATTGTTGGTAATATTTTTATTGCAGTCGCTACCCACAATAAAAAACCTTTAGTATAATCGCTATCTAACATAATCTCCTTAATCCAGTCGGTACCCAGAATAAGAATATTTTATTTTAGCCTTCAATTAACAAAAATTTAATTTAGTAATAAAATACAACACTAGGAGGTAGTCAACGGCGCGTGGCAACAATATTGGCATAGTAACAAATTTCAAAGCAACAACAACCTGACATAGCAACTGCACCTCATCATTTGTTCATGAAGTGTTACCATTTTAGTTGTTTGTTGCTAACAAGCTGCTCTCGCCTTATTAAGTCAAACTATTTTGAGTAAATTCAATTTATTTCCAGACAAATATGGTCTAAATGTCAATAAAAAATAAAACTTTCACCTTTTTTTGAATTAGAACGTTTACTTACCAAGAATAATTTATACATTCTTAAACAACCAATACCTTGAGCTGGCTTAGACGTAGCTGGAAGCAGCACGCGCGAGTTCCTGCTCTTGTGCTTAGATGCCCCGTCACAACATACCGCTGCGCAGTGATTCCCTGTGTAATGTATGCTGCTCGTATTGCAGGTTAGAACTGGGAGTTTTAAATTGTCTCATATTTTTGATCTTTCCACTGTTTTGCTCCAATGCCTGTTAGTAGCGTGTACGCCTTACGCAATACTTCAGTGGAAACGATGCATGGCGGAACATGGTTCTAGTATCTCTGTATTCTAGTATCATTCTTCTTTAACGTTGTTCATTCTGACGTATGTCACAGTGTGACAACTCGCGATTATTTTCGATTGACTATCGGCTTATATGTTATGTCTTAAAGTTGAAGTATAAAATTGATTAGATTTCGGTGTTTTGTTATATTATTTCGCATCGCCCTAATAACAATCGCGATTGGACAAAATTTTTCGTAGATGCACCACTTTCCGTACATCCGTTCGTTCGACATTGTTTACCAACATCGAGGGAAGGAAATTTAATTAGACAATTTTAAATATATAATTTAAAATTAAGATTGATGCTTTATGGGACTCTTCCTTTCAGCGTTAATGCCTCTTGTTTGGAACAATGTATGAGCGTTGGAAATCGATATAAGACAGTAGTTAATAACTCAATTAAAATGCAGGCATAAGGCACATTTTTTTTCAGGATTTCACGATAAATATTCATAATGGTGTATTTCAAACGTATGAAAAGTGTACTTGTACCCCTCTGAGTCCCTCAATTACTATTGTATTTTCTTGTCATTTTAATAAATATTTATGACTTATGAAAATATTATTCTTTTTTTTTCATTCTTGTAATTTTATTGGAAAGCATTAACTTTAAAAATTAAAATTTTTGTAAATGTATCTATTTATTCAATTCTTCTAGTATTTGTGGAGATGCTTAAAGTCATAGAGAAATATCTTAAACGAAAATATTTACGACTTTCTCAAAAGAAAAATTTGTAATAAATTAGATTCATAAATAAAATTATAAAAGGTTTTGGTACAGAACAGAAGATAAAGCTTTATCAGGAATTTTTTGTAATCAAAGATTTGACCAAGGAATATCTGTAGCGTCCCAGCCGGAAATATGTCACGCACTTGTCAGGTGAAGCGCTTCCACAACATAGCCAGAAAGTAACTTTACCGAAGCGCTCTTTTTCCATAACCAAAGGAATCTTTGTGAAAGCAGATCTCATCCCTGAGTTTAGGCCTATTGATAACCTATTTGATTTTTGTTGTGAAACTATGACTCATATGCATTTGAAAGCAGAATTTTAATTCTTTAGTAAACAGTTGAAGTGAGCTTGTAAGTGGTATAAACGGCAAATTAAACGGAACGCATTCAGCATAAAACTGAAATTTTCAGTAAAGCTCTTATATTGATTCCAAGAAACTACATCTGAGCTCTGCCCTATGCAGATATGCTCACATTAAAACAATATGAACAAGGATACAGTGGGGACGCGCTGCGAGCATATTTGAGCGCTTCCATTTCCCGCTGGGATATTTAAGTAACACAACCTAAAACATATTTGCGAGGTTGAAATTTATCTCACATTGTAGAAAATCAATAAAATAACTTAATTTAAATTAAAAAATTACAATATTTTGGTCAGGTTGAATTGGTGAAGCGGCAGCCCAACTTTCGTAGCGCTTAGTTGGGGCTGGCAGTTGGTTTTACAGTATGGCGGCTAAAACTGGCGATCAGAGAACAGACAAAAAAATATCGAAATATTAAGAGCATTTGCAAGCGCAGACTGCGTGAAACAATATTAGTGTAAAGAAAATCAGCTTGTTTTAAAGTTTCATCCAACTACGTACAGCCGAAATAAAAACGTTGTATTACTGGGATTCGTCACACAGAGAACCTACCTTTCATATGTATATGTAGTTCCTGTTACTACCAGGCTTTATTTTTCTGACATTATTAAGTAATATTGAGCGTATGGGCTGATGCCAAATCCATTTTACTAGCATATGCATACATATGTAAGTCACAGCCATATGGCTAAACGATGAGAAAACAAAAGGCAAGCAAAGAATGCAACATCAATATTGAAATAATTTCTCCATGTAAAGGACCAAATAACTCCAAGATTTTGATTACTGTAACAGATACTGATATGATATAGAATGGGCATAAGAATAATTGTTTGGAAGTACGAAGTATCCAAGGTAAGCTCACAGTTTATGGTCAAGCTATTATTATCCACGAAGCACTTAGATACGGCACACCATGTCCAACATTTTAAATCATCCTTTATTGCATATAAATATACATCTGTGGGTCTGTAATGCATACATGATATCTCCGACAGATTATTTATTAAACTTAAGAAGAATATAAAAACTAATTGCACACTATCTTTTGCGCTTGATCATAGTAATAAGATACCATAAATTACAGAGCACAAAAATCCAGTTTTTCTCAGCAAATTTACGAAATTATGCATTAAACATGGACTCGGCCATAGAACATCAGGTGAGTTTCGAAGACAGAGAATCATACCTTGAACGCGGTGATCCCATTATTAACTTCAATGACACCAACGATAATGGGATAGGTCAGATAGAATTTAGAGATTTAGGATCCTTATCAGGTACCTGCGGCAAATAAGGCCCACCTAATTTGAATATGGAATAATTTAAGTATTTGGTGATATAGATTTACAAAAATAAGTTTTCCGTGAAGCTTATTTATTTGCACGACTATAAAAATTGAAAAACTATAAGAGAAGTGAATATTTGAAAAAATAATTCAGTTTTATAAAACCTTTTCCAAAGGCCTTAATAAACTACCAAAGTATAATAAGGCCCAAAGCAAGAATTAACTTTTTCGAAATCCTAATCAGCGGAATGATTTCTTTTAAACTTGCTAAAACTAAGAAAATCAACAAAATAATAAAAATTAAAATGGGCCTTTTTACCCCCCAGGGAGATAGCTTTAGTTATAATTTTCTTCAGAGTAAATTCAAACGTCTTCATTCTTTGGAACAAAAATAATATCACAATCATAATCCTATATAGGAACATTACTTTCATTGAGAATTTAGGTTAGGTATGGTAATAAGGCCCACATTAAACTCCAGTGGGCCCTATTAGACCTATGGCGAGATTTTACAAAATTACTCATTTATCAAATAAACACAATGGTGGGCGATAATAAACACCAAAATCATAAACTACATTACCTAACGTTCAAACTAAACAAGTCACTACATGTGGAAATAGTAATTAAACAACAGAACTTATACTTTTTTAGGCCAAGGAGCCATACTACTCTCGGTGACGTACCGTTCGCAACTGGCAAGATAGCAACGCGAGCTGGCGGCCGCCCCCTCGACGGCATTCGTGTCCACTTAATGCATGTGCGCAAAAGGTATGAGGTTGCTGCGATTCATTTTAGTATGCATTTTTAAATGTGGGCCTTACTACGCTCCTGGCTTTTTTTGCTGCAGGTACCTGATTTAATAAAAAAAAAAGTATAATTTTAAACCTCATATTATCGCCACAAAAGGAACAAGACCGCAAAAAAATGTCTCCAGAGCTTGAAGCCTCAACAGCAATCAAATATTATTAACTGGTCTCATACAGGAGCGATTTTCAATTTAAAAATAGTCGGCGATTCCTAGTGGATCTATCCGGTCAGCTCTTATTGATTAATTCAAAATGTTGCGGGATGAGGTACTTTTCGGGACTCTGTTAGAGCAAACAAATGTCCATGCTGCTCAAAAAATGTCGCATAGGGGACTGAGGAACATTCACAAATAACTGGCAACATTTGACGTTGAATGATTTACATCTTCTCCTGGATATTGGATACCTTGACGCATAGAAAACTACTTGAAAATGTTTTTTGATCAATTAATCCCATCGGCAATAAAGGCAACGAAAATTATGAGCTCTATATGCAAGTGCTTCACGTCAGAAGTGCTCATCATACAAAGATAAAAGGGTGTGGTCGATTAGAGAGGAACTTTCTGCGTTACTACGTCATTTGGACACAAATGTCATTGCAAATGACAAAAGTAATTTTCAAATTGTCAAAATTCCAAGCAAAGAAGACAAACTCCTATAATCTTGGGTGTTTCTTCAATAGAAATATTGTGAACAGCGTATAAGACTGAAGGAACACTAAAAGGAGTTTTTAGAGGATATATTTAGACCCTATTTCAGGAAACTGCCTTTTGGTTGATACACTTTCCGCTTCAGGAATATTTTAAATTGAATTTGACAATTTTTATTGGAACTGAACTTACTCCTTTCAGTGTTGCTATTTATTATATTCATATTTAAAATAATTGATCTTGAAATGCTTAATATACGATATCAGTTTTATTTTCTTTTCCAATATTGAAGGATACTCAACGGATGTCATGTCCCTTTCCATCTTTATCAATGAAGTGAACATTTATGAAATTTGGCAGCATAATTAATTTTGTAGTATCATTGAACATGACTTGAAAAACAAATTTGAAAAAAAACATGCGGAAATTACACACAGAAAGGAGTAAATAAATCAGATTCCTCAAATTTGAGGCTTTAAAACTTGTAAGATTGTCTTTTGAATAAAGCAGTACTTTTGCTAGGCATATCCATAACATTATTTTAAATTTTTTGCTTTAAAATTATTCTTTTGTCACGGTAATTAATTATTTTTTCGTCACTTTCGTTATCCTCCACAAATAAACCAACTGCGCTTGAAGGATTCATAATTTCCAATTTTATCATTATTAAAATTCATCACCAACTAGAAACGAATTTATAAATGACAGTTGTGCTAGGAGAAAAAAATCGAAAATAAATTTGAAACCAGTAAAATCGCCTCCCGAATGAAAGTTTTATAACGCCATCGCGATATCTTCGCGTCGACAATCGCTATTGATACGATATGTTTCCCAGAAAACTAGAATCTAGAACTAGAGCTTTGCTCAAAATAACCTAAAGATGATCCCTGATGGAAATCCAGGCGATTTCAGTAATCATGTAGCTGTTGACTTTAGAATGATTTAGCTTAATAATGTGGGCACAGAATCTCGGCAGTTGAATGCTATTTACTGGTAACGAACGAGCACTAATTCGTACACCGTGGAGAGCAGAAACGGAATGCTTAAGCCGCTAAGTAGAGTAATGCTAACACAGAAAGAAGGGAAGGGGAGGATGCAAAACAGTTTAAGCTTTTAGTTTTCTATTCATTTTCAATTGTTACCAAAATAAAAAACTTTCACTTCTTACCTGTTGGAAAATGTAAAGAGTGACAAGTAAATGTAAAATTCGGTGCGAACAAATTAACACCTGGCTGCACAATAAAGACGAAAAGAAGAATAATTTGCGGCAACAGTCGTTATGAATGCCGCTAATTGCGTGGATAGCCGCAATCTTTTTCACATCTTGTGAAAGCGCATCTGGTCTATAGTCCATTACCCCTATTTATCTCTCCACTTAGTTTCTCCACTCCCAGTTATGTTTCATGTGTTCTGTTAGCATCATAAAAGAGTAAATGTCTTTTAAATGTTTTATTCATTGCCGTAATTTGTCCTGAAATTTCTTTCAAATGGCGTTCGCACTAACACTCTAGTATGCACGTTTATGGTGCGGACGTCAAATCTTTTATGCATGCATGACTATGAGTATGTCCTGTACGAAAAAGGAATGTGTTTTATTCGGGGCCATAAATCTTCCTTCTGGGAAATTTTTTCTCACGTACGTGCAATTGTTGATACTCCTTGTTCCCACTAAGGTGTCTTTCAAAGGAAAATTTGGAGCAGGTATGTAAGTCTCTTGAACCTACAACACATGAACATATGTGGACTTGAATTTTTGTTTTGGTTTATGTTACCCTAGAGAAGAGTTATTATATCAAATTTGGAGATATAATAATGTTTATGCTTGGATATGCTTGACGCGGTTATTGGTAATGTAACTCGAATTATGAAAATTATGTAATTCCTGGATTATTCGACAGTTTGTTGGTAACGAATTATAATTGGAGAAATTTTATATGATTTAGCGAAATTTACATTTTTCTCTCAAAATAAGACAAAAAATCTATGGTTCTTGAATTTTATTTTAGAGTAGTCTTCAATACTAAATGGATAGAAATTCTGGTATGAGAATTAATTTAAAGAGAATAGTAGAATTTTTAAGGACTTTTATTTTTAACGATTCTAAATTGAATCACAAATACATGAAGAAAAAACAACGTCCTCGGCCCGGGGTTTGAAATCGGGACTCTCCGCTTGCCGTACGACTGCTCTTACCACTGGGCATTGAGCTATCGAAACAGATGATTTTCCCTCTTGCATTTATTAATTTGTAACTAGCCTACTAAGCCATGTTTGCTTTCAGCTGGCATTAACCAGTAAAGATGAAAGCGCACAAATAAATTGTAAATTCATTAATGATTTGATTTAGAATCGTTAAAAATAAAAGTTCTTAAAAATTCTTCTATTCTCTATCTTAACCGATTCTAACAAGTGTCGGTTCGATTCCTGTCAGGGAAAACTAAAAATTAATTTAACACGTAAGACAATAATGTGCGATGTTATGTTACAATATCAAATGCCAGTCAGCACAAAGCAATAATTGAAACTGTTAAAGCACTAAACGTAGCCATGCGTACTGTCATTTTTAATCCTACAGTATAAATTAGGAAGCATTTCTTTATTAGGAAATAAATCCATAAAAAACGTTGCTAGTCAAGTGCATTTGCGCTATTTTCGTCTTGCCATAGTTTCCCTCGATGTTTACATTATTGTCCTCTTTGTTCCGTGGCTCAACTTTAGTTCTCAGTTGGGTTCTGTGTCTTCTCTTGTCCTCTTGCTGATAGTTGTCCTGTGTCTTCCTTGCAACTTTACGTTTTGCTTTTCTTTCTGGATGATGCGCCATCAAGGTGTATGGAAGACATGTAAAAAATCTAGAATTGGTCTAGGACCAATTCTTATGATACCCTAGATGAATACCCTTATCAAATTACGTACTGTCACCCTTCTGTACAAGTTTGATTTTTGAATAGGTTCTTCGTATATATTTCTAGAACGGTTTGTGGCACAGTAAAAACGATTATTAACAATTTTATAGGATTTCGTATTCTGAAGAAGTAGTAGTAGTAGTACAATAAAAATGTCTTTGACTGATCGTTTTCACAGTATACGTAAAAAACCTCAATTTTTATATGGCAACATCAAGAAGGAGCTGCCCAGTTCAGTCCATTTTTGAAATTTTATTTGCCAGTACAATGACATCACCATGCACCACAGTTCAGCTCTCTACAACGATGCGTTCTGAGGCAGTATCCAAATATATAGTGGAAAACGAAATTTTTGTATGGCAACCCCACGAAGGAGTTGCCCGACTTGTCTCATTTTCGAACTTAATTGTACTTTTTTTAAGGCAAAACTTCAGCTCTCTAAGTATACGCGTTCTCGAGTTGTCGCGCGCACAGACAGACAGACGGACATGCAAGAATCAAAATAAGTGTAAATATTATGCATGGGTGTTCAATCCATTTTGCTCTACATCATTATTTCGAGGTGTTACAAACGGAATGATAAACTTAGTATACCATATAGATTTAATCTAGGGTATAACAAGGTATTCCCATTGCAGCTGATAGCCTGTGAAGTAATTTTGCGACTAATTTATATACATTTTTATAGGAAAGGCAGAGAGAGGAGAGAGAGAGTATTGTGATCTCTGCACCATACTATCCTATACATTTCACGTAATGGTGGAGCATGGTTCGTAATGGGAATGCTTTGTATCCGATATACCTTGATGCGCCATATCTGCCGCGCTGGATGTCATTCTCTCGTTGGAGTTAGTTGTTAGTTGGATGGCGGGGGAAGGGGATAGCAGAGATTGGATGTATTTCATTGGGCCATTCTTGATGCAGTATGCATACCGGATTTTTAGTGAAAAGTTGAAAAGATGGAAAGAGATATCTCGTATGGGATGGCCCATTGGGAGAGTTTAGGAATCGATGGTTCCTAAATAACTGGTCTTCTTCAAAGCCACTCTCTGAGTTAAATGACTAAGATGTGACTACCCGCAGTAGTAATCACCTTTGTGGTCGTAGAAACTTATTCTACTATCATGTAGATGGTAGATATTTCTAGCCTCGGGCTTTGTTTGCCGGTATGAGAAAGTCCGCCAAGTTGTTTATAAGTCGTTTGGGTGGTTATGGTTTTGTCGACTTGTTTGTACGCAAGTTCGAACAAGTACTCCTTTATTGAGGTGATATTTGCTGCTTCGTAGACTACCCTGTTTGGAAAGAGTTTACAGTTAGTTCTTCTTAGGATCTTCCTTTCGAGTATGCTGAGGCTTTCCATGTAAATAGGAGAGATTGTGTGCCATAAGGGGAAACAATAGGTGATTACTGGCCTAATTAGATGCTTATAAAGCAGGAGTTCTATTTTTGGGAAGAGTCCGTCCCTGACATGCATTATAGGCCTGAGTAGGTTGTAGGTGTAATTAGCTTGTCTAATAACTGCTTTAGCATGGCAATTGCAATTGCAGTGTATTGAAATTAACACACAATTACTTGGCATTATTTGTGGGTTTGACTATTCCCTCATTAAAGGTGGCGTCTATTAGCTTGGACTTTTTGGGTTGCAAGTTTCGACCTGTTCAGGGTTTCCGAATGCAAATCAGTTCAGATTTCTGAACATTTATTTTGATCCCCAATTTTTTGCGATATGAGTCGTGCTTTTGGAGCTGTTGGTTGACCTTATTTATAGCTAGAATCTGGCAGCAAGATTAAACTTAGGTGAGAGAATCATCTGCATATAGAAGTGTGGTGCCATTTTATTTGGGGGTTGGTCCGAATTGTACAGATTGAAAAGTAATGGGCCTAATATGGGGCCTTGCGATATGCCAGCTTCGACTGCTTTTAGTTTTGATTTATGATTTTCAAGCTCAACATAAAATTTTCTAGAACTAAGAAAACTGTGGATTAATCTGTTTAGGTGAGGGAGAAAACCGAATTGGCTTAAATTGTAGGTAAGTCCTGCGGTGTCCATACTGAGTGGAAAGCCCTCTCGACATTCAGGAAGCCGCCTACAAAGCGCTCATAATTGTTCAGAGCGTTGGTGGCATCTGTGTGGAACTTGAGTAGCGATTGAAGTCAGGCGCCAGCTAGTTCTGCCATCAGTAGTGCTGCATAGAGTTCCAATCTAGCAAGTGTCATTGTCTTCAGTGGTGCTATCCTTGATTTTGCACACAAGAGCCTAACCCTAATTTGGCCGTCATGATCTGATGATCTGAGGTAATAGCAGGCTCCATATGCGTATTCGCAGCTGTCAGAAAATGCGTGAAGTTGCATATCAACTGGTTTGGACAATATTACATGTCGAGGAATTTTTAAGGCTTTTATTTCAAATAAGCGTTTCTTAAATTTGAGCCACTTCTCTTTATATTGTGCGGGCAATTCTTCATCCCAGGTGCATTTGTCCTTAAATAATTCTTGCACAAATAGCTTCCCTAGCACTGTGACGGGTCCTATCAATCCAAGAGGGTCGAAAATACGAGTTATGTCGGACAATACTGTGCGCTTGGTTAGCTTATCTGGCTTATATTTTGCGATGTAATATTGAAATGTATCTCTGTTTGACTCCCAGACTAATCCCAGCGCCTTAGTTACCTTAGTTTCATTGATGAAAATCATTTTCTCTTTGTGATCTTCTGGTACAGTTTGCAATATCTCGGTGTGATTGGTGCTGAATTTTCTTAATTCGAAGCCTCCAGATCATAGTAGTCGTATTAGATCGTCCGGTTTATTAACTCTTGTGTTGAATTAGATCCTCTCAAGATGTCGCCTACGTGGGTGCTTCCAAGAATGACATTTGCTGCTTCTGGAGCTGAGTCGTCTTCAGCCAAAGCTAACTGGTTTAAGCTTCTGGTTGCAAGGAATGGAGCCACGGCGGTTCCATAGGTAACAGTGTTTAATTGGTACGTTTGAAGTGGTTTCTCTTTGGAATCACGCCACAATATGAGCTGAAACCTTTTGTCGTTTGGATGTATTTTAATCTGACGATACATTTTGCAAATGTCTGCCGTCATTACAAACTTGTGAATCCTGAATTTGCTTAAGATGGAAAATAAGTCCGACTGAACTGTTGGCCCTACCATCAGAATGTCGTTGAGCGATTTCCCTGATGTTGTTTTAGCTGATGCATCAAATACCACCCGGAACTTAGTGGTGGTGCTGTCAGCCTTCGTACGCAGTGGTGTGGCATATATTAATGTATGGGAGAAATGAGTTCCCTTGCGATGGGCTACATGTGACCAAGAGCTTTATATTCTTTCATAAACTCTATATACTGTATTCTAGTGTTTTCGTTCTTATACAGTTTTCTCTCTAAGGCGAAAAATCACTTAGCTGCGATGTCAAAGGATGACCCAAGGTTTGACGGTTTTTTCCGGAATGGCAGTTTTACGGTATATCGTCCCGATGCTGATCATTGAGCGGTAGTTTGAAAGTGTTCTTAACATTCTAATTCCTCTCTTGACATGTACCTAGGAGGCGAGTCGTGACTGAAGGTTGAGTTGCGATACAGCAACTCTGCTTGCTCCTTGTTTCTTCTTGTATTCTTCCCGAAAGTATCCTGTAACGAACCATTTCCAAGTCACCTTTTTTTCTTGACCAAAGTAATATAAATGTATAATCTTAGACCTCACTCTAGTTGAGATTAGTGAATCATAATTTCATAACCGACTGTAAGCTTCTCGTTCTTATCCCTACTCTAATAAAAGGTAGAAATTATCCAAATGCTCTAGCAACTGCCGTCAGAAAAGTATAAATGCATGCACACCATTCATTCGAGAGGTCAGTTGGTGTCTGGCTGCCGACAAGATAGGAGCTCCCGTGATCTATTTCTGGGGACTTCTTTCTTGTTGGACACCGGCTCATTGGCTGTGGCCCGCTCCAGTCCTTTCCTTCCCGCACACTCTCGTGAAGTATTTCTGTGAGTGTTTACTTTAACCTATTTCCTCTCCTCCGTACACCTTCGTGATGTATTTCTGAAGGTGTATTCCGTTCCGTACACCCTCGTGATGTATTTCTGTGAGTGTTTCCTTTCCTGTCACTCTCGTGATGTATTTCTGTGAGTGCCTTGTTTCCTCTCCGCACACTCTCGTGATGTATTTCTGTGAGTGTTTCCTTTCCTGTCACTCTCGTGATGTATTTCTGTGAGTGACTCGTTTCCATTCCCCATACTCTCGTGATGTATTTCTGTGAGTGTTTATTGTTCCCACCTCCGTACACCTTCGTCAAGTATTTCTGTAGGTGTTTTCCGTTCCGTACACTCTCGTGATATATTTTTGTGAGTGTTTCCTTTCCTGTCACTCTCGTGATGTATTTCTGCTAGTGCCTTGTTTCCTTTCCGCACAGTCTCGTGATGTATTTCTGTGAGTGTTTACTGTTCCCCCCTCCGTACACCTTCGCGATGTATTTCTGTAGGTGTTTTCCGTTCCATACACTCTCGTGATGTATTTCCATGAGTGTTTCTTTTCCTGTCACTCTCGTGAAGTATTTCTGTGAGTGACTTGTTTCCTTCCCGCACACTCTCGTGATGTATTTCTGTGAGTGTTTCTATTCCCATCGCTAACCTATTTCCTCGACACGCCCTCGTGATGTATTTCTGTCGGTGTTTCTGTCCCGTTCTTTCCAGTAAGGTAGAACCGTACACAGTAATATAGTACTGGTCAGGAAATGGTTTCGACTTGCATGCATTCATTAAAATAACATTGTAATTAAATAAATGGCAGATACAGAGAAATTTGTGAACGAGAATACTGTTCCTATAAATGTATGTATTTGTAGAAATGATTAGAATAAGTAACATACATTGAAATTTTATATTAGGGTAAATGTTAAGCCAGAATATATTTTGATTATTTGTTTATGTAAATGGCCCTTGATATTTATTGACCATGGCGTAACTCACGAGCACCCGAAATCCCTAACAGGGGCTCACGAGTGAAAACCCGTTACATAAAATGGCGCCCGAGCAGGGACCTGAGTTTTGTACCAGATACCAACCGACTGCTGTCAGATGTGATAACCGTACCGAAGCCAGATATATAACCAGCGATACTTACCGACCGTTTATAAATATGTATCCAAACCGAAATCACATAACATATGTGTATCCGACCGCTACCAGATGGTGTCTTAATATATTCAGGAACCCTTTACCAGAAATATATCCGGCGAAGACGCTACCAACATGTATTCGTACATAGTAGCAAGTTGTAAAAAACAAACAACCGAAAAGTATTTAAATATAATACTTACAAGTAGAACGATAGTTCTTAGCCGACCGTTGAAGAAGTCACATCGACCAGAACAATTACAGCAAGTTAGCCGGTCAGTCTTATAAATATAAGCACTCAGAAGACAGAAGTTCAGTTTTTAACTAACCAGCGATTGAATAACATCGTAAAACTATCCAGCAAGATGAGTCTAACTCCTGAAGGGACCGATACCAAGTGGATTTATAATCTACGAAAACCAGCGTTGCAGGAACAATTGAGAGAAAACGGATTGTCAACAACCGGAAAGATCGAAGTACTGAGGGACCGCTTAGCATCACATCTAACCATGGAAACCAGTTCCACCCAGACCAGACCACTACAAGGAAACAACCGAGAAGTTAAAATAAATCTGTCACAAGCCGAAGTAATGGACAAGGCTCGAAAATGGGATATACATTACGACGGTGGAAAAGATGTTTTTGGATATCTAGAGAGACTGGATGAGATGACTACCGCGTACAACATTGCTAAAAACGATTTGTTACTCGCTTTACCAGCAGTACTAAGGGGAAAAGCTCTATTATGGTTCCGAAATAATAGAGAGGACTGGAAAACGTGGGACGATTTTACGGAAAGTCTTAAGGGATATTTTCTCCCTCCGCAATATGAACTGAAACTGGAAGAAGAGTTTCGCACCAGAATCCAGGCTAAAAACGAGATTATCCGTGAGTATATAACCGAAATGCAGACTCTGGGACGACGGGCTGGAAAATCTCACTCAAAGCTGCAGTTGGAGAGAATTTACACCAATTTAAAACCGAGCGAGCTACAAAAACTGGGCGAAGAATTTGAGAGCATCAAACTAGACCAGAACAAGCAAAAATTTCCACCAGCAGTTGGATACACTAACAAACCATCCGAAGCCACGTATAGGGGACTACAATTTCAGAGAACTTCTCCTATCGCCACCACAATTATTCAACCTGGTTATAACAGAATGTTGCTGGAAATGTGGTGAAAAAGGGCATTCCCGATTTCAATGCCGAAAACCGCCGAGATTGTTTTGTTCTCGTTGTGGAAAAACTGGAACATTAAGTAAAAATTGCGACTGTCAGGGAAACAACCCAAGGACCGCAGAAGTAAAAGGCTCATCCGGCCCAAAAATGTACGAGCCAAACCAAAGGAATTAGACACTCTCTCGCACACGAGCCTCACAGGAGCCTCACTCTCATACATCGGAAAATTTTTTAACAAAATATGTGTAAACCAAAATAACATAACCATAACAAACAAGGTAAAATTAGATTGCCTATTAAAAGGCCATACTATTTCACACTGTTTCTACATTATGTCATCTCTCTGTGAAGACATTCTATTGGGTATGGATTTCCTGCAGAAATGTGATATAAGTATATGCTTATTCGAACCAACTGATTCAAAGCCAGAAAAAATTGGTACATATCAGTCAATTCTAGCAGCTAAGATTGCACCAGTATTAGAGCAACAAAACTGTAAATCTTCCGATGAAAACCAATTATTAAAACAATTTCTCGCTATAGAGCTAAAAAAATATATATAAATAATATAAATAATAATAATAATAAAAATAATAAAAATATAAATAAATATATATATATATATAAAAAATATAGGGAACTACAGCACTGGTGAACACAAAATTAGGCTTAAATTAAACCAACCGATAAAATATAAATATATGCCGAGAAATCCAGCCATGCAAAAGATCATCTACGAAGAAGTAGACCGAATGTTAGCAGATGGGGTAATAGAACCATCAAATAGCCCATACAATTCTCCAGTTGTATTAACCAGAAAGAAAAATGGACAGTATAGATTCTGTATAGATTTCCGAAAAATTAACGTTATATCTATAAAAGACGCCTATCCATTACCACAGATCAACCATATATTGGACAAATTGCGAGAGGCAATCTACATCTCTACACTTGACCTCCATCAAGGATACTGGCAAGTTCCATTGGATACTAAAAGTAAACCAATAACACCCTTTACAGTTCCTGGACGAGGGCTATACCAGTTTACTGTCATGCCATTTGGCTTACACTCCGCACCAGCTACATTTCAAAGGATATTCGATCAAGTTATTGGTCCGGAGTTAGACGGCAAAGCGTTCGTCTATTTAGACGGCATAATAATTCTGGGAAAAACGTTTGAAGAACACTTAAACAATCTGCGCGGAGTATTCCACAGATTACGCCGAGCTAATTTACGACTAAATCCAGAAAAGTGTTGTTTGTGTAAAAAAGAATTAAAATATCTGGAACATCTGGTAACTTCAGATGGAATCAAAACAGACCCTGATAAGGTTGAAACCATCCTAGCTATAACAGCACCAGAAAATGTTAAACAATTACGGCAATTTCTCGGAATAACATCATGGTACCGAAGATTCGTAGAAAATTTCTCACAAGTTGTAGCTTTCCTAACCAAATTACTGAGAAAAAAACAGAAATGGATTTGGAATCAGGAGCAAACTGACGCGTTTAATAAACTCAGAACAAAATTAACAGAAGCCCCGATACTCACTTGCCCAGATTTTGACAAGCTGCTTGTACTACAAAAAGACGCTAGCCAGGTAGGGCTAGGAGCCATACTTACCCAGAATATAGACAATCAGGAAAAAGTAATTGCCTATGCCAGTCGTACGTTGAATGAAGCAGAAAGAAAATATTCCATTTCAGAAAAAGAGTGTTTAGCCGTAGTTTGGAGCATAAAGAGATGAGGCCTTATCTAGAAGGTTATCGATTTAAGGTTATAACTGATCACCAATCTTTAAAATAGTTAAGAAATCTAGAAAATCCAGCAGGAAGATTAGCCAGATGGTCCGTGGAGTTACAACAATACGATTTCGAGGTCCAATATCGTAGAGGAGTTTTTAACAAAGTTGCAGATGCGCTATCTCGACAACCAATTCCGGCAAACCCAATAGTTTATATATCGCATATAGATAATATACAATGTCCATGGTATAAAAAGAAATACGATGATGTAGAAAAACCGCCACAAAATTACCCAGACTACTGTATTCAGAACCAGAGGCTATACAGACACTTGTATGACCGATGCGATTTTAATGAACCAGAAGAAGAAAGAGAATGGAAATTATATGTACCAAGAAATCTACGAAATAAAATTCTGACTGAAAACCATGACGCACCAACAGCATGGCACGTGGGTATTGCCAAAACAATAAACCGAATGGCCAAACACTACTATTGGCCAGGCATGTTTCGAGACATAGCCAAATATATGCGCAACTGTATAATCTGCTTAAAGCATAAAGCCCATCAGGCAAAAACCGCTGGAAAAATGCACATGACACCAGTACATGAACCATGGGAAATAGTAAGCTCCGATCTGATTGGTCCACTTCACCGCTCAAAACAAGGAAATACAATGATATTAGTATTTCAAGATAAATTTACGAAGTGGGTTGAAATACAGCCAATCAGATAAGCTACAGCTAAAATCGTAGCAAAATCTTTCCGAGAAAGAATCATTATGAGATTTGGATTTCCACGAAGTCTTATCACCGACAACGGACCACAATACACCAGTAAAATTTTCAAGAGTTTATTAAAGGACTATTCTATCCAACATCGTTTGACACCAGCATATACGCCACAGGCCAATCCTACCGTGAAAATAAACCGAGTGATTCATACCATGATTGCCCAATACGTAAGTAACGATCATCGAGATTGGGATAAATATTTACCAGAATTCATGCTAGCTCTTAACACCAGTGTACATGAATCAACCGGCTACTCGACCGCATTTTTAAATTTTTCTCGTGAACTACATACACCGACTATGAGAGAAGAGAAAAGATGTACCATATCTACAAATAACCGATTTCAAGGGAAAAATCCATTAAACGACATCTACGAATTGGTGAAATTAAACCTAAATAAAGCATTGCAGACACAGAGGCATTATTATAATCTGAGAAGACGAGAATGGAAACCGAAAGAAGGAGACACCGTTATGAAGAAGGAATATCAGCTATCTTCAGCCGCCAGAGGTTTCGCCGCCAAATTAGCACCGAAATATTCTGGCCCATATCGTATTGCTAAGGTTATTTCACCAGTAATTTTCAATTTACAAGAAATTGAAACCGGCAAGCTATTGCGACCCACACACATCAAAGATTTACAGCCTGCCCCTCCAGAATTAGTATTAAACTCTATAAATTCTGATTGTATTATGCAACAAGGGTCAGTTATTAGCAACCAGCGCCAAGGACAACATATTACGATGAATCCAACTATCCGAAAACAATGCCATCTTGGCAAAATAGTTACTCCTAAGCAACGAACACCAAAATACCAAAAGGGAAAGATGTTGGGACCCCCAATAACCGCCATGCAGGATATGGAAAGACGTTTTCCTCGGACCAAAATTCCACACAACCGCACCAGCGAGTATCGCCACCCAGTCTTCAAGAAAAATGGAACCGATGCATTAACCGTTTATCCGATTCCTCGTTATTCGAAAACTAACCAGACCGAGGATATTACTATAGATGTAGAAGAAACGTTAAGTGACAACTAGGAGACCAACGACAACTGCATCAAAAAGTTAGCTCATAGCCAGCCAAACAATGAGCTAATGGATATTGAGGAAGGAAATCCTCCAACAGACATTGAACCCATCACAGTCAAGCAAACGGAAGATAACCAACCCGAACGGAGTGAAGACATTTCTCCCATGTCCCCGGTCGATCTCGAAAACAACCTCGCGCAATGGATGTCAAATATTTGCAGCAGCATTGATGAAGAGGTACAAGAGCTATTAGGAGAAGTAGCTACCGAAGTCGTTCAGGTAATGGAAGCAACTTCCAACACTATTTCAGCTACCACATCAGATCCCGAGCAAAACGAAGTCACATCGGCAGAATTAGGTTTACAAGGCTCCTGGAATGAGATATTCAAAACCAATAGAAGAATCCGATGTAAATTCAAGGATTATCGATACACAGTAAAACGAAAAGATAACACCGCTATAATTATAAGTAAAACCAAAATTGTCTGAAATATATATATAATAACATAAAAATGTAAAATATTAAGTTTATAAAATTCAAATTTTTGAATTTAGGGCCACATAAAAATCTATCCGAAGAAAGGGGGGGGGGGGATGTAACGAACCATTTCCAAGTCACCTTTTTTTCTTGACCAAAGTAACATAAATGTATAATTTTAGACCTCACTGTAGTTGAGATTAGTGAATCATAATTTCACAACCGACTGTAAACTTCTCGTTCCTATCCCTACTCTAATACAAGGTAGAAATTATCCAAATGTTCTAGCAACTGCCGTCAGAAAAGTATAAATCCATGCACACCATTCATTCGAGAGCTCAGTTGATGGCTGGCTGCCGACAAGATAGGAGCTCCCGTGATGTATTTCTGGGGACTTCTTTCTTGTTGGACACCGGCTCATTGGCTGTGACCCGCTCCAGTCCTTTCCTTTCCGCACACTCTCGTGATGTATTTCTGTGAGTGTTTCCTTTAACCTATTTCCTCTCCTCCGTACACCTTCGTGATGTGTTTCTGTAGGTGTATTCCGTTCCGTACACTCTCGTGATGTATTTCTGTGAGTGTTGCCTTTCCTGTCACTCTCGTGATGTATTTCCGTGAGTGCCTTGTTTCCTTTTCGCACACTCTCGTGATGTATTTCTGCGAGTGTTTACTATTCCCTCCTCCGTACACCTTCGTGATGTATTTTTGTATGTGTTTTCCACTCCGTACACTCTCGTGATATATTTATGTGAGTGTTTCCTTTCCTGTCACTCTCGTGATGTATTTCTGTGAGTGACATGTTTCCATTCCGCACACTCTCGTGATGTATTTCTGTGAGTGTTTACTGTTCCCTCCTCCGTACACCTTCGTGATGTATTTCTGTAGGTTTTTTCCGTTCCGTGCTCTCTCGTGATGTATTTATGTGAGTGTTTCCTTTCCTGTCACTCTCGTGAGGTATTTCTGTGAGTGCCTTGTTTCTTTTCCGCACACTCTCGTGATGTATTTCTGTGAGTGTTTACTGATCCCTCCTCCGTACACCTTCGTGATGTATTTCTGTAGGTGTTTTCCGTTCCATACACTCTCGTGATGTATTTCTAACAAGGGCTCATAAGGAAAACCCGTTACAATCCTTCCAAACCTAGTATTTTCGAGCAACGGTTGTCATTATGTATTCTGATTTGCCCCTCTTCCAGTAACTGAAGAAATAGCTTTGCCCCAACAACATATCAATAGACTGAGGTTTGTGGAACGCAGGTTCTTCTAATTGTTTATTGTTGGGAATATTCCAGCTAGTTGTTTTGATGTTCATTGAAGGTTGCTGTTCCGTGATAGTTTTTAAAATCACTGCGTTTATGTCAGTAGAAAAGTCATTTAGCCCCGAATGAATCGTGAGGTTAGTTTCGTACCGTGCGTTTGTTTCGAGACCTCCAATTCCACTTATGGGTAGAGAAATTCGACGGCGTTGCAGACCTAGCGTTTGTACTAATCGTTCACAAACGAAGTGAAGCTGCTAGCCTGAGTCTAACAGCACTCTGCAGTTCACAAGAATCCCTGATGCGCTAACTCTTATAACAGCGGTTGCTAGCATAACTTGGGACGCTTTTGTAGACATTTGGCTCATGTTTGTTGCACTGGATACTGATTGCATAGTACTCTGCGTTATTTCATTGGGTTGAAGGAGGCTGACAGGTTTCCTTCCATGTGGTGAGGTTGACCTGCGTGGGTCATTTGAGCTGGCAGAGCTGGTGATATTAGCATGCCGTGGTGCAGACTTGGCCCTTTCTAATTCCGGATCACGAATTAATATATTATGATTTTTGTTAAATTTCCTGCAACTGCTTGATGAGCATTCTCTAGACTTATGACTCACTCTCAGACAGTTTGGACATAAGTGCAATTGTCTGACAAGTCGAATTCGATTCCCTAAGGGCAAGTAGACAGGAACTTGGTGCACTTGTAGATTTTGTATTCTGCTTTGCAAACAGGACACTGAAGTGCTTGAGCTGAAGCTGTAAATGTGGATGTCTTCTTGCGCTCTTCCCTCGTGTGAACTGCTTCTAACATTTGAAATCTTGACTCTAAGAACTTTAAGAAGTCGGTTATATCTTGCAGCTCTCGAGGAGACTTCAGCGATTGTTCGTAAAGTCTCCTCGAATCTTTATCTATCTTTTGTAATAGTAGGTGCAGCAATATAGGACTCCAATCGTTAATATGAATGCCCAGTTTCTCGAGGGGTAATAGACATTCTTTGGTGCAGTCATGTAGCCTCTTGATTCCTGAAGTCGTATCTGTGGTGAGACATGGCTGGCTTAACAGTTCATTCAGAATTTCCGTTACGATAGTTCTTGGATTGTCTTATCGCTCTATGAGGATTTTCCATGCCATAGCATAGTTGTCCTCTGTGGCTTGAAGATGTTTTATTAGTCGATTGGGCTCAGCTATTAGGTTTGCCTTTAAGTAGAACATTTTTTTCTGCTCCACTCAATGGTCGGTTATGTGTTAGTTGCGTAAACATTTCTTTGAATTGTGTCCACTTGGTGTAACTTCCATGAAATGTGGGAAGTGTAATTTTTGGCAGCTTGACATTGCTGTTACCGTCGAGAGAAGTGCTTTTCTCTTCAAGCCTTGCCTGTAATTTCATGGCGATTGTCTGGAAGCGGTCTTCAATTATGGAATATGCTCTTACGTCGCAAGGTTTATCGCTAACATCTGCCCAATACTGGTTGGCAAATTTAAATTTTTGGATGTAGTATGCCTTTGATTGTGGGCTTGTAATTTCTTTCTCGATTGTATCAATGACTCGATCTTATGTTGAGATTGTGCCCTCTAGTTGGTTCTTTAGCTTGAGTTGCTCGAGATTATCTTTAATCGATACCGATTGGTCTGCTGCATGTGTACTTTCACTCGGTTTGTGGGTTGAGACTATTGGTGCGTTCATGATTTGCGACGTACGTTCCTTTATCTTTAACATAAGCTCTTTATATTCCTTGTAGACTTGTTCATAATAATTTTGAGCGAAGTAAGGATGGTCGCTGTTGCCTTCCCTCTTTTCCTCTAGTTGCTCATGTGTTTCCTAAAATTTGGCCCATGAATTTTTGAGCCTTTCTAGGTAGCTCTTGGTACCCTCAAGTGCTCTTCGTTCACTTCTGAAATTTTCACATAATTGGGTGATTTCCTTACCAATATCTGTTTGGATGGTTGTCAGGCTTTTGAAAGCGGCCATTGTAGCTTCGTGGACCTTTCGAATATTCTTATTTGCGAATAATGCTGATATACAGTTGTTGCTGGTGGTGTTAATGATTCCTATTGCTACTAGCCACTGCTTCTTGTTTGAATAGTTAGCCACTGCTGATTGACTGAGTGAGTAGCTACTGCTGGAATGAATGGTTGCTATTGCTGCTGCAATGAATTGATGGCCAGTGCTTCTTGTTTCAATAACTAGCCACTGCTTGCTTGACTGAATGAGTAGCTACTGCTGCAATGAATGGTTGCTATTGCAGCTGCAATGAGTTGATGGCCAGTGCTTCTTGTTTGAATAACTAGCCACTGCTGCTTGACTGGATGAGTAGCTCCTGCTGGAATGAATGGATAGCCACTACTTCTTGTTTTGAATGCTATCCACTGCTGTGAGCTTCTACCTAGGCTAGAAGGATGAGTGCTGCTAGACAACCACTGTCTTCGACTGGTAATTAAAGTGGCTTCTTGATGTAGGTACCTGCATATGCAGATGAAGTAGATAGCTGTTGCTATGTTCTTGTGTTGGTGATGTACTGAAACATTCAATACATCACGTCGGGGTCACCAATGTATAATAACTGAAAAGACTCCTTTGATGTTTTAAAAATACTGAATATTTATTCCCCAAAACTCGTCAATTTATATAAAAATTTGCTGGTAAATAATCTTTCTCATGAGAACTGCAGGCGGCAATTTCACATAAGAATTTGCAAGCTTGCATTTCCCAGGCGCAGGCAAGTGATATTTGATTACTTGCGCATGAAAAGTATTCCCCCAGACGGAATGTGAGATTTAGAAGCTTTACTGTGAGAAATGAATTATTTTCTTTCTGTAGGTATGCATGTATATATGTACATTAATCTAATTCGTAGGTAACTATTCATAATAATGTACTTCCGGTCACAGTAGCAAACTTTTTTAAGAAAAAGATAAACTTCGCTTTGGCCAAGGTGCTGAAAGGAGATATAAAATTTCTGTCAAATAAAATTCTCATTTTTCCCGAAAATATCAGAGAATCCAGCATGAGTTTCTCCCACTTAATCTCTTCAGAGCAAAACGAATGGAAACAGAAGCACATAGGAATTACACTAACAAACCCCCCGATTTTACATAAGAGACTGTTGATAGGTCTCTTAACCTCTTAAATTTAGCAAGTAAGAGATTTTAGCAGAATTAGTGTTCTACATAAATTTTTGTGGAGAATTACTAACTTTAAGAGGTTAAGAGGGTTTGGAGAATCATTCAGTCAGCCCAGGTATTAAAGACGTTTACTTTTCAAGAAGGAAGAAGAAGAAGTAATGTTTTTGGCGAGGCGATGATGTCAATATGACAAACCCACACGTAGCTATAATTATGTGCTTCTTTAATTAAGTGACAATTACCGATATAAATAATAATTGTATAATAAATTCACAACACGTTATGATAATTGAATTATTATTTTAATACCTAAATCGCAGGTAAAGAGTTCCACAGCAGTCGTTACGTCCAACAGGATTTTCGTATAAACCTGTTGCAAAAAATTTATTGTTACCAAAACTTTAAAGTGACGATAATATTGTCGAGTAATGGAGATTATCGTAAAAGCCAAGAGATTTTGCAAGTCTCAGAAATAGCAAACGGATCCAAGTCGTCCCTAATATTTCCTCAGAACAATGCTCTGTGCATGGCGCAAATTGTGTTATTATTTTATGTTTCACAAACTTGTACATTTTCATCAAATATGTACGAATTATATAAATATGTACTTATTTTTCATCATTTTTATCCAACATTTTGGTATTTTAATCAAAACAATTTCTGCGAATATCACGATAAGAGATTTAAGCGTACCGCGATGAAGAGTTCTTATGTTAAGAGATATTTGACAGATATTTTCGTTTGCTAGAATACCAAATCTCTTAAAAAAAATCTCCACAAAAGTTAAGATATCAGCTGACGTCTGACATCTCTTAACTCTTTACGTAGAATACCAATGTCTACTAATGGGTTTTGACAGCCCAGTTAAGAGGATAAGAGCACTTAGTTCTTATATAGAATCAAGGTGGGGGGGGGGCATTGGATATGCTATAAAAAACATTGGATATTTTTCACAATATTTGAGCAAAAACCGATTTTCACAAAATCCGTTTCATTACATTCAATCTGCGTTTTCACATTTATGTCTTTATTCATAAAAGTTTTAAAGAGAGTTTGATTTCTTTGTGAAAACAATGGAAAATCTCTTTTATGTCCTATCTTTTAGTTATTTAATCTTTGTCTGCGGCGACGGCTGGCGCTGGGTGTTGCTTATGAGTACTAATAGTGGCTATAATAGTCATTCGCTCGTAGCTCTTCGTATTTAACACTTGTACGAATTTTTTGGCACTTTTTTCTGATTTTATTTAGCGTTGAACGAATTTTCATCTTTCGTACCTATCACAGAATGGTAAGTAATTTTGGAATACATATTTATTTTAGTGTTGATTGTTTAGAAAAAGGAATGAAATGCTTAGCAACCCGGTTATTATGATGCTTTTTTTTCGCCAATTACTCGCATAGATGAAAAAGCACACAATTTCGAGTTGTAAAAGTGTTATTGTTTCTAAGAAATTGGTCAGCGATCATAAATTTTGTTTTACAGGACAACAGGAGTAAAGACTCTGACCTAAAAAATTTGGTTGTAGGGTTCTTCCAGTAAAACCCTTGTTCCATGCAATCAAGGTATAGCCACTCGTTAATTTTTCATAGCGACACTGTACACTGATTCAAGCATGAGTTGTCAAAATTTTTACGATCGTACGGAAGCATTAAATTTTTCTTAGAAATTTACTTGCAAATTTTTCTTTCGAATTTTTATGCACAACTGGTGGTTGGCCCGCTAACAATTTTTATGTGCGTATATAAGCGATTTCTTAGAAATTTACAGAAACTGGTTTCGGTAGAATTTTTATTCACTGTGGTGGCCGACTGGAGTTTTTATCAGATGCAATACTTGCATGTGTGCCGTTGTCGGTTTCCAATAATGCATAAAACTTTTACAGAAACAAGTAAAAGGGCTAGATTTGGTCTCAGATCAGTTGAATTGATTCTAAAAATTTGTCTCAGAATTTTTACGGCAAGACGAACAATAAAAAGAACATTCATTCGCTTTCCTCTACGGTAGTTGACAGTTGACATTGCTTTGCTTGTACTTTCGTATTAATTCAAGTAGTGTGGTGTGATGTGCGAAAGTGGCGGAAGACTGATAAGACCATTGGCAACTTTTTCCAGAAGAAAGCAAGATCAGTTAAGTTTCCATCAGAAGAAATAGTCAGTTACTTATCATGCATACTCCCATTCTTTTCAATGTGATTCAAGATGAAAATTCTAACTCTTAGTCATTTACTTCAGCCGTGTCAGAATCGGTTGCATTGACGTCAACATCTATCTCTACAATCTCTGGTTTTTAGTCCGATATAGGTTTTACATTGGGAAAGTAGTAGAGTTGGATGATTTCAGTAAATGCATGTTGCTTGAGGGTGGTCTTCACCTCTTGATAATATTATGCAGTACTGCATCTGTCGTTAAAAATAAGGGAAGAGAAATAAAAAAAGTATGCTTAGCGCTCTTATTTAAACAAATTTCATTGGCTTCTGCTATCAGATAAGGACAAGGGTTTGTACTGCAAATACTGTGTACTGGTGTCCGTCATAAGGTTAGCCCATTAAGAACTTTGGTAAAGTTTTCTGTGCGTATGTTCGATGATTTGTTAGGAGCGAATGGTGCGCTGACCTCACATGAAAAACATCTTTATCACATCCATGTAGTTGAAGCAGGAAAAAACTTTTTGAGAACATACCATAAGCCTCAACTGAACATAATCAACCAAATTTCTACTCAATGTAAATTGAATTTAGAAGAAAATAGAGATCGTCTTCGCACAATAGTGGAAACTGTAATATTTTGTGGTCGTCAAAGTATACCCCTTGGAGGTCACAGAGACAGTGGACACCTATATGATGACCCTGAATTACAAAAAGGCAACTGTTATGCTCAGCACGATGGCCTATTTAAGGTTTTGCTTCGATTAAGAGTTTCAGCAGGCGATAGAAAACACAAAAATCACTTTGATACTACGAGTTCAAAGGCTACCTACATCAGCAGTGTAACACAAAACCAATTGATAGATTGCTGTAAAGAAGAGATACAAAATGTCATTCTGAACAGTTGTAGGATACTCCATTATTTTTGATGAGACTACGGATATTGCGCATACTGAACAACTCAGCCTGTCTTTCCGATATGTCTCTGAAGGGATCATAAGGGAAGATTTCGCTTACGAATTGATACGGCCGGGTGATAAAGAAAATGATGAAGACACGTTGTGGAGGGGGAGAAACATGATGATTAACTTCAATTTCGTAAAACCCTCCTAAAACTTTGCAAAGCTCTTAAAAAACTTTCCAAATGGAAGGAAAAGACGGCCTCTGAAGCTTTCTGTTTATTACAAGCAGTTCGGTCTTCAGAGTTTCTCATGTCCACATTCTCTCTCTGCGATGTTGCTAGGTATGTATACGTAATATCTGTATTGAAAAATGGACGTTCATCACTGATGATGGATTACCTAATTTCGTACTTTTGCAGGAACAACAGTTTCGCTGAGCAGACTACTCCAAACACCATCATTGGATTTGAAAAGGGCTACGAATGCCATATCAGACATTGTCTCTGTCCTCGAGAAAAGCGTGAAGAGGCTAACTCTGTTTTTCATAACATTTTTAATGAAGTACAGCAGCTCGCCACTCCAAATCAAACCGAGAATTGGATTTCGTAATATAATAACTTAAATATGATTAAAAAAAATTTAAAAGAGACTACTGGTTAATGATCGTGTTAATTTATACCTAAGCTAGATGAACTTATAACAAAATGTGCTTGAATTGAACTTACATCTAAGCTAAATTAAACTTTGACCAATGTGAGCTATGCTTTATAATATTAGATGAATATTTGCATTAATTCGCTCATCACACCATCTACAGGAATTGTCGGCACAGTGGCACATGACAGAGCAGGGGACGATATGACTTGACAACCGATGTATCTTCCTTCTACTATCATCTTTCAGCAAAGGCACACGTATCGGCATCAACTTCCATCAAGTTAATCGCCCATTATTATTGTATATTGTATTAGTATTGATTTGTATACAGTCCATTTTTTTGAAGTACAATAAATTAAATATTATAACGTATTGGCGAAAAATCTTGTTTTTTCGATAACATTTGGTCCCATCGAGCCGGATCGTACGTGTGCCTAAGACGACATCTGTGCGAATAGCCCATCAGCTGCCCTTGCACAATTTAAGTATCATTCCAAACAACATAATTGTGTTAAAATTCTATCAAGTTTTTATTACAATTTTAAACATAACTAGAACCGGATGCATATAATCCAAGCCATCAGTATAATTAAACATCTTAAAGGCCAGGAATTTCCAGATTTCGTGCATTTGCCACCGTAAGCAGATACAAGTAACTGTGCCCACTGTGCCGACTAGATATAAGCCCGTTGCAAACGTAAGAATCAGTGAATGAGTGAGTAATTGGTTCAGTCATAATTATAAACTAATCTTTGTCAAAAAACGCAACATCGCAGTCGAATTCATTGTTACGTACATCAATAGAACCCATTCGCGTAATATAACAGATCGATATGGCAGAGAAAAAGTTATCCAATCTTAGGATACAATGCGCTGTGTTAGTTGATCAACAAGGGCGTACAAAGGAATTCAATGAAAAGGATAGACAGGATGCCACCTTAGCTGCATTAGAACTGCGGTTGCTACATGTGGAGAATCAAATGACCAAGTTTCTCGAAGTTCAGGCCGAAATAGAAAAACTTGATGAGACTGAGCTTACAACAACTCATTGCGCAATTTATGAAGAAACTTACTTTACGCAGCAGCCGCAGTTAGTTACTGTAGTACAATCGGCAAGAGGGAATCAAGAAGCTCCTCCAGGTCATAATAGTTCGCTTGGTACTCAATTAAATGTGCGTTGACCTAAGATAACATTGCCCTCCTTTAGCGGAGATGTCACTAAATGGAGTGATTTTTATGAATCTTACAACGTGCCAATTCATGATGAACAGTCATTAAGTAATCTTCAAAAATATCAATATTTAAAATCCACATTGTCAGGTGCAGCAGCAGCACAAATAGCTTCACTTGAACTCAATGCAAGGAATTACGATGTAGCGTTAAGTCTTCTTAAAGCTAAATATGGAGACAAAAGGATAGAACTAATGTGCAGCTTCATGCATTAGAGTCATTGGGCGCCTAGTTAATCAATGGGATGATGTAATTATTTATCTTATACTACAAAAACTTGATGCACACCTATGGTCAGCTTGGGAATATAAGGCTCCGGAAGGAAGACGTCCAACTCTCAAAGAACTTTTATCATTTCTTAGAAAGAGTTCTGATAAAATTGAAGCATCCAAACGGGCCCAAAGTGAAGCAATCCGCCTGCTAGTGCTAAATCAAATAAAGTAGTTCACACGTCGTTACTTTTATTGAAAAATTATTGCACTTTATGCAAGAAAAATGAACACACTATTTATAAATGTCGTACTTTCCTTATCATGTCTGTGGTTGATAGACAAAACAAAATCCGAGAACTGAAATTTTGTACAAATTTGTTTACGGGGACATAATAGTGCTAATTGTAATTCGTCCTACACTTGTCAGGTTTGCAATACAACCCATCATACATCACTGCATAATTGCGTTAATCAGTCTATTGTCCACGCGCACAATAACCAATTACAGATAAATTCATTAGAACCGTTTACTTCCAGTACAAGTAATCACAACGCATTACATTCCATACAATGCAATCTAGGGCAAATAATACTTCGTCATACATTTTTATGCCAACAGCTATTGTCAATATACAAAATGCTTACGGAGCAATGCCGAGCAATTCTAGACTCCGCTTCCCAATTGAACTTGAAAGGCTAGTACAACGGCTCAGGCTCAGTAAAAAAAAAGTGATGTACTGTTGTTAACAAGCAAGGTGACATAGACATTTTAATTCGTGCTGAGCTCCACTTTCATCTATTACAAGTTGGTCAAATAGGGTTGGGAGAAAGCCTGCCAATCCTACAGAGAACAATGCTAGGTTGGGTAATCGCGAGTAAGACAAAGGTGACTTCTGCACCTCAATATAGTTGTAATGTTGCAGTTATCACCTCTCAAGATGATGAATCCTTAAAAAAAAATAATTAAAAAATTTTAGGAGTTCAAAAATCACAAACCTACAGGTGCTAGTAAGTCAACTAAAGATCAACTTTGTGAAGAACACTATTCACACAAGGAACGCTGAAGGTCGCTTTATCGTAAAAATCCCCTTTCGTGACGCAACTAATTGCCTAGGTGACTCGACTCAAATGGCAGTAAGAAGAACTTTACGAAGAATATAAAGACTTTGTCGATGAATATCTCGAGCTGAAGCACATGCGTGCTCTCATGGATACAGAAATTTCTTCAATTACATATGTCATGTCACATCACTGTGTGAAGAAACCAGATAGCTGAAGTACCAAACTAAGATTAGTATTTGATGCTTCAGCTAAGACAACAAAAACTATTCTTTAAATAATGTTATGGCGCCAGGGCCAATAATTCAAAGTGATCTATTCACAATAACTCAACATTTTAGGAAACATCCCATTGCAATAACTGCTGACATTTGTAAAATGTATCGGCAGATATTAATCGATCCTGGGGATTGAGGATAACAAAATACAGATTGGCGAGACCATCCAAGTGATAAACTAAGGTTTTACCAGTTGCAAACAGTTATATATGGGACAGCAGCGGCACCATATTTGGCTACAAGATCTCTCCTCCAGTTAGCGGTTGACGAAGAAGGCAATTACCCTTTGGGTGTTAGTATAATAAAGTCAAATTTTTACACGGACAACCTTGTCACGGGAGCAGACACATTGGACAAAGCTAAAGAGATAATGCATCAAGTGGAAGCAGTATTATAAACTAGAGGCTTCCAATTAAAAAAGTGGTGCTCAAATAGTAAGACACTGCTAGTTAAATGAAATACCGGCTGCTAAAATGGAGCGTGCTATACAATTTCATTAGAAGGATGTTGTGAAAACCCTTGGGCTCATTTGGAACCCAGAGCAAGACAAATTTAACTTTAAGGTTAGTCTCTCCAATTAAAATAAAATCACAAAAGACTTGTTTTATCTGCACAGCAAGAATATTCCATCCTACGGGCTTCATAAATCCTGTCATTGTCTTAGGGATGATTTTTTTACAACAACAATGGAAACTATCACTGGACTAGGTTGAATCCCTTCCTGTACATTTACACACAGCCTGATTAAAGTATAGAGATCAACTAAGTCTTATTGAAACATTTCAAATACCAAGGAGGTCATATACTTTCAATGAAGTCCGGGAGGCTCAAATTCATGCTTTTTCGGATACGAGCGAGAACGCTTACGGGTCATGCCTATAACTTAGATGCGTCGACAGCCTTGGAAATACTAGTATTAATTTAATGTGTGTCAAATCTCACGTTGCCCCAATCAAGCACACAACAATTTCGCGCTTGGAGCTATGCGCTGCAGAATTAAGGGCTGACCTGGTATCACGAATTAGATCTATAATAAACATCTGTGTTGATGCGGTATTCTACTGGACAGATTCACAGATTGTCCTTGCCTGGCTGGCAGAACCATGCAATGTTTGGTGTGCATTTGTAGCCAACCGTTTGGCCAAAATACATGAACCTTCAGAGTTTAACTGTTGGCGTTATGTTGAAAGCGCGAATAACCCAGCGGATTTGGTATCTCGCGGTGCGCTACCAGAGGAGGTTAAATGGCCCAAGTTTCCTTCATGAGGATAACCGACGTTGGAAAAGGGACTACAAGCAACCAAGCTTTAAATCGCTAGGAGGTAATGAAAGACGGAAAAAAGGTCAATATTTGTAGCAATTTCTAATGAATATGAAATGGTGAAAACTTCCAAATTTATCAACTCATTCATAAAACTCCAAAATTCATTTGTATATATACTTCGATTTATTAACAATTCAAGACTGACATTATCATCGCGCCATTTAAATACAATCTCCCCCACGAACGGGATGCCGCCTTGAAGGCCATTATTAAGGTTGTTTAAAGAAAGGAGTTCGCAAGATGACTACCAATCATTAATTAAGGGGTGGGTAAGGTATTAACATTTTTTTCTTGTATTATTTTTTTATTTTTTTAAATTAATGTATAACATCTCAAGAATATTGTGTCAAAATGTTAAGTCAATCGGAGCGTGGTGGTGTATATATTCGAGACATAGTATACGCATCAGTTTAAAACTGTACCCATGTGCGGAGGAATAGTATGTTACGTTAAAATTTCATCATAGCATTTTAAAAGTTCATGTTCGCGGTTTTTTGGTGCTGTTACTTTATATTTATTATTAAAATGACAACAAAATTAGCACAGAAGATTTACGCCTCTGTGTAAGTATAAAAGAACTATCGAGTTACATTTTGGATTTTTCAGTGTGCAAAACTTTAAAGCGTTTTTCTGAAACTTGTCATTTTTGAAGTCGGTGAACGCTGTAACTCAAAATCGAATGCACCGATTCTTTTAAAATTTTGTACACTATTTCTATACATAAATCACCTGGGAAAAACGTATTTTTATTTTCCAACAATAAATTTGCCGATTTTTTAAGCGAAAATCGGTTTTTAATTTCCAAGTGCTACCAAAAATGGAAGAATTGATTATAAATAAAGCTCGAAGTTGTTACCTACAGAAATATTTCACCTAATAAACGCATTTAGATTTGTATGCTTCAAATGATCCAGTGACGAGTTGTAGTGTTCACCGCAAAACAACTTTTTTCCAGGCGCCTGCGGAGATTTGCTGCCACCGGATTATTTATTATTATTTTGCAATAAAAATTTAGGAAATATAGTTCATATAGCAGTACCTGTATCGTATAAAAAAATTGTTGAAAATACGATTTTATTTCACCGAATTAATCTTAGCCCCCCTTAAGCATGCACAAGTTAGCAAGTGCAGCCAATTAAGAAACCTAACCCCTTTCCTTGATTCGGAAGATATCATGAGAGTTGAAGGTAGGCTTAAACATGCTACAATAACGTATGTTGCAAGGCATCCAATGCTTCTACCGTCGTCTTACCCATTTACGAAATCATTAATGACATATCTACACGAAAAAAATATGCACATTGATCCACAAGGACTATTAGCTACAGTTCGATAATGATCTTGGCCTCAAAGGGGTGCCAGCGTTGCCAAGCAAATAGTCCATGCTTACGTACGATACTTGTGGAGAAGGCCTAGTAACATTCAGCAAATGATGGGCGATTTGCCTCCCAGAAGAGTTCAACCAGCTCGGCACTTTGTCAACTCTGGTGTGGATTTTTGCGGCTCATTTTGCTTTGCAACGGAGGCTCGCTATCATCAGGCAGTTTTCTTGGCGCGCTTAGACGTTTTATTAGCCAAAGAGGTTCTTGCGGTCACTTTTATTGCGACAATGCTACCAATTTCATTGGAGCTACTTCAGAGCTGAAAGAGTTGCGTGATATCGTTCTATCAGAAGATAGCAGGAACAAAATAATTGAGCTATGCAGCAAGGAATTTATTAACTCCCACCTCATACAACCTCGATCACCCCACTTCGGCTGCTTGTGGTAAGCTGCAGTAAAATCTACGAAATATCATCTTCGTAGACTAGTACATCAACACTCTTTAACGTATGAAGAATTACATACTTTGGTTGTGCAAACGAAGCCAATACTAAACTCCAGGCCTATGGAACCGATGTCATCAGATCCTAACGACATTTTAGCCTTAACTCCAGGGCATTTTTAATTGGAGAGCCGTTAACTGCCGTCGTCGGACCAAGTCTCAAGCATTTCCCTTTAAACTCACTCAGTCGATCTCAACGCGTACAATGGTGCCAACAACAATTCTGGTCCAGGTGGTCTAAGAGCTATTTAACCCTACTGCAATCCCGAACTAAATGGACTTCACCTGCACCTAACCTAGCTGTAAATAGTGGGGTACTGATTAAGGAGGACAACTTGGCATCAATGAAATGGGTTCTCGGTCGGGTCGTTGACATCCATCCCAGCGATGATGGAAAGGTTCGCGTCGCAATGGTAAAAACAGCAAGTGGATCATTTACAAGGGCAGTAACTAAGATATGCTCCGTTCCCACTAATAATAATTGAAAGCCAATAAGGCTTTTCAAGGTGGGCGGCATGTTAATGGTCATCTTAATTTATACCTAAGCTAAATGAAGTTATAACAAAATGTGCTTGAATTGAACTTACATCTAAGCTCAAGTGAACTTTGTCCAATGTGAACTATGCTTTATAATATTAGATGAATATTTGCATTAACTCGCTCATCACACCATCTATCGGAATTGTCGGCACAGTGGCACATGACAGAGCGGGGGACGATATGACTTGACAACCGAAGTTTCTTCCTTCTTCTATCATCGTTCAGCAAAGGCACACGTATCGGCAACAATTTCCATCAAGTTAATCACACATTATTATTAGTATCTTGTATTAGTATTGATTTGTGTACAGTCAATCTTTTTGAAGTACAATAAATAAATATTAAATATTATAACGTAAAGGCGAAAAATCTCGTTTTTTCGATAACTTTACTTCCGGTTTTTTCCTCAACCCAACCCCCGGCCCCATCCCACCCACACCACATTGAACATTTTAGTTGTGACCCTCCAGGCTACAGGTATGGATACGCGCCTGGTTGAAGTGTGATGTATTTTAACTTGAAGCCGAATTGGAAATCCTGATGCATGTTTTCTTTTTCACAAGTATTGAGATGTTGTTGCTTGATGACCTTTTCAAAGAGTTTACCCAAGTTTGAGATGAGTGAGATTGGTCTGACTTCTTTCATATCCTTAGAAAGAGATTTTTTTAATGCGTGTAATATTCAAGTTATTAGCAGTTATTTATGCAGTTAGTGAAGCAGTGGCGGATTTGCCGCCCCCAGGGCACTTTGTGAGAATTTTAGTGTAATTTGAATTGAAATAAGAAGCACATTGTATTATTTAATGAATTTAATTTATTTATATTTTCTTTCTAATTTTTTGATTCACAAAGTTATTAATTATGTCTTCAAATTCAATTTTTTCTAACACGTCGTGTTCGATTTGCACAATTGAAACCTCATTTAATTTGGTTTCTTTCATTTGTGAACGAAGATAAGTTTTTATTCTTTTCAAACAAGAAAACGATATTTCGGCAGAAAAATTTGTTACTGCTACTGAACTGGTTTGCGATACTTCTTTCAGATTCGATATGTCACTTTTCAATAAAAACTGTTTAAAATGAAGAATTTCTTCCGTTAGTTCGTCACGGTCTAAATCCTTTTCATAAAATTCGTACAGATCTTTTGTCTTTTTTATAATGACATCGGTATCAAAATAACATGTATTTTCGAGTTATCCAAACTTCTCATTCAAAAAGTTTTATGAATTTTGACGCTTATGTAATTCTTTTGTCAAAACTGATATCATTTTATCAAATACATTCTTTTTAACTAATTCATTTGGACTATCTGTTATAAACTCATTTTCTTCGGATTCATCAAAATGCATTTGCCTGTTTCTATTTCTTTTCTGTTCATATTTACAGCTAACCGAAATTGTAAAAACTTTTCCGTGAAATCTAATAAAATTGTTCTTCATTTCCAACAAGTAGTTTAATAACGAATCGTATTGCTGAAAAACAGCAAGCAGATTCGTATTAGCGCTTGTAATTTTTTAACAACAAGTTAAGAAGCAGGCGAGTTTCCGATTGTGTTACATTTAAAATATATACGGCAAGAAAAGGAAGAAAGAAAGACAAAATCAAAAAAAAAAAATCAAACTTTCTTTAAAACTTTTATGAATAAAATAAAAAAAGTGAAAGCGCAAATTGCATTTAACGAAACAGAATGGCAAATGTTTCATTTTCGTAAATAAATGAGAAGGGGCGGAGTTTTCACGTTTTGGTCTCCTAAAATGTTCCCGCGCTTTTGTGAAAACCGATTTTCATGAAAAATTTCTGGTCACATGTTGTTGCTGTAAAGTAAGTGGACCCATGTTATATTTGAACAGCACGTGTTTCGGTTTACATTCGTTTTGCTATAAAGAGATTAAGTGGGAGAACTCATGCTGGATTCTCTGATATTTTCGGGAAAAATGAGAATTTTATTTAAGAGGAACGAAAAATTCATTTTTTGAAAATTTGAATATTTTTTATCGGTTACATGTTAATTTTTTGCCGCCCTAGGCCTATTCGTAAATCCAGGGCTGTACTGAAGACATAAGAAGACCAGAGTTATGGGGGGAAGTTTTTTACAGCTGCATTTGGAATTTTGTCTGGACAACTAGATTTCTCACCGTTTATTGTCTTTGTTAATATGAAGAGCTCGAAAGGTTTTGTGAAGGTGTCTTGTTGTTCGGGGTAAACTGATAGGTTGTCCATGCAGAAGAAAACTTGTGGCAAGGTCCCGTGTGCCAGGAAAATGTCGACCTCCAAGGAAAAGTTAGGGCTGCTATGCACTAAGTTGTCCTTGAAGGTATATTGGAAGTATATACAAAAGCAATTCCCTTTTCCTGAGGTAAGGATAGCTTGTCTTGGGTACTCGAAATGACTTCCTGGAATAGACTTTGTTAATGTTCTCAAAAGTCTGCGGGCCTGGCTTGATCTTTTCAAGTCTTTTCCTAATCTCTTTGATGATTATTGATAAGCACTTGACTTGGGAGAGCACAGATTAGTAGACTGCGTTTTGGAAATTGAGCGTTCTGTGGTATATGCGGTTCAGGATTTTCCCCAGCTTCTGCTTGTACTTGTACCAGCTTTGAAGGCTAACCGGGAAGTTTTTGAATGTACAGTTTTTTGTGAGAACAGGTTTTGAAAGTCTTCTATATTGCTTTTCAGGCAATTTCTAGTTCGTAAGGTTTCTGTTATTAACAGGAAGGTTGCCTTGATACAGATTCATCAGCCTGTCCTGGAATTCGTTCCAGTTGACATCTGCTAGGGTGGTAGAAGTGAGTAGGGCCATTGTTAGTATTCTCACTGGCATGTTTGGTTTGATCGTTAGCCCTTTGGCCAGGTGGTCGGCGGGGGTATAGTGCGCAGTGCAGTTGAAATTCGTGTGGAAGTAGGTTTATCATTCTTGATGAAAGAAGATAGAATTCAATGTTGAGCTAGAACGGGAAAAGATTTGGGTGGTTGGTGAGACCACAATGAGGTCATGGTTGTCTTTGTTTCGATCCAGTCAGCTAGCTATAACCTTTTCATACGAGTTTTTAACTGGGTCATTTCACTTAGGATGTCTGGCGATAAGATCTCCTCCTATAATCGTGGAGGTATAATCCTTGCAAACATTGTTTAATCTGTTGAACTTTCTCTATATTTGAGCTACCCGCGCCTCGCATTTGTTGTAGATGGAGATGAGGAGGAAGGATTTTTATGAAGCCAATGAGACTTTTACCGCCGTGCGCTCCATGTTGCAGAGTGATATGAGCTTATCTTCTTCGTACTTGAGTCTATACCTAATTAGCATCGCCGTACCAAGGGATGAAGTTTGGTCTGTGTGCCGCAATGATCGAATTAAGGGCTATTCTTTTTTTGTGCCTTACACATGAATTGCAATTTAGTGCAATTATCTTCAATTGTTTTAATTCCATAGACACAGGCTGAAACAAATTGAAGATAAGCGCTTGGCGTTCCTCAATAGCAGAAAGTTTCCTATATTGAGGAATGAAATTGTTAATTTTACCCATGAGAGTTAACAGGTCACATCCGAGGAGCGCCTTGGACTCATGAGTGCAGAAATTATCTGCCTCATTTTGTAAGATCCTTGGGGCTTGGGTTGCCCTAGAGGCTCGTCGGGCTGGTTTAGTTGCCAACCGAGGTTACTGGGCTTGTTTTGTGTTAGTGTTAGTATTAGAGTTAACAATTTGAGCGAATGACAAACCTGGTTTTATATAGTTCCTCTCAGACTTCCAGGCTATGATATCCGTCTGCTCATGCTGCTCTCTCCGCTTCCTCTTTACTGCTTTTATTTCTTGTCATCTTGCATCGGAGGATTTAATCCGTAAGCTTCGACATCCATGAAAAGTCTTTTCTTGCTGGGATGCTCGGCTGATGAGGGCGGTGTGACTCCGATGGAGATCGTAAATACCCCTAACGGATCGGGACAACATGGCACTATTAGGCTAGCTGGGTTTGAGACTACAGTGCTGCAAGGACCTGTCCAATTGGTCCCATTAGGAGTTAATTTTTTTTTCTAAATTGTGCAAAATTACAACACTCTAGGTACATGCCCTCTCGTGTTATCGTGCAAACAGACAGACGGACCGACGGACAGACAGACTGATGGATAGATGAAGGGACATACAAACATCAAAATAACTTTTAATATTATGCGTGGGTGCCCAATCCATTTTGTTCTACCATTATGTGTTACAAACGGAATGACAAACATAATAAACCCTATGATTTCATATAGGCCATAAAAACAAACAAACAAAATCACGTGGCATCACCAGCTACCAAGAGAGAAATAATGTTGTTAAGTACTCCAATTACCTTGGGAATAATTAATATAGGAATGGGACAATACTCCTAAAATAGAGTAAAATTTAATTTTCAGGCAGTTTTACATGATTTTATAAAAAATCCAAGAAGCATTTATTTAAAATTGCTTAATTTACAAGAATGGCTGCATATTAACAAAAAAACAAAATTAATGTCAAAATTAACTAAATGTTTCATATGCGGCACACAGGCAAGAAGGTTTATTAAAGGTATTCATTTATTGTTTTATTCTGAACACAAATAAAAGTTGAAGCGGAAATGGTTTAATATAATGCAAGCTTTAATACCAGGTATGGCTGCCTTCAGCGCGGAGCATGGTGCTTGTATAAAATGTACAGTAGCCGGTGAGTGGAACAAAGGATGGCAGCATATGAGCAATCGCAGAGTTCATTCTCCTCTCGGAACAGATGAAAGCTTTCGAAATATAGTTGATAAGGAACATCATAAGGAAGACACACCATTAACAAACTTGCCAATTAATTTAGTTGAGGATTTTATATTGATTTTTCACTTCACTGATTTTTCACAATATATTACATTTTTTACTTTTCTATTTTGTATTTGTGTTTATCACGAGAAAATGCTTATTGGCTTGGCGTCGTATAAAATTATCAGCAATTGAAATTGAAAAGATGTCAACCGAAATTAGGAAACTGTAATGCTTTAAAACCAACTGGAATACATCGAGCCATAAGGGGGTTTAAATTTTTGAAATTTTGGAAGGGTCTGTATTTCGTAATTATTTTGTGTACCTGGGCACAATTATATTAAAAGATACTCTGCCTGTGGGGATCTGTGAACACTTTGTAACAGTATCTTGTGCTGTAGCAATCCTCACGTGTAATGAATATATATATGAATATCCTAAAGATTAACTGCTACACTATTAAAGACTTACATAGATTTTATTTAAGTATTTATGGAATAGCTTCAGTGAGTAGTAATATTCATATCATATTGTAGCGCGGCGAATTTCCTATTACAGGCCCTGGCAACCCGCATGGATAATTTGGCTCTCCCGAGAAAGGTCTGCGACACTGAAAAAAAGGTGAAAACGGTGATCGGGCGAAGTGAGTTTAGTCGATAATGAACTTCAGGAGTGGCTACGGAATAAAAGCGACTTGTCGATTAGTAGAATTAACTTTTTTTCTTTTTCTTGTTATTTTCTTTTGGTTTTAATTATTTTAACTAAATTAAAGTGTATAAAAAAAAACAAAAATAAAGAAAAATTATAAAAGCACCCCACCTACATTACGCTTTACCTGGGAAGTTTTGCGCGAAAGCTCTCAGTGAAAGACACTGTGGTCGAACAAACTAATTACCGCCGACATTTTACACTTTTACCTGTTTACTTCAGAGTCTCATCGATCTTCAACTCTTTTCCCGTAGACACGGAATTATTATTATTCTGAATTTATAAATTCTGAATATGTCCAGCAGCAATAACAACAATGCTTGCTAACTCTTGACAGATTTACGAACCGTGACATATAACAGCTGACCTCTAGTGATACGAATACGGGTTTCGAAATTCGACGAGAAACTTGCAGCAGAACTTTTAGCTGATCTCCAACTCAGTGCCACGGCAGATTTATTTCAGTGTAGACTTAAGAAGAGAATGCCCTGTTAGGGCTTTCCAGTTGAACGTAGCAGTGGACACTTGGTCGACTGTATAGCTCTTAAGAGCGCCATACACCATCAGTTTTGCCGTGGTTTTAAAAACCACGTTTTAGTCGAGATAAGAACCTAAAACGTGGTCAAGAAAAAGCCCCACACATCATCCAACTTGACCGCGTCTTGCCGTCATCTTGTAGTGTCCATTTACAGCAACAACATGTGACCAAAAATGTGATTATTTCACGAAAACCGGTTTTCACAGAAGCGCGGGAACATTTTATAAGAGTAAAACGTGAAAACTCCGCCACTTCTCATTTATTTACGAAAACGAAATATTTTCCATTCTGTTTCGTTGGATGCAATTTGCGCTTTCACATTTTTTATCTTTATTCATAAAAATTTTAAAGAGAGTTTAATTTTTTTTTATTATTTTTTTCTTTGTTTCTTCCTTTTCTTGCCGTGTACCTTTTAAATGTAAAACACTCAGAAATCTCGCATACTTCTTAGCTTATTATTAAGTTAACTTTGATTACGAATGTTGTATACACAACATTCAATAAAAATCCTGCGGATTCATAAAATCCCTAATAAAGAAAAATAAGGAAAAAAACGGCACATTCCTAAAGAAAAATTAAAATCAAGTCATGAAAAGGGTCCCATAAGCTAGTCACACTTAACAACGTGACCAGCTTATCTATTCACACGCAAAGAAAGTTGCGTCAGCAATTTCTTTGCATGGCCCACTTGAAAAAGGCGACAAATAAAGTCGAATTCCATGACAAATCTTACCCTCAGTAAGATTTGTCAGCATAAAATATAAATTCAATCCCGCAACAAAGTAATAAAAAGATAAAAGCGACGCGAGAATTCAAGTGCGCAACAATGTAAGAAACGATAAGACGACGGGTTGGTGGCTCGATATTTATGAAAATATCGGGTTTCACCTCCGTCCGGCGAGAAATTTTTGTGGGCATGATTAAACATGCCCAACGATAATATATTTTCTCAGGATAGGAATGCTAATTAAGCATTTTCCTATCCTGACTGTCGAGACTTAATTATTGAAAAATTAAAAGTCGAGAGAGAGTTCGTTTACAACCTCGCAACGGGTCGCATCGCGAATTTTATATATTAAAAACCAGATTGGAGTTTTAAAAAAGATAAAATAAAATTATATGGTGAAGTGATCTGGTTCTAACCCCGGTGAAGCTTTGGTCGCGCGGCACAAGTGGCTGGACAATTTTTAATTGGTTTAATAAAAGAAAAACGAAAGCTAGTGTATGCTTAAAATATAAACGATGATACAAGTCTGAATAATAGTGAATAAAATATAAAAGTACAAATAGGAAACAGTTCAAGGTTGTTTTAATTTGTCAAATCCCTCATAACAACAATGCGCGGTGTTAAAGTGACTACGTTAAAAGGTGCCCGATAATACGCAACAAATTGGCGCAGCCGGTAGGATCAAGGTAGCTTGATCTCGCTAAATAATCAAAAGCTTAAATTCCTTGATCCTGCGAACAAAAAGGGGAACCTTTGACGACGCTATTCAAGCAAAGTCACCCCCAACACTCGGGTAGATTTCATCTGTAGGCGCCTCTGCTCCAGGCGAGCACGCGTTCACCCCAGTCAGTGCACAAGCACCACCGAGGGAAATCAAGACTACAAAAAGGCAACCAGAAGGACGAATACGAAATCCCGAAGTACCGAGAAAAACAGCAGTCAGCTCGCTCATTAGACGACTTCGATCCAGAGTTGAAGGGGAATTCGAAGGCAGCTTTATTAGCCCCCCTTTCAACTAACACCAGGGGAATTAAGACGGCTCAAGGCCCCCCGGCAGCAAATAAATCAGACGGCAGCGGACAAAAGTACTCAGAGGGAATACGAAGACGGTTAAGGAAACCCCCCTCCAAACTACATCAAAGGGAAATAAGCAGGCCGGAGCCCCCCTTTCAACCGACAATACATGTCAGAAAGCAACAGCTCTAATCCAGTCCAACAGGAACCAGAAGCAGCAAAGAGGACAAATCCTCCACCTTTAGCCGACGCGGGATCAGCCCCAGGTGCCGATACTACGCACCTCCGGAAAGGTACATCATCAGCTGCGGATCAACAACCAACACCAACTCCAACAGGACCTCGACTCCGAAGTGGAACTATATTGTCAGGTCCCACTACACAAGTAAGTCTTAATAAGTTCTTAGATAGATTGTATGAGAGAGCGCAAAATTCAGGTACGCTAGCTATCACCCAGTGTGATTCACTGAGTAGAAAATTAAGTCAAACCCGCGAAAATAGGCTTGCACAAATCCAGGCTTTAAAGGAAAATACAGTTCGATTTCGCGAAGAGTTAAATAAGCTAACTGAATCTCAGCGCTCCCTCGAATTAGATAAGAATAAAAGTGAGAATAATTTAGAATTAAATAAAAGTGATAATTTAAGTGAAGACCCAAAAGAAAGTGGTTGTGTTAGTGAAGTGATAGACCCTACACCAGAGGACCTTTTAATAGATTGGCTGGAAGAATCCTTAACGGAAACCAGTCCAGAAGGTAGTCCCATTAGTCCACCTAAATTTAAATATTCAGCCAAAAGGCTACAAAACATGGTGGACTACGCCAAAGTTGCAAAATTGACGGCTCAGCTCGTCCCTTTATTTTCGGGTGAAAGTACCCCACAAATGGGACGCGAGCTACAGACCTTCATCGGCTGCTGCAAGCAAACTATGCAGTGCCTTAATGATGAAGAAAAGGTGGCTTTCCTCCAGGTTCTCCCCACAAGATTAAGAGGTGATGCATATCAGCTATTCGCTTCAGACGTCCCTACTTCATTCACTGAGGTAGAGGAACGTTTGAACAGGACCTACCTTCCCCGTGAGACGTATCAGGAATTGGTGAACAGATTGATCACCACACGACAGAACCCATTGGAATCTCTTACTGCTTTTGCTACAAGGTTGAAGCAGCTGTTGACGATCTGAAATGAGGCTGCGACACAAAAGTATGGAGCTGAGGCAGTCCCGGCTGTGAAAACACAGCTGATGGACTTCGCCAAAAATGCTCTCAAAAGTGGAGTAATCCACATTTGTGTCAATATTTACTCACGCAGGGAGAAGGCGATATAGAATCTCTCATACAAAAAGCCCTGGACATGGAGAAACTACAGCAAAGTGCTACATTCGTCCAGAGTCCTCTGGCACAAGCTCCTCCAGTGGCTCCAGTAGACCCAGAATTACGACTGAGAGCGTTCTACAGATCCCCGTATTATCAAATGCCATCAACACCTATGTTCGCATCACCTCGAGCACCGAACCCAAACCATTTCTCACGCCACGCAAATAACACAATATCACAGCCACGAGTACCTGTATACTCTGAAACTAAAAGGTCGGACACAGATGCACTGATCCGTAACATCGCGTGTAGCTACTGTCAGCGAAAGGGTCATACATATACAGATTGCCTAAAGCGCAAAAACACCCCTTTCTGCTCGAACTGCAAAAAATATGGACACGACGTTCGTGATTGCAGAACAAATAGACAGACACACCAGGACTTCACTCAGTCTCAACAAAATGTTCCTCAACGCCTCCCCAGCAGACCACCAACAGAACAGCATAACACAAAAGGTCTCCAGGTCTTTAACATAAGACTCAAGTGTAATTTTTGTGGTCGCCGTGGACGCGCAGATGAAAACTGCAGGCAAAAGAAAAAGTGGGAAGCCCGGAGTCAGGGAAACGACATGCAGTCGACCCAAAACTCCCCGGCTCGACTATAAACCCAACTAAAAATTTAAAGGGTCGCCTCAAGCGCCCGAATCCGGTGTCCCTACAGTGAAACTTCCACTGGACATAAGCTTTAACGGCCAAACAAAACTAGTAGTGGACACTGCCGCTGAGGTCAGTATTATAAAGAAGAAAGCGATTAAAGACCTCAAACTAATTAATTCAAGTGAGGCATGCACTCTACAGACCCCCTTTGGAACTGGAAAGACACTGGGAAATTGCAAGGGTAACTTCAATTTCAAAAATAAAATTCCCTGCAAGTTGCAAGTAGTACAAAACTTGCCAGGTCTTTCCGATGACGGCCTATTAGGAAACGATTTCCTATCAAACAATTGTAATGTCGAAGGCCCAAATGAAGCACTTAAGTTTCCTTGTACGGAAACCAACTCCGAAGAGTTTACTGTGCCCTTGTCATATAAAACGGACAAGCTGTACTCCAGAAAAGCAGTCGAAGTGAGATCACTGGCAGAAAAGATGGAGCCTAAACAGGTTAAGCTATCTACCTGCAGTGTCTCCAAGGCAACTCAAAAGAGTAATGCTGGCTGCCAGGTTCAACAAGAGCCACTGGAATGCGAAAAGAGCTGTCTTGGTGATCAAGAGACCAGCGAAATGAGGCAGCATTTGGTTACCTTAGAAGAACCAATATGCATACCTGCTAGGTCACAAATGATCACCACGGTCCCGTTGCGAGTGAAAGAAGAAATGCTCTGTCTATCTAAAGAGATAGACGATGGAGTCTTCCTGTCCAACAGTTTACTCCCCAATGGGAAAGAAACAGTGCAAGTAGCCATACTCAACAGTAACAATTCTCAAGTAGTTATCTCCAGTTTATTGGTACAATTGCTACCTATCCATGACTACGCCGTCATCCCAGTAGGAGAAGCCGCCTATATACAAAACGTTCTCAAGCCGAATGCATCGCAAACGAGCAACATAAACAACAGTGAGCTTCCCGAATCCGAGCCCAAGCCGAACAAGACTTCAAGTTCTAAAATTCCTAAATACAAGTTCTTATCTCAACGAGGAACCGAAATAAGTGACGCGTGCGAGCCCAGTAAGACCCGAACAGGGGCAAGGCAGACTCCACCGTACAAGAAAGAAAATCTTAAAAAATTGTTAAGGCCTCAGAGCCCAATGAGGGATGCGATGCCAAATGCAGCTGACTCCTCCATCCAATATACCTAGATTTAAGATAATTACAAGGCATAAGAGCCCAAGTAAAGGTGCGTGTGATATCAAAAAGACTTGTTCAAAGACAAGGCCGACTCCACCACCTAAAAAAGTTAATATTAAGAATCAAATGAGACCCCAGAATCCTACAAAAGATGCGTGCGAGATCCGTAAGAGCTCATTAAAGGCAATGTTGGCTCCACCATCAAATATAGTTAATAATACCAATTTCTCACGGCCCATAAACCAAGGTGTCAATGCGTGCGAGTACTCTATACCCACAAAAATACCAGTACAACATAGTACTCCACCACTCGAACAGCAGGTAGCGCATTTCCTGCCATCAGACAATAGAAGTGTAAGTAAAAAGGAAGATAAACACAGCAAGGAGAAAAATACGAACTTTTCGGAAAATACAGCTATTTTACAACATGTAAGATACTTGTTTGCGGATCAGGAAGATCCCAGAAATAGCCCGCGACTCATCAGGTTAGATCAAGAGCTCAACCTGGATGAAACTTTAAACGCGGAAGAAAAAGCTTCAATATCGGAACTCTGTTATGAGTACAATGATATCTTTTACCTTAAAGGTGATAAGCTTACATTTACAAACGCTATCACCCATAACATTCCATTAATACAAGATCAGGCCCCAATAAACCAAAAGGCCTATCGATTACCAGAGACCAGAGACAAGTCATAAACGAGCAATTAAGAGAAATGCTAGACAACGGATAGTCCAAACTAGCAAAAGCCCTTGGACTTCACCCTTATTAGTTGTCCCCAAAAAGGCGGGACCTGATGGTGAGAAAAGGTGGCGCGTCGTTTGTCGATTTTCGTAAATTAAACGAAAGACAATTGGCGATGCATTTTCCGCTACCCCGAATCGAGGATATTCTTGATCAACTAGGTCATGCCAGGTACTTTACCACCCTCGATTTAGCCAACGGCTACCACCAAGTCTTAGTCGGCAAAAAAGGTTCGACATAAAACCGCTTTTAGCACTAATTACGGGCACTACGAATTTAAGCGTATGCCATTCGGACTCAAAGGAAGCTCCCGCTACATTCCAACGCCTCATGAACTTCGTTCTGACAGGCCTACAAGGCCTCGAATGCTTCGTTTATCTTGACGACATCGTCATTTATCGAAAAAACTTATATGACCACAATGATAAACTTCGTAAAGTCTTCGACAAATTGAGAGAAAACAACCTCAAGCTACAGCCAGAGAAGTGCCAGTTCTTGAGAAAGAGAAGTTGTTTACCTAGGGCACAAATGCTCTAGCGAAGGTGCATTACCAGACCCCAGCAAAACGGCCTGCGTCCAAACATTCCCTGTTCTAGAACCAATACGGCAAGTTCAGTCCTTTTTAGGACTCGCCAATTACTATAGGAAGTTCATCACGGACTTCTCAAAAATCGTTCGCCCAATTACGAATTTACTCCGCAAGGATGTAAAATTTACTTGGACCGAAAATGCCAAGAAGCATTCCAAAGCATTAAAAACGCTCTAATTTCACCACCTCTATTAATCTATCCAGATTTTTCTAAAGCATTCAACCTCACAACGGACGCCAGTAACGAAGCTTTAGGAGCTGTACTTTTCCAAGGAGAAGTGGGAAAAGACCAGCCTATCGCCTATGCAGAGCCGAACGCTGAACAAAAGCCGAGAGAAATTACTCCACAATTGAAAAGGAGTTATTGGCTATAGTCTGGGCCACTAGGAATTTCCGATGCTACCTTCAAGGCAGGAAGTTTACGGTCTATACTGACCACAAGCCTCTCAAAGGTGTCTTTAATGTTAAAGACCCGACTTCCCGTCTGGTGAGATTTCACCACAAATTATCAGCAATTCGATTATACCATCGAATACAAACCAGGGAAGTATAATACCAATGCGGATGCATTAAGCCCGCATTCCACAAGTATTAAACGAAGACTATACAGGCAACACCTTAACGGTACAAGCCCAAGCCCACCACACTATGGACTCTGATGTGGAGGAAAACAATTCCCCAAATAAACGGAAAACCAAGAAACCCGCTCATTCGCTTCGCCGTGACCAGAGCTCAAAAACAGAAAGCCCAAGAGGCCAATACGAGCCCCAGCGCTGAAACACAGCCTACGGCAGCGGAACATAAAGAATATCAAAGGCGGAAATACAACCCCCTGCTACGCTTGAACAAGATATAAGTCCAGTCAAGGCACCTGAGATAATCACGAGCCCCAAGGAAGTCCAAACAATCCTAAAGGATTATCACGACTCTCCTTTCGGCGGCCATCAGGGTATCATTAAGACTTATAAAAAAATAAGACGCAAGTACTGGTGGAGACACATGCTTAGCGATATAAAGAAATACATAAAAAAAATGCCCTAAGTGCCAAACAATGAAAGCATCTCCACAATTCAAGATGCCAATGGTAATAACGGACATCGCAGAACAACCTTTCGACAAGGTTTACCTCGATATAGTAGGTCCACTAGAAGAGACCATATCAGGTCATAAATATATCTTAACTTTTCAAGATAATCTTACCAAATTTGTCGATTGGTACGCCATACCTAATGGAGAAGCAGTAACGGTGGCGCAAATCTTTTTTAATGAGATTGTCTCGCGCTATCGCATTCCAAAGAGAATAGTCACAGATCAGGGAACTAATTTCCTGAGTGAGCTATTCAAGAAGGTCTGCAAACTGCTAAAGGTAAAGAAGTTACAAACTTCGGCATACCATCCACAGTCTAATGGAGCACTGGAGCGTGCACATAGACCTATAATCGAATATCTGCGTACAATCGTAGACGAAAATCCCAAAACATGGGATCAATTCCTACGAACCGCTGCATTCGTATACAATAACAGTGTACACGAGGGTACTAAATTAACCCCAATGGATTGCCTTTACGGCTTCACAGCGGATGTCCCATCTAACTTAAAACGGGATCCTGAACCCGTTTACAGCCACGAAAGCTATTACCATATGCTAAAGTACAGATTACAAAAATCATATGCCACGGCTCGTAAAAATCTCCTAGCCAGCAAACAACGCTCGAAGGCATATTACGACAAAACAGTCAGGCCTCTCACTTTCCACTTAGGAGACAAAGTCCTCCTCAAAAGTGAGAGTAGGAAACATAAACTGTCTCAGATTTGGGTTGGACCATATCTGGTAATCCATGTACCTAGTCCAACAAACACTACCATAAAAATAGGCAAACGACAGGCTGTAGTACACAACAACCGTTTGAAACCCTATTACGAGTAGTATACTGGTACATACACCTTTAGAAAATAAGTTCCACTGAAACAAAATTTCGCCAGTTAAACTAACAACTACCTACTTAAAGGTTCCGCACTCGAAATTATTCCCTATGACTCACGAAGTCAACCCTTACCTAAATTTTATTTAAATCAATAAAAAATAAGCTAAATAAAAGTACCCATATATACGTTGTTACTTATAACAAAATAAAAATAAATCGGGACATATAACAAATAAACTTTTACTTTTTAGTAGCTATGAGTAAATTAAACGTTTTACCAGTAAAATTTTTTGGAAAAAGTACAATGCTCATCGATTTAAGAGCTCATAGAGAAGTTGATGAAATTTAGCATGCTCTAACTTACACTCCCCATACCTTGTTTTGGTAGTTAAGAGTGAATTAAAACAATGCTCTTAACACTAAAAACCCTACTGTATATTTACGAGATTCAACATGAATTTTTATGTTTCTCTGATTCTGTTCTATCTCGTCTTCCTTTTAGCAAGTAAGCTCCCAATAGACAAACTATCAACCATCCCTGCCAATTACAAGTGGGATCGCAAATCCTACACTATGAGGCAGAGAATATCCAAAAATTAAGTCTCAGACAGCCTAATTATTTCCCAAATACGGCCTCTTTATAAAGAATAGTGAACCAATTTCTGAACATAACTAATGAGCCAAAAATAGAAAATATTAAAACAGAACTATATTCAGGAGATGTTACGAATAATCTTATCCTAAAAGGTACCCAGTCAATAAAAGAGCTGGACAAAAAATTAACAAACATAACGCCTCACTTAAGTCACCGCCCTACACATGTACTAGCAACAACTTCAGTTTCCCTAACTGGTGTTGCCACCACATGTATGGTGCTATACCTAGTCGCCAAATGGCTAGCCCCATTTATTAAAAATTATCGCTTACGCAAATCTGAAAGAAACCCAGAGGCGGAGGGACAAATCGAACAAATCGAACAAATCCAAACAGTCGAACCTACCCCTCTTAAAAGGACCCGCACCCTACCACCTACAAGGTCGGTGCAAGTGGTATAAAATTTCCACTTCATAAGGTCACTCGTTCTAAAAGGTCACTATCTAACAACCACTAGCCGACACTTAAAATAGATAGAAGCAAAGGCACTAGTAGTATTACAAGTGTAATGTAAATCTCAAAAGGAGAGAGAATAAAACAAACAAGAAAAATGTAAAACATAACAAAATAAACAAATAAATATAGATATTATTAGATATTATTATATGATTATTATTAGTAAATAAAGGTAAGATAAATTAATACCAACCGTAGAATAGGGTATACTATATACTATAACACTAATTAATCAATAGAAATTTTATTTAAGGACAGTGTATAGCTCCTAGCATATTATAGATATGGTGTCAAAAGCACATAAGTATATACATAGCAACAGAAATTTTTAGAAAACAAAATATATATATAGATATTGTTCTCACTAGAGAATTAGTAATAAATCATAGAAATAACAATAACAAAATATATTAATCAAATAATATTAAACTAACAACACCAATCTAGTATAAAACTAAAACTTAACAAAAACTAACACTAGATTAGGGTATCACATACAATTAGTATTAAATAAGTTTAAAATATAAAAAAAACTAAGTATTTTAACAACAAAAACAAATAAAGCACAAGGAATTTTTTATATATGATACAAAAATTTCATGTAAAATAGGGCACAGCAAAGTAGTTGAAACGACCAAGTATTCGCAAGGGGTTAAGACCGCACCCAGGCAAATAAATTTTTCCCCTGAGAGCTATTCCTCTCCAAAGAATAGCTCTCTTTTTCACAGGGGGAAGGTTTGTTGTATACACAACATTCAATAAAAAACCTGCGGATTCATAAAATCCCTAATAAAGAAAAATAAGGAAAAAAACGGCACATTCCTAAAGAAAAATTAAAATCAAGTCATGAAAAGGGTCCCATAAGCTAGTCACACTTAACAACGTGACCAGCTTATCTATTCACACGCAAAGAAAGTTGCGTCAGCAATTTCTTTGCATGGCCCACTTGAAAAAGGCGACAAATAAAGTCGAATTCCATGACAAATCTTACCCTCAGTAAGATTTGTCAGCATAAAATATAAATTCAATCGCGCAACAAAGTAATAAAAAAATAAAAGCGACGCGAGAATTCAAGTGCGCAACAATGTAAGAAACGATAAGACGACGGGTTGGTGGCTCGATATTTATGAAAATATCGGGTTTCACCTCCGTCCGGCGAGAAATTTTTGTGGGCATGATTAAACATGCCCAACGATAATATATTTTCTCAGGATAGGAATGCTAATTAAGCATTTTCCTATCCTGACTGTCGAGACTTAATTATTGAAAAATTAAAAGTCGAGAGAGAGTTCGTTTACAACCTCGCAACGGGTCGCATCGCGAATTTTATATATTAAAAACCAGATTGGAGTTTTAAAAAAGATAAAATAAAATTATATGGTGAAGTGATCTGGTTCTAACTCCGGTGAAGCTTTGGTCGCGCGGCACAAGTGGCTGGACAATTTTTAATTGGTTTAATAAAAGAAAAACGAAAGCTAGTGTATGCTTAAAATATAAACGATGATACAATTCTGAATAATAGTGAATAAAATATAAAAGTACAAATAGGAAACAGTTCAAGGTTGTTTTAATTTGTCAAATCCCTCATAACAACAATGCGCGGTGTTAAAGTGACTACGTTAAAAGGTGCCCGATAATACGCAACAAATTGGCGCAGCCGGTAGGATCAAGGTAGCTTGATCTCGCTAAATAATCAAAAGCTTAAATTCCTTGATCCTGCGAACAAAAAGGGGAACCTTTGACGACGCTATTCAAGCAAAGTCACCCCCAACACTCGGGTAGATTTCATCTGTAGGCGCCTCTGCTCCAGGCGAGCACGCGTTCACCCCAGTCAGTGCACAAGCACCACCGAGGGAAATCAAGACTACAAAAAGGCAACCAGAAGGACGAATACGAAATCCCGAAGTACCGAGAAAAACAGCAGTCAGCTCGCTCATTAGACGACTTCGATCCAGAGTTGAAGGGGAATTAGAAGGCGGCTTTAATAGCCCCCCTTTCAACTAACACCAGGGGAATTAAGACGGCTCAAGGCCTCCCCGGCAGCAAATAAATCAGACGGCAGCGGACAAAAGTACTCAGAGGGAATACGAAGACGGTTAAGGAAACCCCCCTCCAAACTACATCAAAGGGAAATAAGCAGGCCGGAGCCCCCCTTTCAACCGACAATACATGTCAGAAAGCAACAGCTCTAATCCAGTCCAACAGGAACCAGAAGCAGCAAAGAGGACAAATCCTCCACCTTTAGCCGACGCGGGATCAGCCCCAGGTGCCGATACTACGCACCTCCGGAAAGGTACATCATCAGCTGCGGATCAACAACCAACACCAACTCCAACAGGACCTCGACTCCGAAGTGGAACTATATTGTCAGGTCCCACTACACAAGTAAGTCTTAATAAGTTCTTAGATAGATTGTATGAGAGAGCGCAAGATTCAGGCACGCTAGCTATCACCCAGTGTGATTCACTGAGTAGAAAATTAAGTCAAACTCGCGAAAATAGGCTTGCACAAATCCAGGCTTTAAAGGAAAATACAGTTCGATTTCGCGAAGAGTTAAATAAGCTAACTGAATCTCAGCGCTCCCTCGAATTAGATAAGAATAAAAGTGAGAATAATTTAGAATTAAATAAAAGTGATAATTTAAGTGAAGGCCCAAAAGAAAGTGGTTGTGTTAGTGAAGTGATAGACCCTACACCAGAGGACCTTTTAATAGATTGGCTGGAAGAATCCTTAACGGAAACCAGTCCAGAAGGTAGTCCCATTAGTCCACCTAAATTTAAATATTCAGCCAAAAGGCTACAAAACATGGTGGACTACGCCAAAGTTGCAAAATTGACGGCTCAGCTCGTCCCTTTATTTTCGGGTGAAAGTACCCCACAAATGGGACGCGAGCTACAGACCTTCATCGGCTGCTGCAAGCAAACTATGCAGTGCCTTAATGATGAAGAAAAGGTGGCTTTCCTCCAGGTTCTCCCCACAAGATTAAGAGGTGATGCATATCAGCTATTCGCTTCAGACGTCCCTACTTCATTCACTGAGGTAGAGGAACGTTTGAACAGGACCTACCTTCCCCGTGAGACGTATCAGGAATTGGTGAACAGATTGATCACCACACGACAGAACCCATTGGAATCTCTTACTGCTTTTGCTACAAGGTTGAAGCAGCTGTTGACGATCTGCAATGAGGCTGCGACACAAAAGTATGGAGCTGAGGCAGTCCCGGCTGTGAAAACACAGCTGATGGACTTCGCCAAAAATGCTCTCAAAAGTGGAGTAACTAATCCACATTTGTGTCAATATTTACTCACGCAGGGAGAAGGCGATATAGAATCTCTCATACAAAAAGCCCTGGACATGGAGAAACTACAGCAAAGTGCTACATTCGTCCAGAGTCCTCTGGCACAAGCTCCTCCAGTGGCTCCAGTAGACCCAGAATTACGACTGAGAGCGTTCTACAGATCCCCGTATTATCAAATGCCATCAACACCTATGTTCGCATCACCTCGAGCACCGAACCCAAACCATTTCTCACGCCACGCAAATAACACAATATCACAGCCACGCCACCGAGTACCTGTATACTCTGAAACTAAAAGGTCGGACACAGATGCACTGATCCGTAACATCGCGTGTAGCTACTGTCAGCGAAAGGGTCATACATATACAGATTGCCTAAAGCGCAAAAACACCCCTTTCTGCTCGAACTGCAAAAAATATGGACACGACGTTCGTGATTGCAGAACAAATAGACAGACACACCAGGACTTCACTCAGTCTCAACAAAATGTTCCTCAACGCCTCCCCAGCAGACCACCAACAGAACAGCATAACACAAAAGGTCTCCAGGTCTTTAACATAAGACTCAAGTGTAATTTTTGTGGTCGCCGTGGACACGCAGATGAAAACTGCAGGCAAAAGAAAAAGTGGGAAGCCCGGAGTCAGGGAAACGACATGCAGTCGACCCAAAACTCCCCGGCTCGACTATAAACCCAACTAAAAATTTAAAGGGTCGCCTCAAGCGCCCGAATCCGGTGTCCCTACAGTGAAACTTCCACTGGACATAAGCCTTAACGGCCAAACAAAACTAGTAGTGGACACTGGGGCTGAGGTCAGTATTATAAAGAAGAAAGCGATTAAAGACCTCAAACTAATTAATTCAAGTGAGGCATGCACTCTACAGACCCCCTTTGGAACTGGAAAGACACTGGGAAATTGCAAGGGTAACTTCAATTTCAAAAATAAAATTCCCTGCAAGTTGCAAGTAGTACAAAACTTGCCAGGTCTTTCCGATGACGGCCTATTAGGAAACGATTTCCTATCAAACAATTGTAATGTCGAAGGCCCAAATAAAGCACTTAAGTTTCCTTGTACGGAAACCAACTCCGAAGAGTTTACTGTGCCCTTGTCATATAAAACGGACAAGCTGTACTCCAGAAAAGCAGTCGAAGAAAAAATGGAGCCTAAACAGGTTAAGCTATCTACCTGCAGTGTCTCCAAGGCAACTCAAAAGAGTAATGCTGGCTGCCAGGTTCAACAAGAGCCACTGGAATGCGAAAAGAGCTGTCTTGGTGATCAAGAGACCAGCGAAATGAGGCAGCATTTGGTTACCTTAGAAGAACCAATATGCATACCTGCTAGGTCACAAATGATCACCACGGTCCCGTTGCGAGTGAAAGAAGAAATGCTCTGTCTATCTAAAGAGATAGACGATGGAGTCTTCCTGTCCAACAGTTTACTCCCCAATGGGAAAGAAACAGTGCAAGTAGCCATACTCAACAGTAACAATTCTCAAGTAGTTATCTCCAGTTTATTGGTACAATTGCTACCTATCCATGACTACGCCGTCATCCCAGTAGGAGAAGCCGCCTATATACAAAACGTTCTCAAGCCGAATGCATCGCAAACGAGCAACATAAACAACAGTGAGCTTCCCGAATCCGAGCCCAAGCCGAACAAGACTTCAAGTTCTAAAATTCCTAAATACAAGTTCTTATCTCAACGAGGAACCGAAATAAGTGACGCGTGCGAGCCCAGTAAGACCCGAACAGGGGCAACGCAGACTCCACCGTACAAGAAAGAAAATCTTAAAAAATTGTTAAGGCCTCAGAGCCCAATGAGGGATGCGATGCCAAATGCAGCTGACTCCTCCATCCAATATACCTAGATTTAAGATAATTACAAGGCATAAGAGCCCAAGTAAAGGTGCGTGTGATATCAAAAAGACTTGTTCAAAGACAAGGCCGACTCCACCACCTAAAAAAGTTAATATTAAGAATCAAATGAGACCCCAGAATCCTACAAAAGATGCGTGCGAGATCCGTAAGAGCTCATTAAAGGCAATGTTGGCTCCACCATCAAATATAGTTAATAATACCAATTTCTCACGGCCCATAAACCAAGGTGTCAATGCGTGCGAGTACTCTATACCCACAAAAATACCAGTACAACATAGTACTCCACCACTCGAACAGCAGGTAGCGCATTTCCTGCCATCAGACAATAGAAGTGTAAGTAAAAAGGAAGATAAACACAGCAAGGAGAAAAAAACGAACTTTTCGGAAAATACAGCTATTTTACAACATGTAAGATACTTGTTTGCGGATCAGGAAGATCCCAGAAATAGCCCGCGACTCATCAGGTTAGATCAAGAGCTCAACCTGGATGAAACTTTAAACGCGGAAGAAAAAGCTTCAATATCGGAACTCTGTTATGAGTACAATGATATCTTTTACCTTAAAGGTGATAAGCTTACATTTACAAACGCTATCACCCATAACATTCCATTAATACAAGATCAGGCCCCAATAAACCAAAAGGCCTATCGATTACCAGAGACCAGAGACAAGTCATAAACGAGCAATTAAGAGAAATGCTAGACAACGGGATAGTCCAAACTAGCAAAAGCCCTTGGACTTCACCCTTATTAGTTGTCCCCAAAAAGGCGGGACCTGATGGTGAGAAAAGGTGGCGCGTCGTTGTCGATTTTCGTAAATTAAACGAAAAGACAATTGGCGATGCATTTCCGCTACCCCGAATCGAGGATATTCTTGATCAACTAGGTCATGCCAGGTACTTTACCACCCTCGATTTAGCCAACGGCTACCACCAAGTCTTAGTCGGCAAAAAGGTTCGACATAAAACCGCTTTTAGCACTAATTACGGGCACTACGAATTTAAGCGTATGCCATTCGGACTCAAAGGAGCTCCCGCTACATTCCAACGCCTCATGAACTTCGTTCTGACAGGCCTACAAGGCCTCGAATGCTTCGTTTATCTTGACGACATCGTCATTTATCGAAAAAACTTAAATGACCACAATGATAAACTTCGTAAAGTCTTCGACAAATTGAGAGAAAACAACCTCAAGCTACAGCCAGAGAAGTGCCAGTTCTTGAGAAGAGAAGTTGTTTACCTAGGGCACAAATGCTCTAGCGAAGGTGCATTACCAGACCCCAGCAAAACGGCCTGCGTCCAAACATTCCCTGTTCCTAGAACAATACGGCAAGTTCAGTCCTTTTTAGGACTCGCCAATTACTATAGGAAGTTCATCACGGACTTCTCAAAAATCGTTCGCCCAATTACGAATTTACTCCGCAAGGATGTAAAATTTACTTGGACCGAAAAATGCCAAGAAGCATTCCAAAGCATTAAAAACGCTCTAATTTCACCACCTCTTTTAATCTATCCAGATTTTTCTAAAGCATTCAACCTCACAACGGACGCCAGTAACGAAGCTTTAGGAGCTGTACTTTTCCAAGGAGAAGTGGGAAAAGACCAGCCTATCGCCTATGCAAGCCGAACGCTGAACAAAGCCGAGAGAAATTACTCCACAATTGAAAAGGAGTTATTGGCTATAGTCTGGGCCACTAGGAATTTCCGATGCTACCTTCAAGGCAGGAAGTTTACGGTCTATACTGACCACAAGCCTCTCAAAGGTGTCTTTAATGTTAAAGGCCCGACTTCCCGTCTGGTGAGATTTCACCACAAATTATCAGAATTCGATTATACCATCGAATACAAACCAGGGAAGTATAATACCAATGCGGATGCATTAAGCCGCATTCCACAAGTATTAAACGAAGACTATACAGGCAACACCTTAACGGTACAAGCCCAAGCCCACCACACTATGGACTCTGATGTGGAGGAAAACAATTCCCCAAATAAACGGAAAACCAAGAAACCCGCTCATTGCTTCGCCGTGACCAGAGCTCAAAAACAGAAAGCCCAAGAGGCCAATACGAGCCCCAGCGCTGAAACACAGCCTACGGCAGCGGAACATAAAGAATATGAACCCCCAAAGGCGGAAATACAACCCCCTGCTACTCTTGAACAAGATATAAGTCCAGTCAAGGAACCTGAGATAATCACGAGCCCCAAGGAAGTCCAAACAATCCTAAAGGATTATCACGACTCTCCTTTCGGCGGCCATCAGGGTATCATTAAGACTTATAAAAAAATAAGACGCAAGTACTGGTGGAGACACATGCTTAGCGATATAAAGAAATACATAAAAAAAATGCCCTAAGTGCCAAACAATGAAAGCATCTCCACAATTCAAGATGCCAATGGTAATAACGGACATCGCAGAACAACCTTTCGACAAGGTTTACCTCGATATAGTAGGTCCACTAGAAGAGACCATATCAGGTCATAAATATATCTTAACTTTTCAAGATAATCTTACCAAATTTGTCGATTGGTACGCCATACCTAATGGAGAAGCAGTAACGGTGGCGCAAATCTTTTTCAATGAGATTGTCTCGCGCTATCGCATTCCAAAGAGAATAGTCACAGATCAGGGAACTAATTTCCTGAGTGAGCTATTCAAGAAGGTCTGCAAACTGCTAAAGGTAAAGAAGTTACAAACTTCGGCATACCATCCACAGTCTAATGGAGCACTGGAGCGTGCACATAGACCTATAATCGAATATCTGCGTACAATCGTAGACGAAAATCCCAAAACATGGGATCAATTCCTACGAACCGCTGCATTCGTATACAATAACAGTGTACACGAGGGTACTAAATTAACCCCAATGGATTGCCTTTACGGCTTCACAGCGGATGTCCCATCTAACTTAAAACAGGATCCTGAACCCGTTTACAGCCACGAAAGCTATTACCATATGCTAAAGTACAGATTACAAAAATCATATGCCACGGCTCGTAAAAATCTCCTAGCCAGCAAACAACGCTCGAAGGCATATTACGACAAAACAGTCAGGCCTCTCACTTTCCACTTAGGAGACAAAGTCCTCCTCAAAAGTGAGAGTAGGAAACATAAACTGTCTCAAATTTGGGTTGGACCATATCTGGTAATCCATGTACCTAGTCCAACAAACACTACCATAAAAATAGGCAAACGACAGGCTGTAGTACACAACAACCGTTTGAAACCCTATTACGAGTAGTATACTGGTACATACACCTTTAGAAAATAAGTTCCACTGAAACAAAATTTCGCCAGTTAAACTAACAACTACCTACTTAAAGGTTCCGCACTCGAAATTATTCCCTATGACTCACGAAGTCAACCCTTACCTAAATTTTATTTAAATCAATAAAAAATAAGCTAAATAAAAGTACCCATATATACGTTGTTACTTATAACAAAATAAAAATAAATCGGGACATATAACAAATAAACTTTTACTTTTTAGTAGCTATGAGTAAATTAAACGTTTTACCAGTAAAATTTTTTGGAAAAAGTACAATGCTCATCGATTTAAGAGCTCATAGAGAAGTTGATGAAATTTAGCATGCTCTAACTTACACTCCCCATACCTTGTTTTGGTAGTTAAGAGTGAATTAAAACAATGCTCTTAACACTAAAAACCCTACTGTATATTTACGAGATTCAACATGAATTTTTATGTTTCTCTGATTCTGTTCTATCTCGTCTTCCTTTTAGCAAGTAAGCTCCCAATAGACAAACTATCAACCATCCCTGCCAATTACAAGTGGGATCGCAAATCCTACACTATGAGGCAGAGAATATCCAAAAATTAAGTCTCAGACAGCCTAATTATTTCCCAAATACGGCCTCTTTAGAAAGAATAGTGAACCAATTTCTGAACATAACTAATGAGCCAAAAATAGAAAATATTAAAACAGAACTATATTCAGGAGATGATACGAATAATCTTATCCTAAAAGGTACCCAGTCATTAAAAGAGCTGGACAAAAAATTAACAAACATAACGCCTCACTTAAGTCACCGCCCTACACATGTACTAGCAACAACTTCAGTTTCCCTAACTGGTGTTGCCACCACATGTATGGTGCTATACCTAGTCGCCAAATGGCTAGCCCTATTTATTAAAAATTATCGCTTACGCAAATCTGAAAGAAACCCACAGGCGGAGGGACAAATCGAACAAATCGAACAAATCCAAACAGTCGAACCTACCCCTCTTAAAAGGACCCGCACCCTACCACCTACAAGGTCGGTGCAAGTGGTATAAAATTTCCACTTCATAAGGTCACTCGTTCTAAAAGGTCACTATCTAACAACCACTAACCGACACTTAAAATAGATAGAAGCAAAGGCACTAGTAGTATTACAAGTGTAATGTAAATCTCAAAAGGAGAGAGAATAAAACAAACAAGAAAAATGTAAAACATAACAAAATAAACAAATAAATATAGATATTATTAGATATTATTATATGATTATTATTAGTAAATAAAGGTAAGATAAATTAATACCAACCGTAGAATAGGGTATACTATATACTATAACACTAATTAATCAATAGAAATTTTATTTAAGGACAGTGTATAGCTCCTAGCATATTATAGATATGGTGTCAAAAGCACATAAGTATATACATAGCAACAGAAATTTTTAGAAAACAAAATATATATATAGATATTGTTCTCACTAGAGAATTAGTAATAAATCATAGAAATAACAATAACAAAATATATTAATCAAATAATATTAAACTAACAACACCAATCTAGTATAAAACTAAAACTTAACAAAAACTAACACTAGATTAGGGTATCACATACAATTAGTATTAAATAAGTTTAAAATATAAAAAAAAAACTAAGTATTTTAACAACAAAAACAAATAAAGCACAAGGAATTTTTTATATATGATACAAAAAATTTCATGTAAAATAGGGCACAGCAAAGTAGTTGAAACGACCAAGTATTCGCAAGGGGTTAAGACCGCACCCAGCCAAATAAATTTTTCCCCTGAGAGCTATTCCTCTCCAAAGAATAGCTCTCTTTTTCACAGGGGGAAGGTTTGTTGTATACACAACGTTCAATAAAAAACCTGCGGATTCATAAAATAAAGAAAAATAAGGAAAAAAACGGCACATTCCTAAAGAAAAATTAAAATCAAGTCATGAAAAGGGTCCCATAAGCTAGTCACACTTAACAACGTGACCAGCTTATCTATTCACACGCAAAGAAAGTTGCGTCAGCAATTTCTTTGCATGGCCCACTTGAAAAAGGCGACAAATAAAGTCGAATTCCATGACAAATCTTACCCTCAGTAAGATTTGTCAGCATAAAATATAAATTCAATCGCGCAACAAAGTAATAAAAAGATAAAAGCGACGCGAGAATTCAAGTGCGCAACAATGTAAGAAACGATAAGACGACGGGTTGGTGGCTCGATATTTATGAAAATATCGGGTTTCACCTCCGTCCGGCGAGAAATTTTTGTGGGCATGATTAAACATGCCCAACGATAATATATTTTCTCAGGATAGGAATGCTAATTAAGCATTTTCCTATCCTGACTGTCGAGACTTAATTATTGAAAAATTAAAAGTCGAGAGAGAGTTCGTTTACAACCTCGCAACGGGTCGCATCGCGAATTTTATATATTAAAAACCAGATTGGAGTTTTAAAAAAGATAAAATAAAATTATATGGTGAAGTGATCTGGTTCTAACCCCGGTGAAGCTTTGGTCGCGCGGCACAAGTGGCTGGACAATTTTTAATTGGTTTAATAAAAGAAAAACGAAAGCTAGTGTATGCTTAAAATATAAACGATGATACAATTCTGAATAATAGTGAATAAAATATAAAAGTACAAATAGGAAACAGTTCAAGGTTGTTTTAATTTGTCAAATCCCTCATAACAACAGTGCGCGGTGTTAAAGTGACTACGTTAAAAGGTGCCCGATAATACGCAACACGAACGAGCAAAAGAGTAAAACCACGGCAAAACTGATTCTGTATTGCCTTGCCCACGTCTTACCCACGTTTTGAGAAAGATATCTCTGGCATGACCTGAATTCTGGTTTTAGTAGATATGCGAACCTCAAAACGTGGTGTTCGCCATACACCATCAGTTTTGCCGTGGTTTTACTGTAAAAGCTCTCCCTTTTTTTGTGTCAAACATTCTGTGATCTGCCCAATATATCGCCAAGACACTTCAGCAGCTTTGTGACGGTATAGACTCGAGTCCCACAGCTTTGTGTGGAATTTTTATTGCTCTATCAGCTCCGCTCGGCCGGGCAATCAATAAATTGAAAATAATTAAGAAATTTATAATTTTGTCCGTAATAAATTTTTATCGATTTGAAAGTATTCTTGGCTGCTTTAAATGCTTTCTTCGAACGAAATATCTTCCATTAGCGTAAATATCTAAGCGATTTACAAAATTTTCCAAATTAAGTCAAAACACGACCAGATGTTTTAGCGTATATATGAAGGATACAAATCTTGTAAAAGAACATCTTAACTCATGATGATAACGTGTAAAAATGTTTACAACAAAATACAACTAGCCGATGAATTTTATTTTAGTTAACGATAATAAAAATATGTGGTTTTACCTAAAAACTCTGAGATTGAGCGATGAAAAACGCCACAACTTTCAATAGAAACTTGTGCATTTACGGTAGCCTTCTACAAAACAAATTCAATTTTTTTACAAACGGCGATTCTAACGGAACCCAACAACGGAATTTATTAAAAATAAGAAACAGAGAAAAAAGAGTGTAAAAAAAAACTATTCTAAGTAAAAGAAAATATATATATATATTTTTAAAATTAAAGAATCATAAATGTAATTCATCAATTCAAACCATAAAAAGTGTTTCATCACGCCATTCCTGAAAGTTCCAAGTACAGTCGAACTTTGAATATGAGTGGGAAGTGAATTCCTAAGTCAAAGAACATGAATCATAAAAAGGAGCGCTTAGCCACCAAAGTATTAAATCCTACATCAGGATCACTGTCATGATCATTTGTTGTATAAACGGAATTAAAAAATTACTAAAAATATAATATATATTTTTTATGTAAATAGGCTCTTTCATATTTTAACTCATATAAACTATCTTAAAATTAAATGGAAAAAGGCTCAGCTAAACTAAGTTATAAAACAGTCAATTGGGACAAATAAGAGCAACTAAAAAAACTAAGAAAAACCAATATACAGCAAAAATGTAAAAACAAAATAATGACACACAATTCTCAAAAGAGTCTAAAAAATGAATGCAATAACTTTGAAAAAGATCTAAAAGATAGACAACACATTAGAAAGTCCCATTTTAAAATTGGGTAAGTGGCAGTTCCAAAACTCCAAAATAATCTAATAAAAATAATTACCTAAACGAACATAAAAACACAAAATTTTGTAATTTAGCACCGAGACCAAAATCGAATAAAAGCCAGAAGTCGAACGAACGAAAAAACTTACCCGATACCGTTATAAAGTTCGAGAGCAGCCTGTACTATCAAAGACCTCTACAAACTGCCCTCATCATCCTTCCAGCTTAGTATCTATAACAGAGTGCTTGTCCTTCCCGCAGCACTTGCAACGATTCCTAAGCGGGGAGAAGCCCCGTGAACTAGTGTTGCAAATGTTGTGGCCTGCTATCACCAGCGAAAGACAAGAGTTTAAGTGCATGTGAATAGTGTTGTGGTTCAGTGTTCCGATTCCCATCTTCGACTCTCATGTAGTTCAAGTGAATTTTAGATTTGGCCAGTGTCAACACAAAGCTAATATAACAGTTCAGCCGACTACAAACCATTGGTCACCATAGAAACGATGTTCCAGTAATGCCGAAATTCAAGTGGAGCTTCGACATATATTTCGCAGACGAGTTCCATTAGATTTTCCAAAGCTCGGCAAGTGAAGGACCTATGAAAAAGGGTGCCTTCACCAGCACACACTTTGCAGATCCTCTGAGGTCGCCGGTCAATATGTGACAACTGATTAGGAGGTATAAAACTATGATGCAACAATTTGAATGCTACACCAGCATCTTTGTAATTAGAAGGATAATTGCAGACTGCTCTCCACGTTATCCCTCCCATCACGCGTATATTCACCCCGTGGTATGTTTGCCATCTTTTGTATGCTGTATACTCCGGAGGTCTTATTGATATAAGCACGTCACAGAGTACACGTGTTGCAAGTGTGCTAAAAAGGGTGTGAGGTGGTTTGCTCTGAACGAAAGTATCTTCCAACTTATTGCCAGGCTCACTGTCCCAAGTTGGCGAAATCTCTCACGCGTACAAGCCATGTATTGTAGCTGTGGAGTGTTGATGTTTATTCGAAAGTTTCCAGAGATATCAATAATATCTCCAACAACCGTCAGTGGATTCGTGTTAGCTTCGAAACCTCAAGCATTACTGAACAGTGAATCTGTTAATTATGGATTGAACCTGATTGGAATTGACGCGAATTGTGTGTAGCGTAGAGCATTCCACTTAAGGTGATATGCTGGCCTGATTCTGCCCCAGGTCTGTATCATTGAGTTTAGATCCTGTGGCAATCACGAGGATAGGTTGGTCGGACAGAGAGCAAGTAGTAATACTCCCCTATGCCGATCCCTCCCATTCACCCACAGTTGAGAAATCAAGGTGTCTCTCTAGCAAAACACTCATTGGAATGCACGTATTAGGAGGCACCTTGATTTCACAACCGGGTTGGTGAGACCTAATCTACCTATCTTAACTTCAGACAGAGCGTGCTTTCGGCAACCCATCGTCTTGCGCACCAAAATTCGACTATCGGCTTTGCTTGAAGAAGACTTACAAAGCTTTCATCAAACGTCTCAAACTTAAGCAAATGCACGTTGGACGATGTAATCAAATAATTTATCACGACTGACCCCCCCAATTCGGCTGTTATTTGATTAACTCTCGCATCCGATATACACATATATACTTCTGGCAAGTATTAGTCCACTGGAGATTCAGTGGAGTATCTGTACGATCTCTCCACCTTCCACACCACAAGCCTTGACTATTACTTAGGCTGATTTTAACGTCTGCTATACGTTCGTACTGTTCGGAAACAGCACGAGCGACTGGAAAAGCTTCATCGCTTGTCACGAAAATAGAAAGGTCGTCCGCATATGCCAACATAAGAGGCCGCACATATGGTAGGCAAACTGAATATTCTCAGAGCATTCGACGAAGATTCACCAGTAGCGGCTCCAACGAAAATCATAAAGCATACCTGACAACGCACAGTCCTGTCTGATACCTCGATGAAACGAGATAGGAGCCGGGACTTGTCCGTGATGCTTAATCAAAATCGCTGAATCTATATACAGTTTCCTGACGATATCGAGCCATCTGGGCGGAAACCCAAACGCTTCGTGAGCAGTCAAGAGATGCTCTTGCGAAACGCTATCAAAAGCCTTTTGTTGGTCTAGTGAACTCATGGCCATTTGTGTACCTGTCTGTTCATGGTAAGTAAACAAATGTTTGTGTAGAAAAACTCTTTTGTTCCTCTAGATGATATACTGATCACAGGCTCTTTTACTTGGACCTTGTTGTGGGAGCTACTGGTTCGTTATACCAGAACTCCAGAAATGAATGGCGCGTCAAATGTAGATATGAAAATTGCTTCCCTTGACTTCGCTTGTACTAAACTGCCTTACCACTGGTGGGGGGCAATAAGAACTTCGTAGTAGCCGTAGATAATTAAAAGAATACCTCTGATCGACTCATAATTTAGTCTTCATCATACCGTAATTTTTAATAAAAAGTTACCTACTCAGCTAAAACAAAACAAATACCTACCACTACCTTAATATTAAATTGAAATATCATAGCTGCACTCGCGATTTCCACCGTCGTATTTTTCCACGAAAATTGCAGTCTTTGTCAACTGAAAGTGCCTTATCAACGAGATTCGCACACAAGCTGCATATCCGATTTCACTTGTGTGGACAGTGAAAACAAGTGGAATTCGCGAGGTAAGCTTTATCAGCTAAATTCTAATTGCTTCATGCTGTAAATTGTACATCCTTCCCCCGTTAAATCCTGCATTCAACCAAGCTATATGTCGTGTCTAACAGTGAAGTCTTCTCTGGATGATCTCTTGTCTTCTGCGTTAAGATCGGCGGCCGAGTTCTTACCTTCAGCCTTGCTTTGGGCACATCTCCGATGGATTTGGTATTTCCAAGCAAGGCATGTAATGGTGATTAGTATCAGAAATAGGCCGGCATAGGATACGGTATACTGATGAGTGTAGTTTGACGTTAGCTTTTCTGGTAACTCATTATGCATTTCCATGAGTCTTTTCTTTAGATCTGCCAGCTCGTCCAGGTGAGGCACGTAATGGTGAGTTTGTCGCAGTGCTGGTGCCAATTGGTTTGGGGTTATAGTGTCTGAAAAATTGGTTGATGGTACAAATCCTAATCTTGTCATTGAAGATTCTAAATTGTGTCCCTGGATTGTAATAAGTTGCTGCTTTATGACGCATCCAGCTTGAATCTCCATTCGCCCAGATAGCTCCAGAGTGTGCTGGGTGACGGTATTGTTGCAAACTACATTGATTGTGGTTTTTTCATCTAAAGAGTAAATCCATTTATTCGGAGTGTGCAATTGTATCCAATGTGGTCCCCTCTCGGTCTTTACGATTTGGCATGCTGGTGATTGCTGGGATTGACTAATGAAATAGATTTCGCACGCACTGACTGTTGAACCCCTTATGTACATAGGGTGATTCTGGTTGCAGAGTATTCCTTTACCCTTTAGGGAGATACAAGTTCCAAGTTCTTGTTCAGTAAGACTAAGTTCAGCATCAAGAACGGAAAAGATGGGCGTATGGCGATGAATGTTTCGTTGAATTTCACTGCAACGGTGCAAGATGGCTCTTAATCGTTGTAATTTCTTGTTGTAATTGGCCCGGTGATATAAGCTGGGGACTGGTTCTTCCATTGTGAGCGTCTACCATTACATCCAATATCACATTTTGGATCCGATGGAAATTTGAAGCGATTAACATTGCTTGAATGGCTATAGATGCGAATGACTGTGTTAGTCGCTCCTGATATGTTTCTTGCTCGATACCGTTTATCATTTCCGTCACCTTATTTATGTGCCTTTCCAAGGTTTGGAATTGAAGGCTTGCGGCTTCATTGTTGCGTTGAGTACAGTGGTGTGGTTTTTTATTAAGTCTAAAAGGTGGACTTCGTCCCGCTTGACCTCTCTATAGTGGCTGACATTTTCTTGGCATATTCCGAGTCCAGCACCCCAAATAAAGCGTTTGCTATGTTTCCAACGAAATCTATTGCGCCTCTTCTTGCTCTGTGTGTGTTTTGTTTTACTAGTAGGATGTTGTTAGCTGCTATTTCACCCTTTAGATGTTTGAATTGGTTGTGAATTTGTGAGCAAGCATTTTTTTCTTCGATTAAGCCACAGATATATTCCAGTTTGTTACTATAATTAGTGAATATTTCGAACTCCTTCCAGTATGGTTCCATGTTGAAGTAAGCAACTAGGTTCCATTCATTGGAAATGATATTAGAGGATCCCAGGGTTTCAAAATATATACCTGCTTGTGATTCAAATGGAAATATCGTAACCGGAGCGCTACTTGCGAACGGTACAATCAGGCATGTCAATAAAAACGTAACTAATGCAGTACCTAATGATCGATTCGATTTCTTGGGATAGTTTCCTTCTCTTTCTTTGTGCCTTGTTGCGAAGTGGATGCCCAAGCGGGTACCGCAGAAAGTTCATCCTTGCTGTTTCCAACACTGTGAATGATTGCTGCTTCATCAATATCGGGCTCATGAGTCTCCACTGATAGTGGTGCTAACTTATGTATAGCACGGCGTATTATTCCTGTCGATGTACGAACGTCAGCGACTCGTACGAGACCATCTGCACCCTTAAATGTTTCAATTATTCGTCCCAAGTGCCACTTTAGTGCTGGTGAGTTTTCTTCTTTGACTACCAGCATGGTTCCTGGTTAAACATTCTGAATACGTTGTTTCCATTTACTACGATATTGCAAATGATTTAGATATTCACTGTGTCATCGTCGCCAGAACTCGGTTTTTAAATGTGTAACGAGCCTCCACCTTGTGAGCAGGTTGGCCTTCAGTGGTTCCGCGTGAGTTTCTACTGAATAAATGAGGGGTTCTCCCACTAAAAAATGGCCACGTGTAAATGCCATTAGGTCATTTGGGTCATATGACATTGGGACGATTGGCCGTGAATTCATAATCGCTTCGACTTCTGTTAACACCGTCTCCATTTCTTCATAAATTAATGATGCCCCAGCCAATGTAGATTTTAGTAGATGCTTAGCAGACTTGACTTCGGCCTCCCATAACCCACCAAAATGTGGGGGTCTTGGTGGGATTAAATGAAAATCAGTTCCCTTTGAACTGCATTCGGTTTTAATTTTGTCGATAGATTGTTGGCCTTCGATAAACTCCTTTACCTCTTGCAACTGGTTCCTTGCGCCTACAAAGTTGGTTGCATTGTTGTAAATATGCCTACAATGTCCTCGCCTTGCCAACGCACCAAGGAAGCCTTCTCTTATGTGGTCGCTAACCAACTCCAATGCACTGCCTTTGTGGCAAAGTAACAAAACACAGCAATATAAGCCTTCTGGGGTCGTTTTCCTTTAATTTTGAAATGGGTCCACACTGGTCCTGCGAAGTCAACACCCGAATTCACAAATGGCTGGCTGCACTCGATGCGTACGAAGGCTACCCATTAGTTGATTCAAAAGTTTAGGTTGAGCTCTGGCGCAGTGTACGCAATGATGGACTATAGATCTAGCGAGAGTTTTTCCCTTGAGTGGCCAAACTTTTTATCTTGCAAGGACTAGTAGCGTTTGAGCCCCAACGTGGAGATTTTTCTTATGAATATCGTCCAAAATGAGTTTAGTAATTGGGTGTGAGTGAGGCAACAGAATTGGATGTTTTGAATCGTAGGGCAAGTTCGATGCTTGTAATCGTCCTCCAACTCGTATGATATCTTCTTTGTGTATGAATGGAGTTAAACTGACTATTGTGCTACTTCTTGGAGGTTCGCCATATAGTTAAAAATGTTTGATGTCATCCTTAAATTCTCTTTTCTGGATGTGCCGAATTATTGTTTTCATTGACGTTTCTAATTCTTTGACGTCAAGTGGTCGAAATGTTCTACTATGATTGAGTTTTCTTGCATTACTTGTAAACCGCAACATTTAGGCTACGATTCGTTGCAGTTTTTTAAATGAATTCTTGTGATCGATTTCATTCAGAAAGTGTGATCTCTCATTTGTCACTGTTATAGCTAGCGAACTTCTTTTTAATTTTGGTACGGGCTCTCCCCTTTTAACATACGGAGGTGGCCAAGTTGATTTAGCACCATGCAGAAACATCGGGCCGTAAAACCATAAATTGTTAGCAGCCAGCCTTTCCGGAGGAATACCTCCGGAAATAATGTCGGCAGGATTTTGTTTAGAGGGCACGTGGTGCCATTGGTCCGACCTCGTGGTTTGTTGAATATAGGCAACTCTATTTGCTACGAACGTTTGTAGCGATGATGATGTTCAGTTTATCCAAGCCAGTGTCACTTCGGAATAGGTCCATAAATATATATGACTTCTCTGTTGAGTTTGAGGTCCAATTTGATCCGTAGTGCTAATTCTGCTCCTAGTTTCGCAGGACAAAGCTCTAGCCGTGGCAAAGTTTGTTGCTTAAGCCGAGCGATTCGGAATTTAACGCATAACAGCCGAACTGTTGTTCTTATCTGTTGCACGGATGTAGGCCACTGCTCCGTATGCCCTCTCCGAGGCATCAGTAAATATGTGGAGTTGCATAGAATTTGGCGTTCGATGCGAAAATATATGCCTGGAAAAGTTGATATCGTTCAATATTTTTAAGCTTTCCTTAAATCTTGTCTAATACGTAGAATGCTCCTGTGGCAGAGCGGCATCCCATTGTAGTTTCAAATTCCATAACTTATGTAAGAATATTTTGGCGACGACCACGACTGGTCCCATGATTCCCAATTGGTCAAATAAATGAGCAACATCGGAAGCAATTGTCCGTTTTGTATCTCGCCGATCTTCGGACTGGCTTGCTTTAATACGGAATGAGTCGTTCTCAGGTGACCAAATCAGTCCCATAGTCTTAATGTGTCCTTCGGTGCCAGTGCTGAAGTCTAACTGCAAATCTCTTTCATCTTGAGGGATATCCCGCAGCAGTTGTGAATAGTTGGCACACCACTCTCTTAACCTGAATCCACCCTTGATCAGTATTTATTGTAGCTGCCTTTGCATCTCCATTGCTTCTACAATGCTGTCTGATCCAGATAAGACATCGTCTACGTAGAAGTTTTGTTTAATAATTTGTGATCCTAAGGGATGTGTCTCCGCTTCTTCTTCAGCTAGTTTTCGAAGACACTTGACAGCAAGATAGGGTGCACACGCTGTCCCATATGTTACTGTAGATAGCTGGAAGCATTTAAGTTGATCTGTTGGGCTGTTGCGCCACCAAACAAGTTGGAGTTGTTGATCATCTTCATCTGCTTGAATCTGCCGATACATTTTTTCAATGTCGGCAGTGAATGCGAACCTGGGGAGCTGGAGTCTCAGGAGTACGGTGAAAACGTCGTCTTGAATAAGCGGCCCAACGTGCAGAATACCATTTAGTGAAATATCTGTCGTGGTCTATGCGGAGGCATCAAAAACTACACGCAGCTTCGTAGTGCTACTATCTGGGTTAACTACTGCATGGTGTGGCATGAAATAATATGGCCTATGAATGCAGTTATTGTTTACTTCCTTCATGTGGCCCAATTATTGGTATTCTTCCATGAACTTAATGTACTGCTCTTTCAGATCCTTGCTAGAGCTGAGCCTTCGCTGCAGTCCCATAAATCTCTTGTAGGCTATATCTTTAGATTCGCCAAGGGTGCGTGGATTTCCTCGAAATGGAAGTTTTAGTATAAATCGTCCGTCAGTACCTCGTCTAAGGGTTTGATTAAAGTGTGTCTCACATTGATTTTCCGCGGTTGTTAGTCCAGTGTTTGGGCCATCAACTTCTTTTCCAGGCGTCAACATTTTTCGATTTGGTCGCTTAAGCATTTGTCATCAGTGCATATACCGCAGGTGGTGGAATCAGGGGCAATCCCCTGTAGTCTCCCCGCTACTGTCCAGCGGAACACTGTATTTCGGAGCGTTGGCAGTTGTTTACTCAACTTAATTTGTCCTACAGCGAGTATTGAATAGTATATCTCCGCCCCAATTAGTAAATCAATACGTCCCCGTTTGAAGAAATTCGGGTCAGCAAGAGCCACATTATGTGGTATACACCATGATGATACATCTATTGTTGGTGTTGGTTGGGGCGATATGATCTGAGATAAGACATGCGCTTTAATTCTGGTGGTGAATCCATTTACTCTTGATTGTAATGTCACTGACACCCGTTTCTGTGACTTATGCTTTCGCTGCCCTATTCCTTCGATGCTCATTTGTTCAGGTACACATTCCAATCCAAGCCTTTTAGCAATTCTATTGGTGATGAAGTTCAATTGTGAACCCGAGTCCAGGATTGCTCAACATTCAATGCCCAACTCTTTGTCGTTGCATACGTTAACCATGACCCAATAATAAATATCTAAGAACAGGCTGACTGGTAGTAAGAGCTGTTTACTTGGAGGCACCCGTGGCTGCGACAGTATTCTTTATGGCCTTATTGTCTGTTGATGGTGTATTTACTGTCTTGAGCATTGTTGGGGTGTCTGTATATATTAACGTGTTATGTCTTTGAGAGCATTTTAAGCTCACGCAGACTGTGTCCCGATTTCAAGCAATTGGAGCATAATTTGGTTGATCGCACCGTGTTTAGTCGACTGGATTGAGACATCCTCACGAATCGCTGACAGGAAAATAATTGATGCTGGCCCTTACATTAATTGCATGATGGGCCTAATGTAACCATTGATGTAGCCGCCTTAAAGAATGGCTTCTTATAATGATCTTCTGAGGGCTTCATCTTACTACCGAGTGCTTCAAGTGACTTGAAGCTCGTTTCCAGGAATTTTAAGAACTCTTTCATCGATGGTAGAGATCTAGGTTCCGTAAGTGATTGTTCCCATAGGGTATGGGTGGTTCGATCTAAATTTTTTATAAGTATGTGCAGTACGACCGGGTCCCAATATGTCGTCTCTATTTCGAGATTTTTGGGGCCAAGCAAGCATTCCTTCGTTGTATCGTGCAAGCCCCTAATTGTTGATACCTTATCTATATTCATTGAAGGTTGAGAGAGAAGTTTGTTGAGTAGGGTTGTGACGAGTACCCTCTTATTTTCGTAACGTTCAGATATGACTCCCCATGCTGCTTCATAGTTAGCGTCTGATACGGTGAAGTGGCGTACAAGCCTTTCTGCATCACCCACCAAGCTCCTTTTTAAATACCACATTTTGTGGCAATCGGCAATATTTTGATTGTGGATCAATTCCATACATAAGTCGCTAAATTGACGCCATTTGAGATAGTCGCCATCGAACTAAGGAAAAACTACCTCTGTTAACTTCACTGCTGTTTGCTTAGCTTCAAATGATGACGGCTTACGTGACTGATTTGACTTGTCATACAACTCAATAATCTTAGCTTGTACTTCATCTTCTAATATGAAATGGTTCTCGCTGTCATAGCGATCTACTTTGGGTTCATTCAGCTGATTCCAGATTTCCCGGTGTAAACTCTGTATGTCGTTCCAATATTTCTTAATCATCTTTACTTTTATGAGATAGTACCGAACTGATTGCCCTTTTTCGTGTAATGGTATGGTTTGTTTTATTCTCCGTAAGGCGGTTACTAGATGGTGCCTAATATCCTTGTACTTGGAGTTTGCATAGTTGCCAAGGGTTTGAATTGAATATCCATTGAACCTCTTTGCAAGGGGGGTTGCTTACCCATTGTCTTAGGAGCCGGTGGCTCTTTAGAGGCTGGATTAACATTGGTGTCCTGTTGATGTTCATGGGTTTGGCCATGCGTAATTGTTTTGGGATCTTCGATTCCCGATGGGCCAGTTTCTGGAGTCAGGGATCCTATCATTTCTGACATTTTTGCTTGGAATCGCTCGTAGAACTTCTGAGTTGATTTATAGTACTCCTTGCTGAAGTATGGATGTGATAATTGATCAGCATGTTCGCTGAGAATTGTATTATCTCTGGATTCGAACTCATCCCAGAGAGTTTCCAATTGATGCAACCTGTCCGTCAAATACCGAAGAGTCTTTCGGTCGGCTGGATCTTTCGTGAAATTGCTAACAACACGCTGTATCTCGTCTCCAGTCCCCATTTGAAAATTCGCCAATTCTTCCATGCTGCGATTCCAATGTTGTTACTTAAGTGATCCACTGTATCACGTCGGGGTCACCAAAAAATGTAGAAAAACTCTTTTGTTCCTCTAGATGATATACTGATCACAGGCTCTTTTACCTGGACCTTATTGTGAGAGCTACTGGTTCGTTATACCAGAACTCCAGAATTGAATGTCTCGTCAAATGTAGATAAGAAAACTGCTTCCCTTGACTTTGTTTGTTCTAAACTGGCTTACCACTGGTGGGGGGCAAAAAGAACTTCGTAGTAGCCGTAGATAATTAAAAGAACACCTCTGATCGACTCATAATTTATTCTTCATCATACCGTTATTTATAATAAAAAGTTACCTACTCAGCTAAAACAAAACAAATACCTACCACTACCTTAATATTAAATTGAAATAGCATAGTTGCACTCACAAATTCCACCGTCGTATTTGTCCACGAAAATTTCAATCTTTGCCAATTGAAAGTGCCTTATCAACGAGATTCGCACACAAGCTGCTTATCCGATTTCACTTGTGTGGACAGTGAAAACAAGTGGAATTCGCGAGGTAAGCTTTATCAGCTAAATTCTAATTTCTTCGTGCTGTAAATTGTACAGTTTGGCTACCGCGATGTTGTCGTAGATACAACGACCAGATACATAATAGGACTGTTCCGGGTGTATTACTGAAACAACCACAGAGCGGAGTATCGCCGCTCATGCTTTGCAAACGATTTTGCTATCCACATTGCATAGGATTATTGGCCTCCAGTTCCCCATCCTCTGCAAATCTCCTTTCTTTTGAATCAATCGCATAACACACCTCCTCCAACTAGAGAGAATTGAATACTACAAAAAGGTCAGGAATTCATAAATTCCTGAAACGTATGAAGAATTCTTTAGTCAAGCCGTGGTGAAGTGTGTCGCTTTAGATCCTTTGTCGCATCGATCATATCCTCCAATGTGATCACTGTATCTAGGAGCTCTTTAATCTCTTCATAAAAAGTAGGAATATACTCAAGAAATTCATGAGTGGTCGATGATTTTGTCGACGTCATTTCAGAATAGAGACTACTGTAGTAGTCTCGAATATATTCTGATAGCTGTTGCCCGTTGAGGACAGATTCATCAACTGTCGATTCGAATTCACAAGAAGCAGTGCGTTGTCTAGTTGCCTGGAAGAAGTACTCGGTTGGAAACTCGTCTTCCCTCAGCCAGCGTGATTAACTGTGCAGTACAAATTCCAAGCTGTGCTTATAAGTTTGTAATGCCAAGCGTTCCTTTATTTTATTAAAATAAAGAATCAACTCCGGCTGAGTTGGGAGAAGAGCATCCACCCAAAATACTTTGGCTGACAAGCTGGAAGCTTCATACCCACTTCGGTTGATATTCGTCTCGACAAAGGATCGAATTTGGAGTTTTCCAACATCCCACCATTGACTAAGGAAACAATTTCAGCTTTCTTTTCTTGCCAATCGTGACCGGATTCAATGAACTCATTGATGAACGGCTCTGAATTCAACAAATATTTGATGAATATCCAGCACGCAGTTCTTCTTTCAACTGGAGTGCTGGTTGCTACTACAAGAAGATGGTCACTAACAAAACACACCATATGAGTGACACCAATGAAATGTTCTAGTATTCCAGGTGAGACGTAGAGTCTATCAATTCTGTAGCCTGCGTGACTTGGATATTTCTCGAGACCCTCGTATGTGATCTAGTCGTAGGATTCATCCAACGATAGATATCCACGAGTGTGAAAACACTAACAAAATTCCTCATCCGGGCGGCATTGACCGAATTGAACTCACCTCCAGAATGCCGATCCATTCAGGGATACAGAGTGCAGTTGAAATCACTTTCGCGGATAGTTTCACCGCTAAAATTCTCGAGACAGAATTGAACACTATCAAGAACTTGACTTGTAATTTCTTGATCCTGAGGAGGGTACACGCTTACTACGTGGATGTTTTTGTTTTGAAAGACAAAATCCAAGGAAGAAGTGAAACCTGGAAGACATCTATATAAAAAGGAAACCTCCTCGACGAGGAGCAGATGTGTCTAACATTGTATAGCCAGTGTGTAAATAAGTATAACGCTCAAGTGATGTGTAGGTGTCTTGTGTAAAATTCTTCTCCTGCAGAAGTGTAATGTATATATCGAACATTTTGACATATTATTATAAGAGCGAATTTGATAGAAGAATTAATGCAGATTTGCACGAGGCTTGCTAAAAACGAGAAATAGGCGATAGTTGAAAGAGAGGAAATCATATACACACTTTAATGAAATAGGTAATGCTGTCCTTGTTTTAGAATTATTGCTCATTCCTCACTTTTGGCAAAACCTCGCCAAATTTTTTGCTGTGATTGTTAATATCTATTTGGTTAGATACCTAGTTATTGTTATTATGGTTAATGAAACACATTTTTTTCATGTAATTTAGAATTAATTCGTAGAAATCTCTCAAAAATTGAACTAAATAGCACAAGTATTTTTCTCACACAACCAACTAACCTTGTTCTTTATTGAAGCCGGCCAAAAAAATTTCATAATATTCGCAGCATTAATCAAGTTAATCTATGGTCTTCCTTCTCGTTAAGATTAATTGCACGATACCGTTCGCACTCTACACGAGTAGTCAAAAGTAAGCGCAGATCGCCTTAAATACAAGTATGAAGTATCACAGTGTACATATATAATAAAAAGAAATCAAAAGTAAGAGCCGGACGAAGAATTATAAATTATATATATATATATATAAATGTACATATATAAGGAAATTTGGACCACCGCGTGTAAAAGATAGAAGTGATTCCTCGATCTAAAACGGAGAAGGTTGGTTGGCGGTGAACAGGGTAGTAAGCCCTGGGCAACAAAAGGAGTAACAAAGCAAAAGCTAATTACCTTGGTTTTCTTTTGATACTAAAATATTGTTAGGCGCCACAAAGTGACACAAGCGACATGTATTGGAAATGGAAACAGCTGTAGATTAGTGACATCCTAGTAAACTTTGGGTTCGAATAATGGAATATTCCGGAAGATTCTCGGATAAATACGGCGTTTCTTACATCCAGGAGGCGGAGTCTTATTTGAGACAGTACTAGCGATAAGTAAAGAGATGATTTGATATAATTTTTTTTTAATTGTGAGAGTAAACAGTAAAGTTAATTAAAGAAAGAACTTTTGAATTATATCTGACAAATTGTGTTTTAAATAACGAACTAACGCCACACTCGTAACAACTAGTGTCAGAAAAGAAATAAGTTCGTGAAATAAAGTAGTGGTATTTGACTTAAACAAAGTGTAAAATTGAGTGAAACTTTGTGCTTTGCGTGAAAGATCTGGAAGGTAATCTAAAGCAATGGGACTCAAGCTGGAGTTGCTTCGAGTACACGATTTGAAGTTGAGTTGGGCAAACGGTCATTACAAATGGCAGTTACAAAGAATGCTTTAGTGGAGCGACTTAGGCAAGCTTTGGAAATAGAAGACAATTCGCAAGTACCTGAAGCTGAGGAACAGTCGGAGAAGAACATGGAACAACTATTGGGTGCTTTACTGAGTAAATCAGAGCTTTCAGCCCTACAGATGAAGAATGCTCTTGAAGAACAAAAGCAGTCTCCTTCAGAGGAACAAAAGAATGCTTTTGAGGAATAAAATAATTCTCTAGAAGCCCGTTTGGACGATCAAAAGAATGCTTTTAAAGAACAAAAGAATTCTCTGGAAATCCGTTTAGATGAGCAGAAAAAATCTACTAAGGTTCAAAAGAATTTTCTGGAAGTTCGTTCGAATGAACAAAAGATTACGTTGCAGAATTGTCTAGAAACCTGTTTGGAGTAACAGAAAAATTTCCTTAAAAATTCATTAGACGAGCAAAATGTGAAAATTGAAGTTCAACAACAAGTGTGCAACAAAATGCTACGGATAAGCTTGACATCTTTAAAGCAGATTTGAAGAGGATGAAGCATCGACAACCTCGACACGAAGGAACTGAAATATCCGGTGCAGGCTGAATGAAACCTCCAATATTTGATGGATAAATTTCGGGACATATTTTCAAGAGACAGTTTGAGGCAGGTTCCGAAGTAAATGGATGGAATGATGCAGACAAAGCTACAGCTCTAGTTTTAGCACTTCGAGGTCCCGCGTCAGACTTATTACAGCTATTATATTGATTGAAAAGCAACGTGATTACACTTCATTACTACAGTCGATAGAATTACGTAATGGAGAGGACCACAGGGAGCAAGTATTGATACGCTCTCTACAGCGCGTAGAAAGCTGGCTCAGGAGACCGGCTGGGTCTTTAATAAGAATTGTTGAGCAGCACGTGATTTTTGTAACGGGTGTATCACGAAACCGGTTATGATTATGAATATTATCAGCAGATTTACTACGGAACAATCTCACTCCAATCCCACACACACAAGGAAAATTATAAAAAGAATATTATCGATAATTCAATAGTTTTTTTTTTTAATGATTTGTTTTCTCCAAATGCAATCTTATGCCACATACCAACATATATATATATTAGAACAAAAATCAGAGATTAACGTAATTCGATTAATTATATATACTAATTATAACCTGCCAGTCAGCAATTACTAATAATTTTACACTATCCTTTTGAATAAGTTCTTAGCTTTTGATGCATTCCTGCTTTTCCACACCATAATTTTTCTGCTTAATTACGCAAAGAAAATTATGCCCTGGGCCTTTTGTCTGTTCTGTTCTTCTAATTTTTATTTTCCTTTTATTCAGATCTAGTAATTTTAATATCCCACCTTTTAGGAAATATATTTTTATTTCAACTTTGTGCACTTTTCATTTTATTGCGAATATTTTTTTTTTTTTTTTTATAAAGCACGTCGGCCCTGTTCACTGGCTCGAGAGGAGAGAAAAAAACTCTTCTTCATCCCGAACATAGCGCTATCTGCCAGATTTTTTGACTTGAGTGGTACTTTTAGTACTTCGGTTTAGTTACTTCGCTTTTTAGTATGTGCATTCGCTAATTTAATTGGCTACAAAGTTATTGGGTATTTGTTTTTTTTGGTTGCGTTCAGTAAATTTTAGATTTGTGTTATTTTGTATTTTTTTTCTTCTTAAAGGGAATCTGGACTGACCGTTTATGTAAACATGTTTGAACTACTAGATATCATAATGTCGAGCAGTAAACAGAAAGCAGCAACAGAACCTTATATCTTGAGCATGCGCGGCTGAATCACTGTGTACTACTAACTAGCTATCTTTAGCTATGAAATAGAGAAATCCCATTCATATTTACAATTTTAATTTAACGATTTAGCAATCTAGAGATGCAAATTCCAACTATATGCTTGAGAATTGAAAATTCAGATTGTAAGTTACAGGATTTTAAATTGGCTACTAATTTTCAAATAATAATACAAGTATTTAAAATTGGCGTTATGCCATCCAAGGATATTAGGTAGCTTATTTTACATAATTTTATAATTTCTTAAGTAATTTTACAATCTCTTCTTAAATGGTTGGAAAACTTCTTCGAGTGGGTGGTATCAGTGATGTTTAAATGGTTAACTTTAGGAGCAATGCCATGGGGCTCAGCTGTCTTATGTTGTTTTAGGTTTGCGCCAGTTTGTATCTTAGTATCACGTCATTAACAGCTTTGCAAAGCTCTAGCGATATGAATGATTTAGACACAGTACATTAGATTTGTACGGGCAGATGGCGAATTAGAATGCAGCAATAAAAATGTTCCTTTATAATACATAGGATAACAGACCCACTCTGTGCTATCGAGGCTGTGACCAGTTGCGGTTAACGTAGTAAACTGTAAGCCCAATCAGTCCGAGAATCCAAGAAATCATTTCCTGTAAAAAAAAATATCCGCAGTAACCTGGTTTTACAAGAACACATAACACAGCCAGGACGGACCACATTCGTTACACTTGACACTCATAAAGACGAACATCCTGGAGGACCGTAACACAATATCGCTTGCAATTACGCAACAGGATTCCGAAGCATGGCGAATCACTACAACAACTGCAGGCTGATGTGGAAAGATTAGCTTATCTTTCGTACTCTAGCATAAATGCAGAATTCCTTAATGAATCGGCAAGAGAAGCATTTGTTAACGCTATTGTAGATCAAAATTTACAACAAGCACTGAGGCTAGCAGGAAAGAAGTCAACAGCAGAAGCGCTAGCCTCTGCAGTTGCATATGAATCTACTAGACAAGCTTCTCGGAGTGCAGGACGAGTGAGAGAAAATTCGGTGGGGGAGTGTACTTGCAACAGATTTCAGTCATCAGAGAGCACTCCGTCAAGTGGTATTCTTCGATGCTGGCATTGTAATAGACCCGGACCCTCCAAAGGGACTGCAGAAAACGCCGACGAATGGAATCACAAGAAGAGGAGGACAGAAAAGTATGCCAAAGATGTGGAGCCAGGGTGCAAGTTATTCGTGGAGAGACTAGAAATCAACCAGGGACTAGTCGCTTCAGCTCTTCTGTTGAACAGTCGGAAGACATGTAAAAACCAACTTTGGGGTGCAGAAGTTGGTTGATAGAGTCGGCAGCCCCGAAGTCATCATTCAAGTAGCCCAGTTGTAGAGAAATAATAGCAGTCTCGATATGGAAGAGTATGAAAAAATTGACTGCATCACTATCGACACTGGGGCTTCCAGATCAATTATTAGAGCAGATCTCGTTAAAAATAAGTGGCTTCACAATACCACCAAATATTTACTAAGAACAGCAACTGGAGCAGCAGCACAAGTTTTTGAAGAAATAACTTTGGATGTTCATCTAGGCGACCTACTAGTCCCTCACACTTTCCTGGTTTCAGACAACATTGATGAATGCATATAAAATAAATCTGGATTTCGAAGAACGGCTCCTCAAATATGGCAACATAGAAATTCCTGTGAGACTAGGAGTATAGACAGATTATCCTTTGAAAATAACAACGATGGTCTGTAAAAATATTACTCTCCCTGCATGCCCCGAGACGCCCTATAACCCTATAAAAGTGACGGACATCATCGTTGGTAAGACGTTAGTGATGGTAGAAGGCGCAACATTAATTCCAGACAGAGTGCTCAACACATCCGAAAATGAGGTACAACTAAAAGAAGGTGCTTTAATTGGAAATTGTGAACCCGTTTACCAGATTGTTAATTTGACAATGGTAGTAATATTAAGGATGCAATACCTATACCAGCTACTAATCAACAGGCTCAGAAACTTCTTTCATCTAGTGCATTAAGTAAAAAGTAATGCAGCGATGCCAAGGAGGTGATCGATGAATTTTCGGAATTATTTGCAATGAATGATGATGTTTGCGGTAAAACAAATCTTGTCCAGCATCTGATCGATCCAGGAGATTCTAGGCCCATTCGGCAGATACCACGAAGACTACCATTAGCCATAACAACCAGAAGTTGCAGATATCATAAACTCCATGAAGGGACAAGACATAATAGAGGAATCTAACAGCCCTTGGATATCGCCAGTTGTTTTGGTAATGAAAAAGGATGGCAGCACCCGATTCTGTTTAGACTACCGCGAATTAAATAATGTAACCAGAAAGGATAGCTATCCTTCACCAAGGATTGATGACACATTGGACACCCTTTCCGGAGCGCAATGGTTTTCCACACTGGACTTGAAGAGTGGTTACTGGCAAGTGGAAATACTTCCCGAGGACCGATAGAAAACTGTCTTTTCAATTGGAAATGGCTTCTGGCAATTCAAAGTTATGCCATTTGGATTATGTAACGCTCCAGCCAAATCGAAGGAATCATAGAATGTGCTTTACGTGGATTAACCTGGAAAATATGTCGGATAAATGTAACGGGAGTTTCGATATTTTGAAGCAACAATTCTGTGAAATTCATTCTGACTAGATCAGCCGATCAAGCTAGACGTCAAAGTAAAGTGCGCGCTTATAATCGCTTATTTTCTTTGAGCATCAGTGGTTATTAGTACAAAATTTGTTAGTCAAATCGTTCTTTAAACCCTTCTGTACTAGAGGGTAAAATTATTTTTTCGGCAAAGACAATACATGGTGAGAAATAGCCATTTATATTACGTTGGATCTTCAACAAATATCACGCCAGCACCGCGTGGCTTGCGAAAGCACGTGGCGGTAAAGAATCGACTCCATTGGTGAAAGCAAAACTAGGCCAAATTTACCGGCCAATCACAAGCGTGCTTGCTACACCGCAAACAGCCACAATTATTCCAAACCGGAATAATTTGACAGAATTCCTAACTGAAAGCGGCACAAATTGAGTACTCCCCGAAAAAAGAGAGACTCCGAAAACCGAGCTTTTGCAAGCTCACTTAGTCGAGGCGCACTTCACAGCGCCAACGGCCAACATTGGTACTTACAAATCGAAGTGACCTAAAGTGACCGATAGCATAGCAGAGAACCAGCTACAATTTGAGAACGATCACAAGGTGATCCGGCACAATCTTTTGGCGGAAGAGCCATTTTGGACATATATAATCATATCCCAGGAAAAATCATCATACAGCCACCTTATCAACATCCAACTGAAGAGGAAATACCAAGGTTTTTCTACTACTATTGAACTTTTTAAATATGGTTTAGCTAGATTTACTCACTAACCACTTACCATAGTCTTATCATATATTCTACTAATTTTTCGCCTTACATCATATAAGCTAAGTTAAATCTTCCCTTATTTATACCAACTAGTTTTCTTTAGGTTAGGTTAATTTTTTTCTTTGATACAACGTATATACACTTACCTTTAAGTAGCTAGGGATAGTTTCTTCAAGCAGCACCTAGCCAATAGAATCTTAATTAAATACGTTAAACACACCGACTTTTTACTGAGTACTTAAAAGACAGCGCCCCTAGTGGGCACAACAAATATGGGCACGGCCAAAGGGCCGCAGAACTATTACGCCGTCCTGGACACGGATGAATCCATGCCCAGGAAGGTGGCAAAGCGAACAGATAAGCGGGGCACAAAGTGGTCTGAATTCCCACTGTTGGAGGAATCACTTGGTGATACCTTCACGGGACCGGACCCCAAATATGTCCTAATCTCACTAGCCGACACGTCGAAATTGATCACGGACCTCAAACCGTTCATTGCGACCAAACACATAGAACACTGCTCTCCTTCAATACGCTCATGTAAACCGCTGAGGGATGGTAAATATCTTGCCTTCTTCCCCTCCAAGGCCGCGGCGGAAAAACTCATTAGGAATTTTACTAAGATCGAAGACTTTGACACAAAGGTGGAATATCACCAGAGGCTAAACAGCTCCAAAGGCATCGCCTTTGCTCCGAACCTGAAGTCCCTTACAGAAGAACAAATCCTTGATGGTCTGAGAGAGAAGAATAAAACAGTGACTGAGGTGAGGAAACTCACACGTCAGAAGGACAACATCCGAACACCATCCGGCGCTCTTCAGATCACATTTGATCGCTTCACTCCACCCTCTAATATTGTCTGCTGCCTGGAGAACCTTCCGGTTCGTAGGTGGTACCCAGCACCACTCCGCTGCAGATCCTGCTTGGCATTCGGTCACCATGAGTCCTCGTGCAAGGAGACTCCGGCATGCGAATTCTGTGGTGGCTCCAAGCCCAAGGATGAAACGACGCACGCAAACTGCAACAAAATATATTGTATTGGCTGCAAAGTAGCTGATAACCACACCACATTGTCCAGCTTCTGCCCCACTTTCCAAAAGGAAAAGGAGATCGTAAAGCTACAAGTAGACAACCACATCACGCGATACGAGGACAGGAGGAAATGGCATGCCTTAAATGGCAACCTTGCCCCTGTTACGGAGAGCCGAAGCAGGACTATGCCAGGGCTATCGGTCGCTGGCGCATTTAAGAACACCCCTACCACGCAACAAGACAATAAAACAAAAACAAACCCTCTGGAAACAAAAATTAGGACCCAGATCACAACACCTGCATTAGCAAACACAAACACAAGCAAAAGTGCCAACACCAGCACAAACACAAACACAAACACAAAAACAAACACAAACATAAAAGCACACAAAGACACACCCACACCTAAAACGCAAGCACATCCCCCCAGCAATTCAAACAAACACACACATGATTACACAACCGCAGAAATAAGCAACGAAACTACACCAAAGAAAACAAAAACCACCGAAATTGTCCAACGCAAACAGGACAATTCTGCAGATAGAAATATGGACATCGAACAGATAAGCATAACCGACTCCCCCTCCGAAAGATCCCTAGCAAAAGAAGAATACATCTCAATCGTAGAAACTTCAGCCTCAACAAATCTCAGCATAACGGCCAAAACAGGGCCCTCTACCGACAATATCTCCCTTCTGGCAGGCAGGAATTTTACCCTCGGAGCAGTAACTCCAGAAGACGCAAATAAACTTCTTTCACTCTCACCTTCCACTTACAAAAAAATCACGGCCCCTTACTTTGAACACCCCCAAACACCTATAACACCTATAACACCTCCTAATACATTGCGTTATGACACCGACCTACACAGATTACCTGTCTCTGAAGACGAAATGATTTAAACGACTTTAAGAATTCCAATATCCTCTCTAGTTTACATGCCTAGGTATTTCAGATTTTGCTCTAGCTTTTATCCTTCCCTTCCCATATGACCCATTCTAATAAAGAAGCCCAGAACAACTCTGAGGATTGCACCATCCCTCAGTGGAATATCTGCGGCTTTTATAATAATTTGAACAGCCTTCAGCTGCTAATATCCCAACTCTTCACCTTCCATTCTTGCCATCCAGGAAACACACCTCCCATCCGCATCCCCTCCCATACATGTCCGTAACTACACCCCGTACACCTAAAATACTGCGAACACCCGTCGTGGAGGTGTTGCTGTATTGATAAGGGAAGACATCCCCTCCACCCCCATTTCAATTAATACTCCTTTAACTGCAGTCGCGGTTAAGGTCTATATGCGTTGCCACTTCAACATCGTGTCCATCTACGTGGGGGCCGGGGACGTGGTGGACAGCGTTCTTCTCAGTTCGCTTGTGGAACAGATATCAGGTCCTACCTTCCTACTGGGTGACTTCAACGCGCATCATCCGTTATGGGGATCGCCGCGGAGTGACCCAAGGGGAAATAAGATCGCGGGCTGGCTCGACCGATCGGACCTCGTCCTCTTGAATGACGGTTCACCTACCATTCTGAACACCCGTAACACATTAACACGTATAGACCTTTCCTTTGCCCCTCCCTCTCTCACTCACCTAACACACTGGAGGGTGGTCGACAACCCCAGGGGATGCGACCACTTCCCAATAGTTATCACCATGTCTGGATCTCTTCCGGGCAAAGTGCATATACCCAGGTACATGGAACGTCGCGCCGATTGGGAGAAGTTCCAAGCTGGTGTAGTTGAATACCTGCACAATAATCCTCCCAGCCAGATAGTCGAACAAGAAGCAGCAACTTTAACCAAAGCTATACGCTTCGCTGCAAACAGCAGCATCCTGCTCAGCAAACACTCCACCAAAACACAGCCCCGTGGCTTACGGCGCACGTTCAAGACTATATCCAACGTAAGGACTCGGCCTGGAAGAGATTTAAACATCAACCTGGTACCGCAAACGCCATTGCATACCGCAGGGCAAATGCACAGATGCGCAGGGAGATTAGGCTGGCCAAAAAGCAGTCATGGCTGGATTTTGCAACCAGCATTAGAGCGGAAACTCCTATTAGCGATAACTGGCGGAAAGTCCGGGCTATTTGTGGACATCCTTCTAAGGCAGGCATCACGGGCCTTAAAATAGGTGACCAAATAGTCCAAGACCCCAAACAGATAGCTGAAAGTCTAGCAAGCTTCTACATAAGTTACTCAAACACATGTGTCCCTGCTTCCATGACCTTTAAACGATTGTGCGAGAAGACAAGCAACATGATAGAAGACACTCCCCTTCCCAATCCCTTAGAAGATCCTTTTTCCCTCCAGGAGATTAAGGAAACACTTAACTCCTTCTATGGCACCACTCCAGGTCTGGATAACATCACATTCGGTATGCTGAAACAGGCTCCTACAGCCTGGCTAGATAGAGCTAGAGGACTTTACGACCTAATCCTCAAGCTCGGCAGATTTCCACAAGCTTGGAAGACTGCAGAGATAAGATCTATACCGAAAAGCTCAAAGAAAATCCCGTGCCCCTCCGATACCAGACCTATCTCCCTCCTACCCACAATCTCCAAAATCCTCGAGAAGCTGATGGCCAACAGACTGTCTTGGCTATTGGATGAGAAGCTGCTGCCACCCGTCGCAAGCTACAGGCCTGGTAGGGGGACTCAGTCCCTCCTCCAGGAACTGGAGCATAACCTGGCATGCGCACTCTCCAAGGGCGGGCACTCTGTTGTACTGTCAATTGACCTTGAGAAGGCGTTCGACAAAACACCTAAGAGCTCCATTCTGCGACAGCTTGACTTCTGGAACATGGGGAAGAGATTCGTAGATACTGTTAACTCCTTCCTAACAGAGAGAAGAATTAAAGTAAGAGTCGGAGGACACTTCTCCACCACGCATAAAATCCTAAACGGACTCCCGCAAGGGTCCCCACTCTCCGTCCAACTCTCCAGTGTGTACATGCACTCTCTTTGTGAAAAACTTGACGAGGTTCCGAATCTCTTCTTCCATGTTTACGCTGACAACATCATTTGTTATGCTTCAGGTGAAGTCCCGTTTGTACAGCACGTGCTCAACAGGGCTTTGAGAACAATCTCGGTCTGGGCCGACACAAACGGGGCTAAAATCGCCTACAACAAGTTAGAAGCACTTCACGTCTGTCGCAGACGTAAATGTGTAGAGAACGCCTTCGATAGCGATATAGCTTCTGTTCCCCTTCTAAAAAGTCTCAAAATTCTGGGGCTTGTCTTCGCGCACAATCTCAACTGGTCTAAACAGGCTGAGCTAGTAGCAGACGCTGTGAAAAGCAGGAACAACCTACTGAAAATAATATGTAGAAGAAACTCTGGTCCACCTTTAGAGACAGCTATCATAGCAAAACAACTTATCATAGGCAAAGTTGACTATGGCCTCACCATCTACGGCTACACAAAAAGGAAACGTTCGCAGAATCCAGACATCCCTGAATGCCACGGCTAGACTGACTCTCGGTGCGCTGCGCACCACGCCGATTCCAAGTCTGCTAGTGGAATCGGGTTTCCCTACCCTTCCCCAGAGAAGAGAAGAACTCTTCAGCAACCTATTCCTTAAGACTGTACACAATCCCAAGTCCCCACTCTACCTCCTAACCCTGGATATCCTAACCTTAAACCCCATTCCCACCAGACGCACCTCTGCCGGCTTGACACGTGCGATTGCAAGCATCCCATACACTCTCCGAACCATTCCTTTTGATCCAGAGCAATTAAACCCTGTTAGTAACCTCCCTCCATGGAGGATGCCTACCAGGAAAATCTTAACAGACCAACGAAAGTATGAGCACCTAGAGAATTTAAATAAAAGACGACTCCATACAGAAACATACAGGCACTTAAACGCAAATAGAAATATCTATACGGATGGGAACAAGGTAAAGGTGATTAATTACGTTAACGCCTACCAGGGGAGGACCTTGCCATGCAAGGCACTCTGTCAAGACCGTCCGTACGTGACGAAGAGTCACATCCTGCCCGAGGTGTTCCTGCACAGGCAGCTGGTGGGCATCCCCTGGTGTGCAGCTGGCTACCTGACTGAATACGGCGGATCTAGAGAGGAAAACTCGATAAAACCCGCAATCCCAGGTGTAAACAATCGTGCCTATGGGATGAATGGCCCTGCGTGAGTGTGTCTTATAACGATGGACTCCGGATACCAGGCGACCTCCGCTTTCAACCTTAGCCTTATCTCGGCACGCCGGCTCTGCTGAGATGGACCAACCTTTCCGAGCATACTCGTGGGACCAAAATAGATAAGCCCGTTTTTTCTGAGGGAGGTGCACCTCTAAATGTACCAAAAACCCAATCCGGGGCTCTTAACGAACCCGAAAATTTCCAGGACATTACAAGTCCTTCATCTGACGGCTATGCGATGGATACACTCCCCCTAGACGAGGAGGATCTCCTTAGATCACCAGACCATAGCCAACAGGACAGCGGGAATACTGAAGTTCCCACATCCAAAGAGCGCAAGCCAAAGCTTAGTGGCGCGACCAAAAAAAGGTTTAAATGGCTTTTAAAACATGGCCACACAGAGGCAGAGGCTAAGGCTAGAAGGATTGCTGCACTTCAGATAGAACAGCGGAATGAGGAGAGTCTTAAAAAACGGACTCGCTCTGACGACTCTTCTCCTAAAGTGGAGCAACCTAGCGCCAAACGCAGCAAGACAGCAACGGAGAATCCTTCAAAGAAGCACGTCACCAGCCTTTGCGTAAGCAGCCCTCCTATAAAGAGGTTGCAGAGAGCGTTCGGGTGGGTATTCTTCCCGTCGGTTATCCTGAGGTGGCACTCAACATGGATCAATTGAGGTCCGTACAGAGTGCTATCTTGAGAGAGATCGCGGCTAGAAAACAAAGCCCCCTGAAGCCAAGATTCCTGGGCTCCACATTTAGACCAGGGTGGATGGTCATCAACTGCGCCAATCAGGACACCGTGACGTGGCTAAAAGGTGTAGTTGGGGAGCTAAAACCCTGGGATGGAGCCAACCTTGTCATGGTCGAGGAAAGTGAAATTCCTCGCCCACAAGTTCTTGTGGGATACTTTCCCAACAGCGCTGAGGACCCTACGGACTTGATTCTCGACTACATCGAGGGTCAGAACGCGGGGTTAAAGGTGTCAGAGTGGATTGTGTTACGCAAGACACAAAAACCACACGTAACAGAGCTAACCTTCTCCGTGGACCATACGTCCATGGAGGAGCTAAAAAAGGCTCATTACACAATTGGGTACAAGTTCGGCTCAGTCCAACTTAGGCCCAAGGGTGGGGCAGTAAAGACTGTGGGGGAGGCTGGGGATGGCCAAGGTCAGATTAAAACTCTGACTGATGAGCCTCAGCCATCGACATCAGGAACCAGCAGGCCTAAACTCTCTGTCAAGGCTAAGGCTGGCCCCGGTAAAGCAGTCGGAACTGCAGAGGCTAAGCCGGGGACTTCCGCAAAGAAGTCCGAAGGCACTAAGAAGAAGCCTCCTCCTGCCCGTGCGAAGCAGGTCAAAAAAGGAAATCCGAAAGGATCTCCTATCAAGGCTGCTAGCGGCCATAAAAAGTCATCCTAGTCATGACTAATCATCATATAAGTTGCCTCCAGATAAATCTCCATCATGCCAAAGCGGCATCAGACGTGCTTAGCAGGAGATTTGTCTCGGAGAAACTTAGTCTGGCGCTCATACAGGAGCCCTGGGTACATCAAGGCCGCATTAAAGGACTTCCCACAAAATCATGTAAGTTAATTTACAGTAATGAGCATGAATATCCCAGGGCAGCATTGCTGCTCAACACTAATCTAAATTTTATTCCTCTTTCGCAGTTCATTTCGAGGGACGTAGTTGCAGTAGCTCTCGAGGTACCAACTCCGGGAGGTAGTCACGAGGTAGTAGTGACCTCAGTCTATTTTCCTGGAGATGCGGATACACTACCTCCTACAGAGCTAAAAAGACTCATCAGCTACTGCAAACGAAGAGGAAAGCAATTTATCGTTGGATGCGATGCGAACGCACATCATATGCTATGGGGCAGCACGGATACCAACATCAGGGGTGAGTACCTCCACGATTTTATTATATCTAATAATTTAGAGATACTAAATCTAGGTAATAAGCCAACCTTTATGAACACTATCAGACAAGAGGTCCTGGACCTTACACTTGCCAGTATGTTCATAAGCACAAAAATAAGCAGGTGGCACGTATCGAACGAGATTTCCATGTCCGATCACAAACATATCAGGTTCGATATAGAAGCCGCACTTAACTCAAGTCTAGAGTACCGAATCCCTAAATTAGCTAACTGGGAACTCTATCGACAACATCTTAAGGCTGTAGTTAACTCTCCCGGTAGTAGCATTAGCACAACGGAGGAGTTGGACTCAGCCACTACGCAGCTACAAACGGCTGTACTGACTTCATTCGAACACAGCTGCCCTTTGAAGCAAAAGACTTGTAATCGGCAGGTACCTTGGTGGAATAGGGAACTGAGTTTGAAAAGAAAAGAAGTCAGAAAACTATTTAACGGAGCCAAGCTCTCTGGTACCTGGGGAGAATATAAAAAGGCGGAAAACGGAATATAACATAGAATTAAGAAGATCTAAAAGAAGAACCTGGCGGACCTTCTGCGATGGCATAGATCAACTGCCCGCAGCTACCAGGCTCCATAAGGTACTTTCGAAGGATCACACGAATGGTATATGCTCACTTCAAAAAGAAGATGGGAACTATACCGAGAGTTGTAAGGAAACAGTCAGGCTCTTATTAGAAGCTCACTTCCCCGACTCTACCAGTCCCGTTCAAGGAATAGTAGCTCCAGACCCAATTGAGGTGGGCATTTACAGGGTCTCTAACAGGAGTAAGAGCCTTGCGGGAAGAATCTTCACTCCTAACAAGGTTAGATGGGCCGTTGGTACGTTTAAACCCTTTAAATCTGCTGGAGGGGACGGCATCTTTCCTGCCTTACTACAGCAAGGGGTTGAAGAAATACTTGTTCCACTACAAAACATTTTTCGAGCCAGTTACGCTCTGGGGTATATTCCCCAATGCTGGAGAGACGTCAGGGTGGTATTTATACCCAAAGCAGAAAAAGAGCTAGCTCTCTAGCCAAATCGTTCCGACCCATTAGTCTCTCGTCATTTTTACTTAAATCCATGGAAAAAATCCTAGACCTACATATTCGAAGTGAAGTTTTGATTAAATCACCACTTCATTCTAAGCAATTCGCTTATCAAGCAGGCAAGTCTACCGAGACTGCCATCCGCACTTTGGTTAAAGACCTCGAAAAAGCTCTTGAAGCAAAAGAGGTGGCCTTATGTGCATTTGCAGACATAGAAGGTGCTTTTGATAACACCTCCTTCGAAGCAATTAAATCAGCTGCCGAGGACAACGGCTTCGAGCCCCCCACGGTTAATTGGATAGACTCCATGCTTAGAAGCAGGAGGATAACTACTACTCTAGGAAACTGTTCAGTCACGATCACTGCAGCTAAAGGCTGCCCACAAGGAGGAGTTCTCTCTCCACTCCTATGGTCGATCGTGATTGATGATCTCTTAGAGAAGCTGACCAGTTCGGGTTTTACCGTACAAGGCTACGCGGATGACCTAGTAGTCACGATACGGGGCAAGCATGACCAAGTCATATCCGACCTCATGCAAAAAGCCCTTTCTAAAGTCCACACTTGGTGCTTAACAAAAGGCCTCAGTGTAAACCCAAACAAAACGGTTATCGTTCCGTTCACGAGAAGATCAAAGCTTTCACTAAAGGCTCCTCTTCTCGATAACACGGAATTGATATTTTCAGAAGAAGTCAAATATCTGGGGGTCACCTTAGATAAGAAACTTTCCTGGAATTCGCATCTGTCTAGAGCATGGGGTCTGAAGCCAAAAATGATGTACTGGACGTACACCACGGCTGATAGACCCATGGTCACCTATGCGGCCCTCGCATGGTGACCAAAAACTAATCAAAAGAAGGCTGAGGCTCTGCTTCAAAAAACACAACGGCTTGCCTGTCTAGCAATAGAAGCCATGGAAGCCTTACTAAACCTTCCACCCCTACATCTGCAGGTGAAAAGGGAAGCAATCTCCAGTGCTATTAGACTGCAAAAGGAGAAACAGTTAAAACCAGGGAATTTGGTTGGTCATTTAAGTATCTTAAAACAGATACGCTTTGAGCAAATGACGACAATATCTGATATAATCACACCCAAGGTGGATTTTGTAAGACCATTCGATGTGGTTTTAGGACACCGACAGCAATGGCGTTCCACTAAACCGTCCTTTCAACAAGGATAGATGGTGTGGTATACAGACGGTTCAAAAACGAACAGTGGAGTCGGACTGGGCGTATACGGCCCCAGATGCCATATATCAAAGGCCCTGGGCTCTACCCCTACCGTATTCCAGGCCGAGGTATTGGCCATAGAAGAATGCGCCAATACCTGCATTAAAAGAGCCATAAATCGCTCAACTATTAATATTCTCTCGGACAGTCAAGCTGCCCTCAAGGCCTTAAAGTCCTACACCATCAAGTCAGGGATAGTCTGGGAGTGTCTACAAACCCTAAAAGATTTATCAAGAGGAAACAAAGTTATCCTCATGTGGGTACCTGGACATGAGGGCCATAAAGGCAACGAAATTGCTGATGGCCTAGCCAAAAGAGGAGCGGAAACTCTTTTTGTCGGACCGGAGCCATTCTGTGGCACCTCAAAGTGCTACCTCAAAGCTGCCCTAAATAACTGGGAGAACAGACAAAAATCCCTATACTGGGAAAGGCTACAAGGACTTCGTCAGGCAAAAAAGTTTATCGACACCTCTGGAGGAAAAACAAAAGAACTATTACTTCTCAAGAAAACAGAGCTCAAAATAATTACAGAACTCTTCTTAGGCCATTGCCCCTTGAGGTATCACCTTAACAAGATGGGCTTGGCTGAGACTTCATCCTGCCTTTTTTGCCAGGATGCTCATGAAACCTCGGAGCACCTGCTCTGCAACTGCGAAGCATTGACCAGGCGGAGACTACTCCATCTCGCACATGCTTTTCCTACACCTAACTACGTACGGAACCTCAATCCCAGAAGGATCCTAGACTTTATTAACAGTCTGAACCTAGAAAGGGAATAAATTCAACGGGGACTCACAATAGATCTTTTAGGTCGCGGTGATTGCGAGGCTGACGCCTACACACCCCTCTACGAATCTAATCTAATCTAATCTATACGGATGCCTCTAAAACTGGGGAAGAAGTCGGAATTGCTGTCTGGTCAGACAACGAAAACGACAACCTCTCCCTCACCTATGCTCTACCATCCTGGACAAACGTCTTCTCGGCTGAACTTACAGCGCTCTGGGAGGCTGTAAGGTGGGCTGTAAAGCAAGACGGAACTTGCGCAATATTCTCGGACAGTTTGTCCTCCTTGAAGGCCATCCAAAATATCAAAAACAGAGATCCCCTGACATCTAACATCAGGAAGTCCCTCCATTCCGGCAAAATCACCTTGGCATGGTGTCCAGCCCATGTTGGCATTCCTGGCAACGAAAAAGCTGACACGCTAGCGAAACAATCATGCCGCCGAGTTACAAAGCTGCCAGGGCGCATGCACGTTGCCTTCAGCGTAGCATCAGGAACGCTACCTGGAGCTCATCGCGTACATTCCTTGCCTCGCACCATAAAACATCCGATAAACTCCCAATGCCTGACGCCTCCAGGGGCAAAATGATATCGATAGCGAGATTGAGACTAGGTCACATCCTCCCGACCAAAAAGCACATTTTTACCAGGGAACCTTCCCCTGCCTGCCCCTACTGCCATAACACCTCTCTAACTACGGCACACATCATCCAGCAATGCACTGAACTACAGAGACTATTTAACGAACGTGGAACAAGCAAAACCCCGACTGAACTCCTTACATACAGTAAAGAGGATACTGACATACTCCTCGGTACATTGATGACATACCTACAAGACGGACGCCTACATACCAGAATCTAACTACAGACATACATTTTAAAACAAATTTTTATAAAATATATATACAATAAATAACGAATGAAGTATCTCTTTTTCCTGACATTACATAAGACCTTAGGTTAGAAATAAATAAATAAATGAATTCATACTCAAAATTAGATAATAGTACTTCTATCCTTAATTTTAAATACATTGTTAATTAGGTTACAAAAATGAATTCTTATTTAAGATTAGACAATAGTACTTCTAGCTTACATGTTTTAAAAAATTAAAAAAAAAAAAATCTCGTCACATTGTAAATATTTATCATAAGAAGGCTAGAGCCCTTACAACCTAACTGTTATTCTTAATCTATAATCTATTTATTACTGCTGCAATGTAATCATAATAGCGTAGCCAGGACCTCCATAATGATTATCCTTCTCGTACCAATTGTCCTTCAGACAACTCATTGTAAGGTCTGCCAATTTGTACCACAGACCCTTCCTAGAAATAATATCAAGCATTACATTGTATCAAAATAGTCATACAACCATGCATTAAAACCTGTAATAGATAGATTTAATGCCATGGGTCAATCCCCTGTCTCTCTCCGAACCAAACAGGCTTGCATCTCGCAGCAGACAGTCAGTTAAATTGCACAACTAAGATGAACTAAGCAGAAGATGAACACCTAAAAAATAAAAAAAAAAATATTTTAAAAATCAGATTAAAGAAAGAATTAGAAACTGTTCAATAAAACGGGCATTTGAAATGATGATCAAAAAATGAATTGTTAGCTGTAAGGAAAATATAATCTGCCCAAAACACTGTAAGCTGCCCAGATGGCCTAGTAGCCGTGGGCCCATTATATTAGTTGATAGTTAAGATAGATTTAAGTTATGATCTATGTAATTACAACTAATAATAAATAAATAAATAAATAAATAAATTCTGTGAAATTGCAGAACTTTACTATACAAAGTTGGGAAAAACTTTTATATTGGATACGGATGCCAGCAATGTAGGAATTGGGGCAGTGCTTTCACAGGAGGAGGATGGTAAGGAGGTGCCAGTAGTGTATTATAGGAAAGGGCTTTCAAAATCAGAGAGAAATTATTGTCCTACAAGAAAAGAGCTACTTGCTATTGTAAATTCAACAAAACATATCCATATATATCTCTACAGGTAGAAATTTATCCTCCGCACTGACCATGCAGCGCTTAAATGGCTTTTTCAGTTTAAGAACCCTGAGCGGTAAGTGGCGAGATGGTTAGAATGACTCCAAGCTTATGACTTTGAAATCCATAACCGAATAGCACGTGTCCATGGAAATGCAGAAGGCCTTTCGCGACGTCTATGCAAACTTGAATGCAAACATTGCGTTCGGGTTTAACAAAATGAAAGAAAGGCAACTATTCAGTTGATAACGGTGGAACCATCCACAAGCTGGGACAACGAGGGTTTGCGAACAGCACAACGAGAAGACCCAGACATATCACCCATTCTTGCTTGGAAAGAAGGCATGCAAAGACCACAATGAAGGGATATTTCGGAGACGAGTGAGTAGCTGAAAAGTTACTTGGCTCAACTGATTTCTCTTCACGCTAAATGTGGTATATTAAAACGCAAGTGGGACACGGCTAACGGCGAGTCATTCCGAATGCAAATAGTCGTGGCGGCATCAAAAGTCAATGACATTCTAGAAGAAATGCATCTTGGAACGTCTGGAGGAATAAAACAATTTCTAAATGTGAGAAAATTTTATGGGCTACATATGCGAGAAAATGTGCCACGCAGAAGCAGAAAGGAAATGTATAAGTACAATATCAGAGCTCCCTTGGAAAGGAGAGCTGCTGCGCGAGGACACGAGAGCAAAATTAGCAGTAAATACCGGTCGGATGAAGATTGGCTATATCTTACGCCTAAATTCAGCAGGGTTTAATGAAGGTGACCTTGTTTGGCTGTACAACCTGAACTGACAGAAGTGGCGGTCTCTAAAATTACAACAACACTGGTGAGGACCATACTCAGTGATAGTTAGAATAAATGACGTAGTAAACAAGGATAAGCGTGTGTTAATACTATGAGCATCAAAACCGTAGACCAACTGCTGTTCGGGAAGAACAATTTTTAGAAGGGGGCAATGCTACGTGCAAAGGAAAAGCAACATCTGCACACTTCGCATGGGTTGACCAATTAAATACCGACAGAAACCACTTTCGTGGAATCGTATCACAGAAAAGACAATCGACATCTATAAAATATGAACAACTTTAGGTTCAGAGTATCGATGTTTTCAAAACGTAATATTCGAGAGGGTTCTAGGACAATTTGTTGTCTATGCAAGAACCCGTCATCAGCGCTTCTTCCAGTAGCCCGATATGGCTTCTGTGCTTTTATCTTAGCATTTTTCAATCTTAAAAGACTATTTATTACAACATTTAAATTTTTGTTGTTTTGTATGTTCTCAGCTGAAAACAGTATTCCAAAAAAAGACCAATTTATTTTGGAGAAAACGTGTTAATACCTAGATAATTAGCTTTATTCAAATTAAATTAAATTTTGTCGGTAGCATTCTGTAAAGCAGTAAAATTATAAAGTCTACGAACGAATATAAAATCTACAATTTTTCCAAAAATATTATTAATATAATTTCATTGAATAAAATCTAAGTCTAATAAATTATCTATGACAAAACTTTCTGCTTCATAAGACACATTAATAGGTATTAGCATCGCATCATCATTCGAAGTTCAACGTAAATTACTTAAATTTAAGTCACCCATATAAGATATGAGATATCCTTGATATTCTCGGACAAACTTAAAATATTAAGTATGTGCTCCTTGTAAACCTCAAGAGAAGAAAGAAGCTCGAGGAAGATAACTGATGCAGATAACTAGAAAATTAGATGTATCGAAGTTTTAATACGCAAGCACAAAGTTGTACAATGATTGACTCATTAAATAAGTAAATTTTATCAATTTTAATAGAAGTATGTGCAGAAATCATAAAACCGCCTCCACGTAAAAATCTAGATGCAAGAGGGCAACGATCTTTCCAGTAGATTGTATAGCATCTCATCAATAATCTCACTATTAGAAATACTCTCATTCAACCAAGTCTCCGTGATGGCGATAATGTCAAAGTCATTTGATAAATTTCCTGACGCACGTGCCGGACGGTCAGAGCAAATAAGCAATTTAGGCATAAAGTGTTCGGGTTATCCTAGTTGGAATGATACAGATATGAATTTAACAAAGTCTGCGTCCTTCTTCCATAGACTTTCAATACTAATCATATTGGCAACATAATTTTTAATTTGATCAGGTGTAGCATCAAGACGTATACATGATAAGTGCAGATGTCTAATATTGTTTATCGCAGAACAGACATCGACGACAGAAGCTGTACAACCAACTTTTTTATTATGATAACGAGATATCAATATCAGCAGACAAAGCTCCCTATGGTCCGCCTCAGTGGAAGGCTTTGTTAAGGCAATTTCACCTCAAAACCAGAACCGAATAATGTAGGTCGAAAAACTCATGTAGCGATTCCTTTTGCTTCAAGGAATCACCAAAATAAGTCTTGAGCAGATTTAAACAGTGTGTTGAAACTTAAACAAGGAATGACATTGAGTTCGACTGTGGATGTAGTGTTTTCAGATTAGACAGTGTGTCTACTCTGAATACTGTGCTGAGCTGTGAAGTATTAATAAAAACAACTAATATTCCTTATAGCTCTTCTTTGATCTCTGAATTTATTCTACGACTATATCTTCCCTTATATAAAATATCACTGTTGGTGCCATTTACACCTGCAAGCCAAAACCCAGAATACGTACCTGAAACGCACCTATTCAACACATTTTGCTGTAGACTGATAACGTAATTCTCTTTTTGGTCTTCTTGTATACAATATGCATTTACACAAATTTATTGTTAGTTTAGAACAAAATTTATTTCTACATACCTACATTCGTTTGTAAATATGTAACCAAGCAAACTCTACTCGAATTTGTAGCCACACTAGTACAATCACTAGTTCAAATAGTCTATTGGTTCTAAATTCACAGCTATCAATTCCGACCCAAGTTTGCTTAGGAACTAGCTATATTCAGTCTGTTGCGAGAATTTGGAAAATAAACATTGAATTGGCTAATTAGAAAACAGAGTTTATCAATTATTTTTTTGATTCCTGGTATTTATTGGCAGAGTGACGGCAAGCCTCAATAATTTTAGAATTAAAGGAAAAGGTCCAAGAAAAGTAGCAGTTTTATAGTTTTTTTGCTGAATACAAGACATTCCAGAAGAAACATTGGTCCTTCAAGCCGGATCGCGGATTAATCACAACAAATTGATTATTTATACCAGCGCATGGATTATTTTTTTATATGGGGATCATCTGGATGAGTATATGGCGAAATAAATTAACACTGCGTAACAGAGAATAAATCTTGGAATTTGGTATGTAGATTTTGATGTATATCATTACTAACAAAGAGGCAATATTATATTGAGAGTTGTGCTGCGGATATATGAACATATTAACAACTTTATGAACTAGACTCTTATCTGCAGGAAAAAGTGATGAACATCTACGAAAAATTGTGAAAATTTTTGCATAATTCGGTTAGCAAAAACTATTCTTTCGCACACGTGGAGTATTCTTATCGGTATTTAACTAACAAAACCGGTTTCTATAACGGACATGGACAACAGTAGTTATTCTCATATGAATATTATATGTGACTGAAATTAACATTGCATTTAAATTGACTTAAGGTATTTTCACTTTTTCCCAGTTATTTGCCCGTTTTGTGACTATCCCGGTTCATATGAATTTTAATGTACAAATAGAATCGTAAGCTCTAGTGTGTTTGGAACAAAACTTTTAAATTAAAAATGAATAAGATTTTAGAATTGCAAGCAGATGCATTTGAGAAGCTAGTGAAATTTCAGTCGAATCTTAGTAATTTACTCCCAGAGCACCGTACTATAGCTCAATATACAGCAAGATTAGAAGCTGCTAATAGCAAGTGGTCCAGTTTTCAAAGTTCCCACAAAGAAATAATTGCATTAGTTCTAAGAGATAAGCCCTACTTTACTGACTACACATATACCGCGTTTGAATATCCTGCTGGATATCAGCCAGGAACGAATCAGCGCGTTGACAACGCCGAAAATAATACCGTTAAGCTTCCACGAATTGAAATTCCTAAATTTAATAGAAGTTATCAATAGTGGATACCGTTTGCGGACCTATACGTTTCTCTTATTCATAATAATTGTAGGTTATCTAACGTTGAGAAGCTTCATTATCTTAAATCAAATTTGAGTGGTGGCCTAGCTCAGCTTCTACGCCACGTAAAGATTACTGAAACCAATTATGAACAGGCTTGGAAATGTTTATCCGGTCGCTATGAAAATAAGCGTGCTATAGTTAACGCTCTCTTAACCACGCTTACTTCCCAACCCCTTCTTACGCAAGAATCTGCCAGCGGTATTCGCAAACTCATAGACACAACAATAGAGACTTTGAGCGCTTTGCAAAATATAAAAGTCAAAACTGATTCGTGGGACCCGCTAATTGTTTTTTTAACCGTAGAAAAGTTAGATATCGAAAGCCGGAAAATATGGGAGCAATAATTGGAAGGCACCACCGAACAGTAGAAAAGCGGCGTGATCTCGTGTTAAGTAACCGTTTGTGCCTTAACTGTAAGGTACCGGGACATTTTTCAAAAAAGTGTAAGCAAAAAACCAAATGTCGCAAATGCGACAGTCGACATCACACTCTACTCCGTAGCTCTGCTCCAATTAATACCAATGTACATGATACTTTTATAAGCTCAAGTAACCCATCCGTACCAGCTCAGCCAATAGAAACCAGCCCAATACAAACCCATTTGAGCTTGAGCTGAAGACGGAGAAGCATTTGCATAATGCTCGCTACTGCCCTCGTTTGTGTAGAAACCCAAAAGGTGTGCACATATTAAGAGCCTTAATTGATTAAGGCTCTGAAAGCTCTTTGATAACGGAGTCAGCCGTTCAAATGCTTAACTTGCCCAAGAGACCATCTAAGACGAATCTTCTGCCCTCCCAAAGCATTGCACCAGAGATTCAACAAATTTTCACTGATTTAGATCTGGCAGATCCTACTTGCTTCGAGCCAGGAAGGGTAGACCTTCTCCTTGGTGCAGACGTGTTTTCACTTATCATACATGAAGGTATAAAAGCGCCATCCAACAACGTACCAATTGCTCAGAAAACCTTATTTGGATGGACTCTATCTGGACGTTGCCCTCAATCGAATAATTATCTCCAAGTGCATTCCCACGATACTGCCACCAAAAGCTACCAATCTATCTCCAGTTGATGAAGCGTGTAAAGACTTCTTCCTAAGAACATATGCCCGAAATGATGAAGGTCGATTCATTGTTCATCTACCATTCCATAAAGTTATCACCAGACTACCCTACCCACGTCTTGGCACCTCGAAGGAAAGTGCCCTCAAGCGTCTGCATTATTTGGAGAAAAGATTTCGGATTAATCCTAAACTTAAAGCAGAATATTCCGAATTCATGGCAGAATATATCGCACTAGGTCATATGAAGTTAGTTGAAAACCATCAAGACACTTCTTCCTTATATTATCTTCCTCATCATGCGGTGCGCACTGCAAAGAAATTTCGGGTTGTTTTTGATGGCTCTGCAAAAACAACGAGCGGTGAATCTCTAAATGATGTCTTAGCTACAGGCCCCAAAGTACAGAATGATTTGTCCTCCATCATTTTACATTGGCGAAAGCATCGGTTTGTTTTGTCGGGGACATAATCAAAATATACCGACAAATCCTTATTTCAAAAGAAGACACAAATTTTCAGCGGATACTCTTGCGAGATAACACAGCAGAACCTGTTAGTGAATACAGGCTTTTAACGGTTACCTATGGAGCTTCAGCAGCACCTTATTTAGCGATAAAAACCCTGCATGAGTTAGCAGAACTGTACAAATCTAAGTATCCTGAAGCGGCTATAATTCTGTGAAATCATTTCTATATGAATGATGTGATGTTCTGATGCAATGATGAACCAACTGCTCTAAAACTTCAAGCTGATCTAATTTCTTTATTGAATAAAGGATGTTTTGAACTACGAAAGTGGACTTCGAACTCTGAAAAGCTTCTTAATATTGCCCCAGGAAAGCGAGAAAATCCAATGCCTCTTGTGTTCGGCGAAGAAGAAGTAGTCGAAGCCCTAGGTGTTTATTGGAGTCTTACAGGTGATCAGTTTGGATTTAACATTCACCTTCCTGAATTTTATTCACCACCCACTAAACGTTCTCTGTTGTCGGACACTGCAGGGCTGTTCGATCCATTAGGATGGTTAGCTCCAAGTATTGTTTTAGCCAAGCTTTTCTTCCAAAGTCTATGGCTCTTACGACTTAGTTGGGATGAACAGCTGCCTAACCTACTAAAAACTGAGTGGGTTCAGTTCAGAGAAGAATTAATCGAACTTTCCAAAATTAATCTTCAAAGATGGATGCAATGGAGACAATCTAGTTTTCGGCTTGAGCTTAATGGATTTGAAGACGCCTCAACTAAAGTATATGCAGCAGTTGTATATTCCCGTGTTTTATCACCTACAGGTTAAGTATCTGTGTCCCCGCTGACAGCTAAGTCCCGAGTGGCACCAGTTAAACAAGTCTCTCTACCACGACTGGAGCTATGCGCAGCGTTGCTATTATCGCAAATTTTGGCGAATGTAAAAAAGATAATGAATGTTCCTGATGCCTGTATATATGCCTGGTCTGATTCAACCATTGTGCTGGTCTGGTTACGAAGCCATCCCTCTCGTTGGAAAACCTACGTGGCTAACAGAGTTAGCCAAATTCAGGAAATTTTAAATTTAAGCCAGTGGCATCATGTGGTCTGAGCAGAAAACCCAGCCGATTGTGCAAATCGAGGAGTGTACCCATCTCAATTAGTGGAGCACTATTTGTGGTGGCAAGATCCGAGTTGGTGAACTAAATTCAAGGCGGAATGGCCGTCATCTACACTAACATCTGTTAGATACCGACGTGGAAAAAAAGAAGACCAAGCTCTGCTATACTTCTACAATATCGTCCGACTTCGATCTTCTAAGCCGCTGCTCATCTCTAACAAAACTGATCCGCGTTACCGCATTTTGCCTAACGTTTATTCAAAACAGTCGAAATAGACCCATGAAGAAAACAACAAATAGGAAAATAGTCAACCTCACGGTATCAGAAACGAATCAAGCTCTCATACGGCTACGTAAAATAGCGCAAGTAATGGACTTCCCTACAGAATTTGAAAGACTGAGTCAAAATAAATCTGTTAAAAGGAAGAGCACAATTATAAATCTAAACCCCTATTTGGATAACGACGTAGTTCTTCGCGTTTGCGGGCGATTGCATGCAGCCAACCTTAGTATGTCAACAAAGCATCAAATTATTTTATCAAGCAGGAATCCATTATCATCATTGCTCGCAAACTATGCTCATATTGTTACTTTACATGGAGGTTTCCAAGCAGTTCCTGCTTACCTGCGAAGAGATTACTGGATAGTACATGCACAAAGTCTTGTCAGGTGCAAATCCGAAAGTGCATCACCTGCGTAAGATACAATGCAATCGTTCAAAACCAATTAATGGGTAGTTTGTCAGAGCCAAGAATTAACCCAAGCAGAGCTTTTATACACAGCGGTGAAGACTTTGCTGGTCCAATAAGCATCCGTGCAGCTAAGGGTAGAGGTCGATCGACATTTAAAGGATATATATGTCTGTTCGTGTGTTTGCTGGCGAAAGCTATTCATTTAGAACCTGTATCTGATTACATAACTAATGCCTTCATAGCATCCTTTAAAGTATTTATAGCTCGCCGAGGAAAGTGTTTGCATTTATACAGCGACTGCGGCACGAATATTCTTGGAACGGATGCAGAACTAAAAAAGATTCGTTAAGACAGCGCAGCACTCATAAACTGAGCACATCACCTCATATTTTACCACAGAGAATACAACATGGCATTTCATTCCACCTTCATCTCCTCATTTCGGCGGCTTGTGGGAGGCAGGAGTAAAATCTACCAAGCCATCTTAAACGATTAATAGGAGCATCTACGTTAACATTTGAGGAATTCGGAACCGTTCGCTGCCAAATTTAAGCTACGTTAAACTCTAGGCCTTTGAGTCCCTTAAGCAACGAAACAGAAGATTATGAGGCGCTCACTCCAAGTCATTTTTTGATAGGGGAATCTCCCATATCAGTTCCTGAGCCATCCTACTTGAATTTGAAAGAAAACCTTTTATCGGGATGGCAGCAGTGTCAACGTCTTGTTCAATATTTCTGGCAATGATGCTCGATGGAGTACAGCACTCGTTTACAGAAACGTCCTACATGGACAAAAAAGACAATAAACTTGGAAGTCGGAGACTTAGTGCGTATTAAAAAAAAAAAAATTCCACCAGGAAAATGGCTATTAGGGCGAGTGGTTGCTACTCACCTTGGCAATGATGGGTTAGTACGAGTCGCTACAATACGAACTAAAAGTTCAACACTCAAGAGAACGGTGACGAAACTCTGCCTCTTATCTATACCCCGTCAAGAATCCTACCTAAATCCAACGTCAAATTACCTATAAAATTACTAATCAATTACTGTCCATAACATATCATACTCCTCCTGTCGTTTTAATTATATTTCCAGAAAACACCATTGATGTGAAGGTCCATAGACTCGCCCGTGGGGGCCGATATTTGGTGCCATTTATATACCTGCAAGCCAAAACCCAGAATACGTAAAACGAAACGCACCTATCTGCATACACCGAACTTTTTTTGTATCATATTGCTGTAGACTGCTAACGTAGTTCTCTTTTTGGTCTTCTTGTATACAATATGCATTTACAGAAATTTATTGTTAGTTTAGAACAAAATTTATTTCTACATACCCACATTCGTTTGTAAATATGTAACCCAAGCAAACTCTACTCGAAGTTGTAGCCACACTAGTACAATCACTAGTTCAAATATTCTATTGTTTCTAAATTTACAGCTATCAATTCCAACCCAAGTTTGCTTGGGAACTAGCTATATTCAGTCTGTTGCGAGAATTTGGAAAATAAACATTGAATTGGATAATTAGAAAACAGAGTTTATCAATTATATTTTTGATTGCTGGTATTTATTGGCAGAGTGACGGCAAGCCTCAATAATTTTAGAATTAAAGGAAAAGGTCCAAGAAAAGGAGAAGTTTTATGGCTTTTTTGCTAAATACAAGACATTCCAGAAGAAAAATTAGTAGCAAGTTACTGACAATTATCAAACAATCACAGTGAAAATAAAGAAACTACATAAAACATTTAAAACAAGAGTTACGGAAATAAATAAATGTTTACCCACATCACAAACAATCAAAAAAATTTAGGAAGCCAGTTTGTTTAACCAAATTGTAAACAAATCAAAAAATACAGAAAGTTAATCGCGAAGCGTAGAATCAAATTATTATATCAGAGCCTAGCAATTGTAAAACAAAAAAATTACTCTACATAAAATTAAGCAAGAAAAAAAAACATTTTACATCAAATTTGTCACCCGGAATGAAAGCGAGTCATCTTCCACAATTAATCGCGCTCTTTATAAGCTGCAATAAAGACAAAATATGCAGAGTGAAAAAGGGTCAGAGGCAACATTTATAACAGAAGCTGTTACACAAAGAGTCCATCTTAAAAATCAACATACAGACTCTCGTCGGGTGCACAAATGCTGCAGTTTTTACCAAGGTAGTTTATATTTGGAATCCTGTATTAATTCTAACTTTAAACTGAATCCAACGGCATATATTTCAAAGAGATCAGGGGATCTCTATCAGAGATTATTATTTTTACTTGAAATTAGATGATGCAATATATTATTAGTCAGGATATATTGATGTGCTCCTAGGTGCTCATTTTGCAAACCATTTTATATTCAATGCGATGTCAGTAGATACGGTGTGGGACGCATTTTGTTCCAAAAATATAAAGAAAATAATCAACATCATAATTCCTACTATGTCCAAAAAAAAATAGATAAACCGCAGCACCATTATAATAGATATCCATGAGTTGGAATGTTATAACGCTGTCTTGAGTGTGAAAAAACTCAGAGCTTATGTAGAGGGTGAACACTTACCATCCGAAAAGACCATTTCAGTTTGAAATGGCTGATAAATCAAAGTGACCTTAGCGGAAGACTCGCCTGTTGGAGCCCGAAGTTGCAAGGCTTTTATATTGAACATCATAATAAGCGTACACAGAATGTATTACCAGGTGCCTTGTCGCGTATTGATTGTGTTGACGAACTTTCTTCGCTGACATCACACGGTGGAGTTGGCAAAACCCTGTTCCGTCTGAAACCTATTTCTGACCAGGAATGACCTCACAAGTAAAATCATTTATTTCACCGTGCACTTCACTTGCAAGGAAACGAACGCACCTACATTCAGCCCACCAATGGCTAGTTGTTTGCGTGTATCTAGACCTTTTCAATCTTTATACATTGACTTTCTAGGTCCTAATCCTCGTACCCAAATGGTAACATCGCTGTCTTTCTTGTGTTAGACGCCTTCAGCAAATTTGTTTTGCTTCCCCAATTAAGATTGAAACTGCCACACTGGCCAATTAGTTTCTGGAACACGAAATTTTTCACACTTTTGGTGTAACCTACCGATAATTGCCGCCAATTTATTTCAAAAGAATTCACAAAACTATTGACGGATTATGGAGTCTGACAAATACGAATAGCTATTTATTCTCCTCACCCCAATGCATCCGAACGAGTGAATAGATCAGTCTTAGCTACAATACGAACTTATCTTCAAGAGATCACCATGAAAAGAGTATGTTGAGCCACTTCTGGGTACTGGAGGTGATAATGCGAAGGCCGTTAACTTCAGAGCAGTCAGAAAGTGAAGACCTTTATATTACTACGCATCAGAGATTGAATAATGAAAGATAAAGGGTGGGCCTTCCATTTAGCACACCAGATGGAATTTCGGATATTGGCGCTTCCAGGAAAATCGTTTTAAATTAATTGGTACAACTGGAAGAAAGATTAAACTCTAATAAAGAATTGAGTCAACAATACAACACCTTCATGGAAGACTACTTATATTCAGGACATACGAAACATGTGAATGAAAATCCAAACGGACTTGCACCAAACTACTTACCACATCACTACGTAGTAACGGAAAGAAACAGTACAGCAAATCTATACATTGTATTTGATGGTTCACGGAAATCAACCAATAATAAATCATTGAACAATAATTTATTGGTTGGGCTAATAGTACAAGATAATCTATGTGCAATTCTGATAAGATTATGGACGCATAGTATTGCATTAACAAAAAATACTTTCATCAACAAATTTCAGAAGTACAACGAATTGCACAGTTACATTAACCGCTCCAAAAGCTATTAGCTTCCATATGTATTAATTAAAAAATGTTAAGATCTGCGAAAGAAAAATTTTCAGATATTTCTGCGATGTAAAATTTTATTTCTATGTAATGAACAATGTTATTTTTGTTTAAGAAAAATATCATGTTTTACTTTTTAGTACAATACATTATTAGAAACAAAAGCTTTTGTTAAAAAATATTTTTTTAGCTTTTAGCCCCGATATTGTTGCATACGATGGATTTCTGTTAGACGTCCTTATTACATGGCTCCTATCCAGTGACTTTTGTTCAGTTGAGCTCACCAATGCGAAGTCCGTTGAGTGTTTTTCTCTGCTAAGAGGGGCATATGCTTGGCCATCTCCGAATATCTTTGAACCCAATATACGATTGCGGGATCTACAGAATTTCCTTGCATACCCATGATGATACTATTGGTAGCATTCTCCGTTCAACCGTATCATAGCTAAACTTGGCAGATTACTGCTTTGATAGTGGATCAATCTTGTGAGCGCCATCTCTACCAAATGAAAGCTCTCCAACACTGCGGCGGTGCGCGGTATGAAAAGTTATTTCCACATCGCCAATGAACTTGAAGGCTCTCTTCTGGACGCTCTAAAGGCTCTTTTCTAATGATGTTAAGGCTGTACGACCAGCTCCAGCCCATATACGGGAATTTAATTCCATTCTAGGTATAATGCAGGACTTATAGAGGAGCGCTACATTTGACGGGCTGAAATATTTTTTACACCCTTTTCAGAAATCCAAGACATTTCGATGCTTCGTTGGCAACAGAGAAGATGTGATCTGTCTAGTTTAACTCACAAAAGATATTAATGCTAAGAAAACTTAGTGGCAGTAAATCAGATATTAATGCTCCATCAAAAGAAATGGGAAGGGTTAAGTGATGATCTTGTTTTAATGCGATGAGACAGCTTTAGGCCTTCGATGCGTTGAATTCGATGCGGTTTGCTTTGCCCCAAGCGAGGATTTTGTCAAGATCGCTATTCGATGACTTAGATAATCATACAATCTCGTTTAACACATGCGGCATACCCCTCGAGTCTGCGTGAGTGTCAAAGAAATAAGCGAAATCAATTGTACTGTCATCAGCCAAACTATGGATGGGACTGAAAGTAAGGCAAAGCAGACCATTAATGAAAATTATAAAGAGAGGTGGAGGAACAACAGAACCTGGGTGACACCTGGATGTATTGGATGAGGTTCGGATGTAATTCATAATAGAAGAGGAGAGAAGATACCAAGTGCTTTTAGCTTAGCTAAAAGGCATGCGCGTAGCCAGGTAGAGGCACGGGTGGACACGGCCAACAACAGAGAACCAGAAACGGCACCGGTACCCCCCCCCCCCCCCGAAACTTTAGGCAGAATAAAAAATTTACAGCTTAGAAAAGATTTTAAGAAATCATATTTATTAGATTTATTTGTACTGTTTAATATGGTATAAAAGAAAAGAACAATTTAAATTTTTTTAAAAAATAAGCATTTCCAGTTATAAACATAAAATAAAGCACACAAAAATATCCGGAGTTGTATAATAATATAAATTTAATTTTAATATTTGGTTGGATAACCGTTACATTTTAATGCACTTTTCAGTCTGTTAGGCTTTGATTGCAAATTTTTTTTAGTTAAGTCAGGACTTACTTTGTTCGACCCTTCTTGAAGATGTTGTTTTAACATACTTTTGCTGGAAATGTTATGTTGAGTTAAGGACCATTTTAATTCTGCTCATAAATGTTGTATGCACTGACTTATAACAATGGATGGAGCGTATTGTCATTTTCCTATAGGAAAGCATGGCACAAGTTTTATAGTTCTCTCTTTCGCCCTATGGCAGAGTTGGAGCTACCAACACAAAATATTGCATTCTGGAACGTTTGCTTATGCCATTTGATGTTTTTATGTTGGCTACAGATGCAATCACCTCAGAAGGAATAAGGTAAAGATAGTGTTTACCATGCTCCGTCTCTCCTGCCCATAAGCAGGATTCAGTTAAGAATATCTTTTGAAAATTAAAGTCGGAATGAGTTTAATTCCTTATAAGCAATTAAAATATCACTTGGGCACAAGAAAATATATTTTTTTAATTAAATTCGATTTATGGGTGTAAAATTTCATCTGATTGGTTGAGTTTTACATGTTTTTTATGTAATCGTTTTAAAGGGTGCTCTAACGGTGATATACAGAAACACAATATTTTTTGTGCCACATGAAATAGCAAATCGCTCAGTCCATTGTTATAAGTCAGTGGTTGTATGGGATTCATGTCCTGCGACTGAGGAGATGCTCTCAGCTGTTTTCATTTTTCTGTCACAATGTTTAGGATCGTTGTCTTGTTGGAAAACAAAATTATTTCCTAATCCTAACTTTTCTGCAGTGAATTTTAAATTACGCTTTAAAATATTGCATATTGCATATTGATCCATCATTCCATCAATAAAATGTAAACTTCCAACCACATACCATAATAGCACCACCTCCATGTTTAATGGTTGGTTGCAGGTTTTCTTTGTTGATCTCAGTTCTTGGCTTTCTCCAGACAAATTGTTTCCGAGATGAGTTAAATATTACAAATTTACACTCGTCACTAAAAATGACAGTGTCCCAAAAGCGTTGAGCCTCATGAACAAATTTTTTAGCGAGCTCGATTCACTTTTTCCTATTTGTTTTATATCCACGGTTTTTTTCTAGCAATCCGTCTACGGTATCCGCTTTTTCTTATCGTTAGGCTGACTGTTTCAACACATATATTTATCCCAGTACTTTTGCGAACTTCTGCGCATATCTCTTTAGCACTAGTACACTGAAAAAAAATTATTAGTTAAAACGACTAATCACGATTAGTTGATTGTAAATTAGTAATTCCTGTAAACTGATTTGGAAAACAATTAAGTGATTAATAAAATTGTAAGTGCTAATTAGTTGCAGTTTCTAATTGGAATTAGTTGATTTGCCCTTAGTTGTTTTGGAAAATACTTTAGTTCTAGCTTCGAATTCAATTAGTTCAGTTAACAAAAATTGGGTGACAATTAACTAATCATATTTCAGAAGACATATTAGTAAAATCAGCATACAAATTATTAATTTTTTCGCAGAAACAACGAAACTGTTTGTTTATATTTAAGAATATGATTGGTTAATATATTTCTGCAATTAATAAATTCAACAAATAAATTGATAGATTTTTTTAATATGATGTAACCTCCCAATTTTCTAAATTAACGAATTATATTAGTTGATATGAATAATATAATTTTCGCTTAACTTTAAATTTGAAATCAATGCATCATTGATATTTATTTTTATACCTAAGATGAAATCTCATAGGTCATACTGAGCTTATCATTTCGCTAGTAACAAATATTACTGATAAAGGAAAAATGGGTTTGGGCATCCACGCATAATTGTTATTTTGATTTTAGCATGTCCTTCCGTTTGTCCGTCTATGGCATTTTGAAAAAAATAATAAATATATTTTCATAAATGGAAGAAAAATTGAAAGCAGTGGCGTTGTTGTTGCGCAAAACCATTTAATTAAACCAATACATTTGTTGAATCGACAAATCTTAGCTATTGCTTTGAAAAAGTTTTTTTTAATATCAATTTCGTTTGGACATTTTAAAACTCTAGTCGTAGTTTCGACTTATACATTCGATGAATCAAAAAATCAGAAATTTTTGCTTCATATAATTCACAGTTAGAACTTATACTGACTGTATGTATGGGGTTTGCTCAATATTTTCATCAGCGGCAGAAACTCTCAGTCGTACTAATGGGTACACATAAAGTTTTTGCCCATACAGAACGCTTTTTTTCCTCTTCATTAAAAATGTTGTCAGCCTACTGCGGGCAGATAATAAAATATATAAAAATAATAATTACTAAAATAATTAAATTCATAGCATTTTATTATTATGATCAACTAAAAAATTAGTTGAACTTTCCAATTTCATTACGTATTTTAACAAATTCGATTAGTTGATTACTAATGTCTTCAAACTAATGTTTCAGTTATTTCAAATAATGCGGTATGCAAAATCAACCAATCAATTAGTTAATTTGGAGAATTTAGTTTGTTGAAAGAGCAATATTAATTAGTCGATTGTTCTCATAAGTCCTTCTAACGAATGGATTAAACAACGACTGTTTTAGTTGATATTTCTATTTTTTAGAAATTTATTATATAAAAATTAGTTAATTCAACAAAATGATTAGTTGAAAAAACAAAAGATGCTCGGATACGAAATTCCGAAATATTATCAAAACTAACTAAACAATTAGTTGAATTCAAAAATGTTATGACAAAACATGATTAGCTAAATCAACGAATGCAAATAAGTTTTCTTAACGAATATGATTCGTAAGCTGAAAATCAACTGATATTATTTATTGATGAAACACATTCATTGGCGTAAAGCAACTAATTTTTTTTTTCAGTGCATGAGGATTCACTTTCGCTCGCTTCAAAATTGTTCTTTCTTCTCTGTCATTTAGTCATTTTGGTCGCCCCGTACGCGGTTTATATATTACTATACCGTCACTTTTATACTTATTAATAATGTTTTTTACTGTACTTCGCGATATTTCAATCTCCTTCGAAATTTTTCGTTGCGAACATCCTTTTCCAGAAAAAGAAATAACCAATTTTCTCTCTGGTAAACTCGTTTAAGGCATTTTTTCCATTTTGGAAATTTAAATGTTTAAAAAAAAACTTACTTAAACGAAAAATACGATAAACTGATCATTATGCTGGGACGATACTCTGCATACACATATTTATTTAAATTTCTTGGAAATTTACCGTATTTCGTACGTGATCACTTAATGGATACTTTTGTGTCTTTGTTTTGTGCGTTGATTCATTATTGTTAGTTTTTTTCTGGAATTTTTTTTATTATATATTGTTTTTGAATGTCAGTTTATAAATAAATTTATATTTTCTAAATTATTAGCAAATGAACAATCTTATAAATTACATGCAGTTTGTCGGGAAGATCAGATGGGCGGATACTTTTGTGACTAATTGTATATTCAAGTCGAAAACGTGGCTATAAAAGTGCCGATACAAATCCAGATACTTGTATCTAAGTACAAACTCACCTTACCAATGATTTGGATTTCTCCATTTCGACCGACTGATAATAAATCCATCAGAATTATTTTCAACTCAACATTTTTCCTTTCTAAGGTCTTGGTTTCCAACAGAATGCGGCGCCGTAATTGCAATTGCGGCACATTCTCTTGAAAACCAAGCCTTTAGCATAATGCAGCAACACACTACACTGTTTACGTAGAAACAAACCCCTCAACACACCGATTCTGGGCATGTGTATGCTTGTTTTAACCATATGTGAAGAAATATGCGCAATGTGCCTAATGTTTGACCTACAAATTGGGCTCTGTACATTGTTTTTCTTTCCCATTTTCGTTCGCTTTGCTCTTATATAGAAAATACTATGCACAATATGTATACTGGCACTATAAGATCTTTTAGTTATTGGCCATGCTAGCCAACAACCTGCGTTTAATTTTCTTATGCGTAAGGGAAAATGTTCCATTTCGCTTGTATAAGCGAAATAGACTATTTCTAATATTCAATTAATATATAAATCGGAAGACATACGCAAAATTATACACTTACGTTAATTTATAAATATTCGACCCTTTACTAAATCTTGCTGGATCACCACTTATCGAAGGAAATTGATCGATGATCCTAAGTAAAAAGCCAGTATGTCGCTTAGGCAGTTGTTTTTAAAACTAAATCAAAAACGAACCAAGAAACCCCCGACCCACGGTAAGGTCTCTTGCTCCCCTAATAAAGAACAAAAAGGAAAATTCAGAAGTAACTAAACAAATGTTAAGTCAATAAGTCAAAAATAACAAGTAAAAAAGTTAGAATTGGTCTAAGGCCAATTTTTATGATACCCTATATGAATGCCCGTATTAAATTTCGTATGGTCACCGATCTATTCAAGTTTGATTTTGAAGTTGTTTTTCGCATATATTTCTAGAACAGTTTGTCGCACAGAAAAAGTGATTATAACCAATTTTATAGGATTTCGTATTCTGCAGAAGTTTTTAGTACAATAAAAATGTCTTGGACTGATCATTTCCAATTTATACGTAAAAAACCTAAATTTTTATATGGCAACACCAAGAAAAAGTTGCGTGATTTAGTCCATTTTTGACATTTTATTTGCTAATGTAGTAAAAACATCATGTACGAAATTTCAGCTCTCTACGTCGACGCGTTCTCAGGCAGTGTCCAAATATATAGCGGAAAACGAAATTTTTATATGGCAACCCCACGAAGGAGTTGCCCGATTTGTCTCAAACTTAATTTTCCTTTTTTTTTTTAAAGTCCGTGTACAAAATGTCAGCTCTCTAAGTATACGCGTTCTCGAGTTATCGTGCGCACGGACGGACGGACGGACATGCAGAAATCAAAATAGCTTTTAATATTATGAATGGTTGTCCAATCCGTTTTGCTCTACCATCATTATTTCGAGGTGTTACAAACGGAATGACAAACTTAGTATACCCCTATAGATTTCCTCTAGGGTATAAAAAGCGTAATAAGAAAAACTTAAGTTCTGAGTTTAGAAAGTCAAAATGTCAAGAAAGAGATCTAAATCGAGGCTGGTGAACTTCTTGCATAAAAGCATCCCCAGTCCTTGCTGTAATTGGAAAACGTAACTTCACAGCAGCTTTAGCAACTGGAAAAAATTAGCAGAGATAGGGTAATTTCTTGAAAATTCATTAATTTTCTTGTAAATATGATGACAAATTTCTTAAATTCATCAGTAATTATAAAAACAATCTTAAAAATTTATACAGCCCTGGAACCTGAAGCGATGGTCATGTAAAACATGCATAAATTAAAAAATTATGAGATAAATGCTGAAAATTTGAGAAAAAATATTAAAGAAGAGTATAAACTTTCTAAAACGGCAATATTACTCCTAGTGAATTCTGCCGGCTGTGAGAGAAGTTTTTCTGCTATAATGCGGATAAAAACGTTGCTTAGAAGCACAATGCTTCAAGAATGATTCCCTCGCATGTCACGCATGTTAAAGAAATTACAGCTGAAAAGGTATTGGACCGATTTGTAGAAAAAAATAGTAAACTAATGCTTTAATTGGTTTTTGGCTATTTCTGTTATGATTATGACGATATTAATGTAGAAGTGATGGGTGGTGACGAATTCAATTTAAACGATAATGCACTGAGAGATATTTTCACTGAGACCCTGTTCCATGTCTATCAAGGAAAGTTAGGTGCGATTTTGCCCTTAGCAGACATTTCCTGTAAGAAAACAAACTGCTTCGTCTTATTCAAATGAATATAGAAAAATTAGATTCATAGTAGTAAATATATTTTCTAAATTATCTTCGATTATGATAATAGCAGAAAATTTTATTATAGAATATGAGAAAAGGTTACATATATCCTAACAATGGAATTGCTTAAATGTAGTCTATTTTTAGTTATTCTACAAAAAGATTTATTTTATATATATTATGTTGACTTCATGAAAAATGTTCTTTGTTGTAGCAAGTCAGTTTCGTTGTATAAGCTATAATTATACACAATTGTACACTAGATGAAATCTATAGGTTATACTAAGTTTGTCGATCCGTTTGTAACACCTCGAAATAATGATCGTAGAGCAAAATGGATTGAACACCCACTAAAAACTTCTTCAGAATACGAAATCCTATAAAACTGGTTATAATAATTTTTCCTGTGCGACAAACCGTTCTAGAAATATATGCGAAAAACCACTTCAAAAATCAAACTTGCATAGATCCGTGACCATACGAAATTTTATACGGGCATTCATCTAGGGTATCATAAGAATTCGACCTAGACCAATTCTAGCTTTTTTACCTGTTTTCTTATAATGAGAAGAAGTTTTCTCATGTTTCTACGCATTTGAATTAAGTTTGGTTTCTATTAGATCTATGGTTTTATTGCCGTTTAAAGGAGTTTTATTCTTTCTAGGAAAGTTTTCTCACTCCAGTAGATATCGTAATGCTAGTAGACTTGAAAAAGAGAATCATATGTATTTTGTATTCGATCTAAAAAACAACGATAATCAATAAAATAGTTTGCTTGATGCAAGGAAACTTGGTGTTATCACTGATTAACGTCTTAGAAACTTTTACACATTTTTGCAAAACAATACTTGATTGAAGTATATTCTTTTTAAATTTTTGTGTCAAACTGTTTTGTACACACTAAAATTGTGAAGACTACGGTTCAAACGTTCCCTAAGAAAACTCAGCAAGTCTCCAGATGAGCGTCCAGCTCATCATAGTGTCATTCCCAAAGCAATCACACTAATAAAACGAAAGCTACTCAATTAATATAAACACGAAACAACAACAAAATTTCTCTAAATAAAAACGCTTTAGTTCATTTAAACAAGTACCTAAGTCACTTAATAGTAAGCAATCGCATTACATCACAATTACCATGCGAGGTTAATTATTATCGTAATCGTCGATTGCCCTACTAAAGAGCTCATCGCACCAAGCTGTTGAGCTAATCAGCAATATAACCAACCGCTGCAGAATAATACCATATGGGCAATTGTTGAGCAATCGTTGATTACTTTACCAGAATGTGCTCTTGGCTGTTTCCAGAATCCTCAGTATATTGGCCCACAACAGTAGTGAATATTGCATTACCACTGGACTTATACACGTGTGGTAAACTCTAGCTGAATTAGAAGTAGTGGAAATTTTGATTGCAAAATTTGTATCAGACGAGCAACAAAGAATGTCAAATAGAAGCTTATAAAGAAAAATTAATAGAGTAATTGTGACGAACCCAAAAAGGGGTAAAAGATAAGTTGCCCTTAGGAAAGCATTGTTAATGAAAAGGACAGCTTTAAGGCAATAGCTAATAATATATAATTTGATACTGTACGAATATTGTTTCAGAGAAAGGAATGAATTGTGTAATTGTGACAAACATAAAAAAAAGATTAAACATAATTTGCTTTTGGACAAGTATTGTCTTGAGAAAAGATTAGTTTTTTAGGTAATTACGCAGAGTGAGGTATATTAGGAATATGAAATAATTATAGATTTAGTATAATTTCTTGTATATAAATAGGCTACGGTAATTGAATAAAACGAGCGGTGAGTAGCGAGCAGTTGTATACAGCACTCAGTATAGTTATTTTGTGTAGTCGGGCTTATACAAGTATAAGCTACTTACACGAGCTACTCCAAACTTCCGTTAGGAACTGAGCTATACTAGCTACTTCAAAAAAGATCTAGGAGTTGAGCTTCTTCAAGCTACTCCCGTATCATTGTATCATGTTATACTATACAAGAGCATCTGAACTTGAAGATGCTGTTCAATTTACATCTACCCGCATCACGGTTTTCCCCCATAAAAAAAAAGTTTTGCAAATTTGTGAACCCAAAACATAAATAATGGCGCTTCTAAGAGCATGAAATTTTCTGGAACACTTAATAAAACATTACCGAAAATTGGTGTGATCGATTTTCTTTTTGGGCGCTAAATTACTTAATAATAGTATTTGAAGTTCAGAAATTAGCTTTAATTATTTTCAAAATTCGAACCTTCGAACCTTTCTTGCGGGGTGAGGGGGGGGGGGGGGCAATCTTTTGAATCGTCTTTAGTTCGGCAAGGCGATTAATTTTAAAAATCGAAAAAAAGAGGGGATTTTGGAGTGCAGGGTTGTTACCCCCACCCCCCTCTAAACACAAATATGACATGTGGAGAGTCTTATTAAAGCCCCCGCTTAGCTCTATCGAATGGCGTTTTTCAATTTTAAATCCGGTATATTTCTCCCACCCTCTAAAACATGATTACATTTTAACAAAGCCACTTTTTCACTTTGTCGGACCCTGCATCATAACGGATGCGGATGCCACTACAGAAAAAAATTTGCATTTAAATTAAATGTAACAAATTTCTCTATCTATTAGAAGGTCTTATTTTCAATTCAAGATTTTTCCACAGTGAGCTTTTACTCCCGAAGTTCAAAGATTTTCCTCATCCGGATCCCATATACCCCATTACTACATATGAGTTATTTTTGCAATTTTTTTTTAATTGTTCGGATACGAAATTTTTTCATCTTTACAAAAAAAATCTTCCGAACCACCGTTATTCCATAAAGGTAAATTGTAAATTTTCACATTTTGTCACAGCAAAAGCGCAAGGATTGCCTTAAAAGGAGGTTGTTCTATTATTATTAACATTTCTCCTAAACTATTAGCCGAGTGGAAAACTAATTTGAAATAAACGTTCCCGACAAAACAGGCTTCATTTTATCCGCATACACTATACTGAAATTGTGTATAATTAAGTAGTAATAGTAGAAATATCAACTTGGGAAACAACCAAAACGGTCAAAAATGCTATGAAAAACCGGCATTTCCTTAATTTAAGCCGTTCTTTTCATAAATAGTTAAGATACTTTAGTTTTTATCTCACCTATTTTTAACCGGATCTTAACAATTTTTTTTTCTAGGTTATCTATAAATTGTAGTAATTTTGAGCATTTCTCAATTTTTTCCGGGGCCGGGAAGAGCTTCTAAGGGCCCATTTTATCACCCTGTTCTCATAATTACATTTCGAAATAAGCTAAAGGCTAAAAGGTGTGTTCACTCTTTGTTGTAAATTCTTGTTGTATTTTTACATCGGTTACACTGATAGATTAAAGAGTGAATACCAATACTATAGGGGATGCACTTGGGTGTATTCTGGCAAGTATACCTTTGAAAGTTCTTTATTATCTAAATACATAAATACATATAAGGTGGGGCAAAAGTAATGTCATAATGTGAAGTGATTGCCATTTTGTTAGAAATGAAAAAAATTTGGCTCTGTTTTCACAGAAAGTTTAAATGAAGGTGTAAAATTTATAATATTAAGCTAAAAAAATTATATCGGTCAAATGTCCACGTCCTGAAGTAATGCACATTTGTGCTCATTTTACGGCTATACTAGCTACTTCAAAAAAGATCTAGGAGTTGAGCTTCTTCAAGCTACTCCCGTATCATTGTATCATGTTATACTATACAAGAGCATCTGAACTTGAAGATGCAAGAACTCGTCTAAGTCGCCTTATTCAACTTGAATGAGGAGTTTCATCAAGTGGGAAAGATTGCACTAATAAGCAAAAATAACAAAATCCTAATCCTTGTCCATATTTCAGTGATAGGCAGCCAATTTTATTGCCTAGCAACAGTCAATTCACAATACTTTTATTAGAAGAGATTCATAGGAGTACGTTACATGGAGAAAAGTAGCTTATGGTAAATAAGGTTCGTAAAAATTTCTGAATAATAATGAAAAAATAACGAAAAATCTATGGTTGACATTTGAAGAGATATCGACAGTTCTTAACCAAATTGAAACCAGATTAAATAGTCGCCCATTATACCAATTAACTACAAAACCTGATGACTATAACGGCGTATGTCCGACTCACTTTCATCTAACGACTTACTCACTCCTACGGAGCCTAATTACCTAGATTTCAAACTCTATTATTTGCGAAAATGGCAACTACCCCTGCGCATACAGAAAGATATCTATAGAGATCATAAATACAGGGTGAAGGCTATTGATATGTCATGCTTAAACAACAACAAGTAATATGCGTGGGATGGTGAAAATCTTTACAGTTTTCGAGATAACGGGACTTAGCGATATTTGGGTATGTTTTTATATAATCCTGCAACTTTTCAGAGTGTGTATAATTCGTCGTTTGGGTAGTAGACTTGCGCATTTGTGACTTTAGATACTCTCCCTATTAGCCTCCTATAACTTTCTTTTTATGCATTCTGTGAAGATAACTGACAGGAGATAGTAAACCCTCCAAAATTTATTTCCAATAAATGTCCAATCGCCTCTGAAAGTCTCGATCCTCATTTTGTTAGCAGTTATAGGAAAAGTTTTTATCAAATATTTTCAAATTTTAACTATTTTCCCGCAAAATGCATGCTCACGATGGCAATCTCTTGCAAGATTTGGAAACCTCAGAAAGATACTTTTCATTTGATCGGGCAAGTATACCCGCGACATCGAACGATTTTTTAGATAAACCTGTTTTTATTACGCACAGATTCATTAAATTTGCTCCTATCACCAAGTAAAGCTGATTCTGCACATGAATGAAGCAAAATTATATAAACAGACGTTAAAAAAAACAACGGTTGGATGTAGATAGGTACATGTGCAGGATCAAATGAGATATGCGAGAAATCGAATTTTTCCATCATTATTAAGCAAATCAACAAAGCCTTAAATACAATCATTAAGATAGCAGTAAAACATCTGACACTTACCATTCTCTATACTTGGAAGTGCAAAATCGCAACAAGAATATTTAGTATTGCTTGCTATGGTAGTTCTCCCATAGGGATTTTGAAATACCAAATTCCGGGCCGTGTGATCTCCCGTTTTGGCGATATGAACTGCCCGGGCAGATGTAACGGCTTTAGACCTCTTCCTTTGGAGCTTTCTGAAATCTCACGCTTACCAACATAAACCACAAATCTTGCAAATCTTGAAAGCCAATATTGAAGAAGAAATCATCAATTTGGAGCTAGATGTTTTGCAAGCAATAATTAAAAATGCCGTAAAATGAGCACAAATGTGCATTACTTCAGGACGTGGACATTTGACCGATATAATTGTTTTAGCTTAATATTATAAATTTTACACCTTCAATTAAACTTTCTGTGAAAACAGAGCCAAATTTTTTTCATTTCTAACAAAATGGCAATCACTTCACATTATGACATTACTTTTGCCCCACCTTATATGTATTTATATATTTAGATAATAAAGAACTTTCAAAGGTATACTTGCCAGAATACACCCAAGTGCATCCCCTATAGTATTGGTATTCACTCTTTAATCTATCAGTGTAACCGATGTAAAAATACAACAAGAATTTACAACAAAGAGTGAACACACCTTTTAGCCTTTAGCTTATTTCGAAATGTAATTATGAGAACAGGGTGATAAAATGGGCCCTTAGAAGCTCTTCCCGGCCCCGGAAAAAATTGAGAAATGCTCAAAATTACTACAATTTATAGATAACGTAGAAAAAAATGTTAAGATCCGGTTAAAAATAGCTGAGATAAAAACTAAAGTATCTTAACTATTTATGAAAAGAACGGCTTAAATTAAGGAAATGCCGGTTTTTCATAGCATTTTTGACCGTTTTGGTTGTTTCCCAAGTTGATATTTCTACTATTACTACTTAATTATACACAATTTCAGTATAGTGTATGCGGATAAAATGAAGCCTGTTTTGTCGGGAACGTTTATTTCAAATTAGTTTTCCACTCGGCTAATAGTTTAGGAGAAATGTTAATAATAATAGAACAACCTCCTTTTAAGGCAATCCTTGCGCTTTTGCTGTGACAAAATGTGAAAATTTACAATTTACCTTTATGGAATAACGGTGGTTCGGAGGATTTTTTTTGTAAAGATGAAAAAATTTCGTATCCGAACAATTATAAAAAAAATGCAAAAATAACTCATATGTAGTAATGGGGTATATGGGATCCGGATGAGGAAAATCTTTGAACTTCGGGAGTGAAAGCTCACTGTGGAAAAATCTTGAATTGAAAATAAGACCTTCTAATAGATAGAGAAATTTGTTACATTTAATTTAAATGCAAATTTTTTTCTGTAGTGGCATCCGGATCCGTTATGATGCAGGGTCCGACAAAGTGAAAAAGTGGCTTTGTTAAAATGTAATCATGTTTTAGAGGGTGGGAGAAATATACCGGATTTAAAATTGAAAAGCGCCATTCGATAGAGCTCAGCGGGGGCTTTAATTAGACTCTCCACATGTCATATTTGTGTTTAGAGCGGGGTGGGGGTAACAACCCTGCACTCCAAAATCCCCTCTTTTTTTCGATTTTTAAAATTAATCGCCTTGCCGAACTAAAGACGATTCAAAAGTTCGCCCCCCCCCCCCCTCACCCCGCAAGAAAGGTTCGAAGGTTCGAATTTTGAAAATAATTAAAGCTAATTTCTGAACTTCAAATACTATTATTAAGTAATTTAGGGCCCAAAAAGAAAATCGATCACACCAATTTTCGGTAATGTTTTATCGACGATATCTCCTCTAGGGATGGAATTGAACACCTCCAATCGTATAAAATTAATTCTTCATTTAGTCAGCCGTGTATTGAATGACGTCCCATATTTCTATTTCTGGCTCTTAATCATATAGTTTACGCCTTCCTCGGTGAGTATTTTTATAACACCGTCTCTGGAGTCGTGGATAGCCATAGTATAAGTAGGACTCTTTACCTGAGCTAATATGTTTCTCCGAATCATTCAATGTGGTTTCGCTGATTCCCATAATCATGATATTGTATCGTTTCATCTCTATAAGCCCATTATCCTACAGAATATTATGTTTTGTTTTCTTAATTTTGCCTATGTAAAAATCAGGGGTCGTTAAATCAGTCCAATTGTGAAGCTGTTTTTGCCGGCCTGCGTGCAATACAAAATATATTCATATGAATATGTAAGATCAGTTGCCGGTGGTAAAGATCAATATACACAAAACGTATCAGTACAACATTGAGAATGTAAAAGTGTGCGAATTATTTATAATTTATAAGTAAATTTAAAGTAAACTAATAATAAAACAATAAAATAAATAAAATAAAAATAACTCGACACTTCAAACCTGAAATTTTTCCCTCCCATCCGGTCTTTTCCTGAACAGACTCATATTTAAAATGAAAATTCTAAAACGTTGACAGCAAGCTTGCTATGGAAAATTTCTCCATCAACGTATTTTCATCAAGGTTTCTTAGCACATTTATTGAAAAGAGCACTCTTCAAATATTTGCACTATTTCAGCTGTTAGCTACTTTTTTGCTTTCAAGAATCGTTCTAAAAATGTCTCTGCAGATATATACAATATATGTGATGCATATAAATACATATGTATGTATATAATTATTGAATATATATATAAACAAAAATATTAAGTCAAAGCAGTAAAAACAATCACATCACAATTTCCATAAGTCACGGCATAGCCTATGAGCAAGGTAGATGTTGACAGAATAAATTTGCCCGAGGCTGGATTACTTGTTCGCATTATTGTTTCTTTTGGGTGGGTGCTACGCCAGTGGACATATCCTGAACATTTTCATCTTTTATGTAATTTCGAAAATATTGTATTTTACCATTATCCTTGGGGCTGTTGATTGTATATGACATCTTCCTCCTTGGAAATTCAAAATAAAATTTATAAGACTAACAATTCTCATATGCTTTCTAATAAAGATAATTTCGTATATAAAGTATATATTTATGTGTTCTTAGTTCTTTCTTGTAAAACACAAGTCTCCGCACATTCTTTTTCTACAACATAGGAGTAATAGATTTTTTAAATTGCACCCCCAGGCCAATAAAATGAAATTGAACTTGACGGTATCACTTTAAGCGCCCTCTACCTAGCGATTGAAAAGTTTTGATAAAAAATCATTTTACACGTTTATCTTTTCTCAATGGTTAAGAATATGTAAACATATCAATTCGAAAAGCTCATAATCAAATTCAAGTCAGGTTGAAACTTTTTTTAGGTTGATTAAAACCAAATATTTACTAGACGACACCAGCCAGCGTGTCGCAGTATAGCTGCTTTGGTTTCTTTTTAAACATCGGGAAATTATCGTAAGGCATGAGAAGAAGTACAATTTACAAGGGATCAAGATATACTAGGCATACACTTTTTGGGTAATAAAAGAAACGGAAAATTATGTAAATTTTTTATTAGTCTAAGCGTATACCTTAGCTGCCTACAATCATAGATTTAATTTTGATATTGGGAGCTGGCTTTGTCGCGAAAGGGGCTTTTCAAACAATACCCTGATATTATATATTTTTTTATTGAGGTAATAATTTGGTGATACCTATAATTACACAAGATATATCTTCTTTTGAAATGTACGACATTAAACTGTTTCTTACATTTTTTATATCCATACTTACAAATAAATATTTCATTATTTCAGCGCCAGTTATCATTTGTCTCTCATAGGTAATCCTTCGATTTAAGTATGGTTGGGTGCCGACAAGGTCACTAGGAACCTGCGGACATTGTGACTAAAGTTAATTTATTGTGTCCTCCCCTAGAGCAGGTGCCCATAATTATAAAAGTGGTCTAAGTCACTTTTAGCAAAACTTTAAGCGATTCCTTTATAAACTTGGTATTTGGAAATAGTGCTATCTATACAAATTTGGACTTTCTGTGTATTATAATGTAATCGCAAATACCTTCGCACTCAGTTTCACTAAAAGTGACTTTAATCACTTTCATATTTGTGGGCACAGTTATGCTAAATCTGCCCTTTTTATGAGCTCAATTAATGTTTGGGGGTTAGCTTGTAAACTTTCTAAGGAATGGTAAATACCTCTCCAGTGATTTGCAACCTTAAAACTGCAAGCGCGGGACAGTTGTTTATGATATGCCTCGATGTTTCATCTTCCTCTTCGCATAGTCGATATAGTTTTCTGTTGGATCCGTCAAATATAACGAAAGGGTATATATCCAGTAACTCCATTAATAAGCAGCCTGAGCAGTTGTCTGCCAAGCACAATTAATTTGCGCGTCTGGATAAGAGCGGGGTTAAAAATGCCTTATACCAGGCGAATAAACTGTTTTATCTTATAAAAAAAAAAGGTATTATTTTTATTACATAAATATTCTCTATTGCTATGAAAAAAATCGAAATCACTCTTCAGAACGATTACTCTTTTATGTCGATCTAATACTAACTTTTTCTTAAATTTTAAATTTGCTTTATTCATAAGGAGCTTTGGTGGGTCATTCATATTCAGAGATGAGTCAACCATTGTCAACCATTGTCATGAAGACACGAAATGTGCATCTCCTCATGAAACTTAATTCATTTAGAGTGAATGCGTATTTCGTATCTGCCCAGACTTTTGTCTCGTTTTCAATTTCTTTGGTTATATTATGTTGAGACTGTAACATAACTCCTCCCTGTCTAGAGTATTTATTCTCCTGAATCTTGATAACAGCTTTAACCTTGAGTTTATTTCTTAAACATCTATAAGGTATAAAGACAATGACAATGATTATGACTATAATTGTGACGGAGTACAGCGCATAGTTAACAGTTTCTTTTATTTTCTTGATTTTTTCTACTTGAAATAAATTTTCTTTCATCACACCCAATGCAACAGAGTTAAGTTAAGTTAAGTTAACCTTCTAGTTTAAATTAAGGTAAATATAGCATTTCTGGAATAAATGAAACCATTCGCAGATTAAAAGAAACTATTTTCACATTGATTGAAACTATTTTGAACTTAAATGAAACTATTTTCAAATAAAATGAAAACTCGGAGAAAAAACTATGAATTGAATGTTTTTGTACGGTTTTAATGAATATAAAAAAGGTACATTAAATTTTATAGTACAGTGTAATCAATATACTGTATTTTGTAGCCAAGTAATTCTCACTTAATTGCGCATTAAACCGTTATGTGCACTGCAATCAATATATAATAGATGAAATTAGTAAAATATATAACGGTGTTGATTTTTATTTACCTTTCTGTCATTAATGAAGCGGTTGGAGATCTACAGATTGTGGGATTTGCAAAACCATATCCACTACATAATTTGAACAATCATTTTGATTCAGTTGCTGAACACTTTGGTCAATTACATCGACAATATTATGTTCGGTGCTAATGTAGCTTAATATTGATCGGGCGATCAATTTTATTTTCGAAAATGCTTTTCCTATAGGGTTCAGCATTGGCGAGTAAGGTGATAAAAATTTTAAATAACATCCGCTATTTGGAACCATATCCTGAATATCTCGCGTTTTATGGATTCGAGCATTATGCAGTATTGAAAAAGAATTCTCTAATCGCGTATCTTTTTGTAGACGATACCTCCATTATTCATAGCGGCGATCAATGTTACATTCCGTCCTCTTACAACGGGTAAAAAATGCATGCCCTTGTACCTACCGTAGACCGAGCTTGTGATCTCCGAAGAAGATGATTAAAGCCACACTCATCTAAAAAAATTAATTTTTCCCTTTGTTGGGGAACGCACTGTGTAAATTCTCTGTTGTAAGTTTGTTTGTCGCAGCTGTAATGTTCTTTCGTTGTTCATTCTATCAGCCAATTTCAAAGTAATTTTTAGCTCCCGCAAACCACTGAAAATGGTAGACAACGTCACAGATATATTTTATTCTTCAAATAACTTCCTTTTGAAGTTTTTCAGAGTGATTCCGGGATCTCTTTCTACAAAGGCTTCAATGTACTCGAGTTTTTCTGGTGTCAACTTTTTCGCATGATTAACTATCACCGCGTTTGCCTTCTATTAAAAAGTGTTCACTCTTTTTATACCGCGATAATTTAGTTTTAGCCGAAATTATATTTATCGATGTAGTTCGAGCAGCTTCAGAAATTGTTTTATCTTCCATTTTACAAGAAGCAATTTAATGTCTTTTGTAATTTTAAAGTACCGTCCTATTGTTCTTCGTTCAGGAATTCGTCGGGTACCAACGGTTTGAATTCAATTGTTCCAGATTACCTGCATGAACCACTTCACTATGGCTTAATTTAATAGAAGTCTTCCCCGCTAGGTTGCCAGTAATCGGAGCTTCCAGAACTAAAATCGTCACCACTCGTTTTACAAGTAAATTTCAATTGAATAATTAGCACTTATTTGATACACTGCTAAGACTGAAATGACCAGTTATCATTTACATTTGCATGTCATCTATGTACATATTAATTGCAGAGCACATAACGGTTTAATGGACAATATCAAGTGAGAATTATTTGGCTACAAAATCATTATATTATTTGATATACTGTACTATAAAATTTAATATACGTTTTTAATGAATATAAAAGCGTACAAAATCATTAAATTCATAGTTTTTTCTCCGAGATTTCTTTTAATTCGAAAATGGTTTCATTTAATCCAAAAATGGTATATACACAAGGGTTCAACCGCCCCCCCCCTCGCTGTAGCCTATACTTTTGTTTATCTGATAAACCTAATTTTTACCCAAAATTCTTTATATGTAGCGGCTCATAGCAATTGGCTTTTTTATGTAAAGCAACTTTAGTATAAACATGTGCAAAATAGAGGAAGAAAAAAAGCAGTCCACTATGTGTATATATACATCAGTAGATGATACACCGTAGCTTAATCGCAGCGGTATTTTGAATTTTGTTCACATTTTAAAGAGAATATTAAATCTAACCCGCCATTTCTATATGTATAAGAGACTTTTAAGAGATCTCTTAACCTCCTAAATTTTGCAACACTTGTGCTCAGACATGTCATCACAATAACTTTGCTACGCTATAGTTCCTTAAATGTGTGCGTCTTTAATCAGGTTACAATTTGAATATTGTATGATAAATTCACAGCACTTAATGATAATTGAATTATTATTTTATCACTTAAATCGCAAGGAAAGAATTCCACGACCATTATTACGTCCAATAGGATTTTGGTATAAACCTGTAGCAAAAAAATTAATAGTTGCTAAAACTTTAAAGTGACGATACCATTGTCGATTAATGTAGATTATCTTAAGACTACGTCATTTGAATCACTTTAAAGGCAAACAATTTTTCTGTTCTGAACTTTATGAATACAGCGTCAGAAATAGCAAACGGATCCAAGTCGTCCTTAATATTGCTCAGAACTATACTCTGTATGTTCGATATTTCACAAATTTGTACATTATTTATGGAATGTCTACGTATTATATAAATATGTAGTTATTGGACAGTATTTTTATCCAACATTTCGGTATTTGAAACAAAACAATTTCTGCGAAACATCTTTCATTACTGAAAGTAGGGCTAAGAGATTTAAGCGTACCTCGGTGTAGAGCTCATATGTTAAGAAATATTTGACAGTTATTTTTGTTTGCTAGAACACAAAGTCTCTTCAAAATGTTCACAAATGTAAGAAGTCTGAACTCTTCACGCAGATTAGCAATTTCTGCTAACGGGCTTTGACAGCCCAGTTAAGAAAATAAGAAAGAGAAGAGCTTCTATCTCTTAAGTAGAATCAGGGGGTACTTAAGTCTAATTTTTTTTGTCGTTAAAACAACAACTTTTAATGTAACTAATTATACTATGGTAGGTAACTAATACTTTCCATGAGCGCCCCATGGTTTTATTTGAATAGCTTAAAAATTTATTTGTTTACTTATTTTAGGGCATTTTAGATAATTACAAGGTTATATATAATATTCCCTAAAAATAACCGTTTTTTTTTATTTGCATTTTTGGTCCCGTCAAAATAATCGCTCTGCTAAGCGCTCATTGAAATGTTAAAATTGAAATGAATGAAGTACTTTCCCACTCTACGGCAAGAAGGAAAAGATAAAATGTTATTCTGTAATTATTTCTTTTTTATAAAAAGTGGACCTTGATTATGTTTTTTTTTTTTTTTTTTTTTTGGAATGTAAATAAGGGTCAAACAAGATATTTTCAAACATAACTTTTTAAATTTCTGCAGACCCAAGGAGCATTAATTGAGAATTACCGTGAACTCACTTACCTAAATATAGCACTTATAGATAAATAGAATTTTTCGAATCAATTGGAAAGTCATCATAAATTATATGCTCAATAAATTAATTATATTAAATTTAATAAAATTTCGATTATTGAATTTACATCTCTAGAGCGTATTAGTCTACTAGGCTAAGCCCCTCCCATTCGTGATCTATATATACGGCCTTGTATATACATATGCCAATTTGTGCCCCAAGAAGCAATGAAAAGTATCCCTAGCTACAAAAACGATTATGCTGGTTTATATTATGTAAGTTTCTTTTACTATGCCATTGAAGTCCACAGAATTTTCAGCTCAAATAATATGTCATACATTACCTAATATTTACCACTAACGATTATTAAAATTTATCTAAAGTACCAAGGCTAAGAACTTAACAAATTCTGAATAATTATGAAATGACAACATAGATAGCGCAAATTTTTTTATTTATTTATTTTGCCCATAGATAGTCTAAATCACTACTATAATTTAGCTAAAAAGTGTTACAATCACTTAAAAGACGGCCAAAATTTACCACAAATGCTTACTTAAAATAAAGTTGCTCTGCTTCTGTTATCTGGCAATGTAAATATAAGTGTTTAAACTTCATAAAACTAGTATTGCGCGATAAAAATTGGGTAAATAAAATAAAATATAAGCCATATTGTCATAATATAAATTATTATAGATTAGCTGAGGAAGGAAGATATTATTAATTTTCCCGTACAAGATATGTTCGTTTGATTAACTGCACTTAGTTATAAGTAATAGTGTACTCATCAATTAACTTTAGATTTCAGAAATACTGCGATAGTAGTGTCAACTCAGGATCCAACAATAACTGAACCACGTACAATAAATGAATTTAGTTTTAATTACAGCGGCGAGCCCGAATAATATGCAGTTCAAGAATTGGCAGAGGCGGCATTGAAAAGTAAGCTATCTTTGGTCTAATAATTAAAAGAATGGGTTTTATTACATAAGGCTAGAATAATTTTAAGTACACCGTCTTCCTGGGATATCACTGAAATGCAATCAAGAAGATTTTGGTATAATGGAATTAGCATGTGCTTGCACTCATCACTTCATAACATAACAGAAGCTTTGTCAATCTCACTTATTGTCTATGTTGATTGATTCTTTCCATTTTACAGCAGTATATTGCAACTCTGGCCAATTTTATTCATTATCGGTTATTTGTCTCATATACAACCGATGGTTGAAGCTATGTATTGTGGACAAGGCAAGCCACCACTACAGTCATACCTTAAAGATTTTGTTGAAAAACTGGATCATAAAAGATGGTGTGTATATCAGTGGACAAAAGATCACAACTGTCAGAATAAGCTTCGTTTGTGGTACACAGGTTTGTCTAAAATTTCAACTTTTAAAAATAAAGTATTTCATTTACACATAATCAATTAAAACACATACATAGGAACCCCTGGATCAAATTCTGAGAGCGCAAGCTTCATAAAGTGTACTGCATTGTACACGAGAATGGGATAAAAAAACCAACATATGATCTATCCAAAAAGTCACTGTTCACGAAGAACAGATCAGACCTTTCGCGAACAACTAGATGAAGATCATTATAAAGAGGACACCCCATTTACAAAATTACCAATTGATATGTTTGAGAACTTCATTGTTGCAGACCATTTCAGGAATTATGCGCAGATGTTTATTTGTCTGTCGCGAAAGAAGCTATAATTTCCGAACCAAATTCTCAAAATATGAAGCTGATCAAGTCTCAGAAATGCTAGAAAACTGCAACAGTACGAAATGTTTGAAAATTCAACGCATGAATAGAGACTTAAAATTCTGAAAATTTTGGAAAGGAGTACAAGGCTTTTTGCCCCGGCTTGTTGCTCTGACGGATTTTTTACCACAGGAAACATACGATCATTTTCTAGTACTCACCTTCGTAATTACCATGTTATCATATAACACCTATCTGAAATACATCGATATTGCGGAAAGACTTTTGAAAGAGTACACATTGAACACTTTATAGAGATTTATGGGGTGGATTCAATCAGTAGTAATGTCCATAATTTATATAGGGTCGTGAATGATGTTAGATTGTTTGGTATATTATCTGAAAAAAGTTAGTTCGTATCCGTTTAAAAACTTCCTGGGGCACCTAAAATATTTAATTCGCAATGGTAACGTGCCTTTAAGCAATAAGCAGACGAGCTAGGAAATTGACAAAACTAAGTAAGATTAATGCTTCTCCAGAAGAAGCGCGTAAAAGCTGAAATTGTGAGAGAACAACATCAGTTGTCCAGATATAAAAGCGTCTATAAGGAACTCAACTTCGCTCAAAAGTAAAAGTTGACATAAATGTAAATCTTGTGTACAAACCAGCCACAATTTTTTTCGACGCCCTTTGCATCATCTCAACTCACTGTATTTATTATAAAGCTTAAAATGAAACGAAATTTAAATGGCACTAAATGTATGCATGTGAATTTTGTAGTCCTGAATTGTATTCTCGGGACGAAGTCAAATGCAAACTCTTTTGTATGCAATATCACTTGGACTCTGTTCTCCACTCCCTACTTCATACTTCAGATTTTAACGTCTAATAGTAACATTATATTTCAATAACAAAAACTATATATTGTCCATTACAAAATTTCATAAAATACAAGTGCTTTATAATAAAAATTCACATAAGAAGTAAGGGGCTCCAGAATTATTAATAATAAATATACACATTAGAATTCGTTGTTTAACTTCTAAATTAATCCCGATTAGGTTAACGCTTTGCAAGTTGTTTCCATATATAAATATTAAATGAATTTCAAGGAATTATTTTGGTTTATATCTGCACAATGCCATCAGTACTTCTGCTACCCACGCCTTTTTGAGATTCGTTAACTTCGGTAAAGTACTCGTATCATTTCTGTTCTTGGGCGTTTCTTCTTATTTTCAAATGCTTCATTTAACTGTTTCGCGTGATTTAAAGTATTTATTAATTTATCCAATGCACTTCTGCTATTAGCACAACTTTGAAAAAATGAGAGGATTCCATCGCATGAATGAAATGTTCCTACTTTCTATCCCACTAGTCCTTGAAATAGCTGTTCATGAAAATAACGCTTGCTGAATACAATATTGAGAGTAGGTTTTTGGCGACGATTACTTCATCTTCATTGCCTTCCGTTCGCCAATTGAACAGTAAAGGGATATCTGCGGGAAAACATAAATTACTGCTTTTCAGTTTATGTTTTGAAATAAGATCATACGCGATAGCATTATTGTATTAATTTGGCTATTAAAGTTATACATATACATCTTGCACCTTATCCAGTAGTAATGAGAATCACTCTTTGTATTTGTTTGCAACTTCGGGCTTATTTTCTTCGTTACACCCCAAGTCTTAAAAAACAAAGACGCTTTTATACCCTTCAACATACAGTACATTTTATCATTATAAGGTCTCAATTCTAGAAAATCCGAGATAAGCTTTTGATTCATATTTTAAATAACTTTTATCAACTCACTTACCCTTGACTAAATAACTTTGTGTATCCAGGGCCCGGATTCTGTAACTCTGAGAGTTTGGAAGTTTGGGAGATGAGAATTATCGTTTTCCCCGATTAAAATTCCCTAACTCTCCATTCGCGATTCTCTAACATACTTGGGGAATTAGGGAAAACGTGAGAAATATCACAATATTGCAGGACGTCTAACGCTGTGTGGGAGGGTCGTAGAGCATTGGCGCTCTTACCTTCGGATTTAGGATGTAGAGTACAAAAATATAGGTGACCAGTTTTTTGTGGATGGGGGGATCTTACCACCCCTCATTGGGGGTTGTCCAAAATACGTCATGTTTGGTGTTAAATTAAAGAGCGAGAAGCGGGCAATCGAGTGGTGTAGCAACTTACAAGTTCTACAGAATGATGAGATGAAAATATGTCAATTTTTGTACCAAAAAAAGGCCATTTTTTCATCTTAACAAGAACTGATTCATTTCTTTTGCTGTTATCTCCAAAACCGCTCAAACTCAACAACTAATTATATATCTAATTAGGGGAGAAAATATAGATGGGATTTCTTCCTACATATAAGCTTTAAGGAGCATATTTAAAAATTTTATAGCATTTCATCTGTACTGGAAGATGACCAATTTGACCATTTCGCGCGATTTAAACATTTGGTCGGGTACCGTGAGACACCGAAATCCATATTTCTCTGTATGTATTCCAAGAATTTTCGTAATTTGATTTTGAAAACATAGCCAGGATATGGGGTGAGTCTACAATTTAATTTGAAAATGGTCGGTACTTTCACAAACACACAACAAAATAGGTAATACTGTCAGTTGAGAAATATTCTACTAACTTCTCCACAACTAACCCAGCCGAGAGTTTTGTTGAGTGGAATAGAGAGTTTGGTTATTCTCAATACAAATTCCCCGAGTTACAGAATTCCGAGTGGAGAGCTGAGGGTCGAAAGAACTCTCATCTCCACAACTCTCCGACTTAGTGATTCCCAGTGTTGTCTCTTCACAAGTCTCATTAAAATTTTGAATAATAACGTAGTAAAAAATACCATTATGGTCCTGTGGTTAGTTGTGTAAATAAATATGGTTTAATTATGTGAAATTCGGGATTTGCATTATTTTGGGATGTCCTGCTATAAAAAAGGTCGAAAAAGTGTACCTGAATGTTGATAATTGAATTCAATTATATTTAAAAACAAAAATAAAATTAATTTCAATACATAGAAATTACAGAACAGAAAACTAAAAAAATAAATAGAAAAGTCTGAATTATGCTTTAAATTCGTTTAAATACATTGTTTTAAGATTTTTAATTGTTTTTGTTTACGTTTTTTTTTCCACTTTTAAGGTTGTTTGTTAAATTAAAGTTTTCTGACACATTTGCGATCAAAAAAATTGAAATTATTTCAAACCTTTATCTAAATATTTGGTGGTTCACATATTTTGTTATTGTTTGTCGTAAGCTCTCTAGCAAACATTAATAAGCAAACATTATGAGCACTAATTCTGTCAAGTTTTTGAATCTTAATATTATTTAATTCAGAAAATTTCCTCTCGGCTGCAACACTAATGTCTTCATTTGAATCATTGCATATTACAAATTAAATGCCCCATGCATTACTAAAGCTTTCTACATCACTATAACAACGGACAAATATGTAATTGGATAATCACTACTTTATATTTTGCTCGAATTAATATTAGTAGGAACTCTAAAAGACAAATTGTCTTGTCGTTAAAATCAAAACATTTAGAAATTTGATCATATAACTCAATATAGAAAGAAACTAAATTTTCTTTAACTTTCGTTAGGCTATTACTACTTTCAGGATAATTATTCGCTATTTATTTTTCTTTGGAAAATTTTAATCCGAAAAACATTTGGGAGTAAGGTAAATGATTACCATGATAACTTACCTGGCTAGATATTTTATCTTGTCTTATGAAATTGATGAAGATATTTATGTAGTTTTCAGAAAAATGTCTTTTAGATTGTAGAGCAGGCTCTTTTCACATTTCAAAGTTTTATTGATAATTTTCAAAACTTTTTAGATGTACGAAAAAAAACGTTTGGTATTATACCTACCTTTACTTCTGGATTATTGAATAAGTCTAATATATTTGAGGATTGAAGCATTGCTCTAAAGTTTTGTTAATCGAGAGATGCTTACAATGAAAGCCATCCAGTTTTAATTGGTTTCATAATTCTATGCACGATTTTTTTTAAAGCTTTCGAGTTCTGCTAAACTCTTTGGGTAAGGTGGAAAAAACGCCAATCAAATGAGCGCAGTAAATGATATTGATATTATCTGTATATGTTTTTTTAACATTGTGTTAGGAGTTTTTGAATACATAATGCCTCTATCAATAATCTCTTCTTATAGTGTTTTTCATTATGTAAGACAAAAGTATTTTCAATATTTGGAGCATAGTTGGAGTATGCACCAGGGCGTAGTTAGAGCTGTTTTGTTTTGGTTTCCGTCTTTTAAGTCGGATTTATGGTTAGAAATTTTGTTTTTTATAAATTGCAACGTTGTTCCAACATGACAACGTAGGTATACGTTATTATTACCATTGCAAGGAATTTTGTAAATAGCATCTGAAAGTAGTTCTTTGGATGTACGATCCTTTAGTTTGGTGAAGCAGTTTTTTATACCGGGGCTTCGTTCGTGACGAAAGAGTGTTAAGGTAGTAAACATGGATGGATTTACATGGATCTTATTTGATTTTTAAAAAAAATTAAGCTTTTGAGGTTTAGGGGGGGTGTCCAATTTTGGCCGTGTGTGATATCAAATTAAAGCTCTTACTGAGTGCTATTAAATTGCATATTTTCTTTTCTTCTCTAAGAAACTTTATAGCAGACTTTTTCACCCGCATATCATTTATATATGTGAATTTCGAATTTGTGTACAGAGGGGGATGTAGGTTGGTGTGGGTGCCGATAGTTCTTGTAAACGCTTTAACATAATATCTTACATATAATATTTCATGGGAACATTTCAATTTTCTATGTTTAACCGTTATATGGGTTTTGTGATGTGAAATAAAAGTTTCCAGATTTTTCCTGTACTTCTTTTTTGCATGAAAGTACTTACATTAAAGTGTGATAATCTTCTAACCAACTTACCACAGAGAAAAGAAAATTGCACCACAACAGTCGCAAGAAATCGTAGATGTGAATTAATATGCATATGTTTGATAGATTATGTACCGTTATATAAGTTTTTAGCAAAAATGTAATGACTTATAACAAATGTTAGAACACAGATAAAATCTTAAAAGTTTGGGCATGAGGTGCAGTTAGACAGTTGTGATTACAGTTATGGATGTCCAAACTTTTAAGATATGATCTGAGTTCTAGCACTTCTTATTTTGCAATGATTAATAAAATCCAGGTAAATAGGATTTGATTAATCATTGGAGCAAAAACCTTGTTTTAAACTGGAATAAATTCAGTTTTTCGGTTGACATTTTTCGGCTCTTGTTTTTTATGTGAAAGTGCCTTGCCTCTTTACTTTATAAAAATAAAGATAAATTTGTCAAATTTACTTCCAAGGTCGACATTGTGACTAATTGAAAGAGTCAATCAGGTCAACGCCTCTTAAATTGATCATCCATTGCTTTGAACCACTAAGTACAAGTACCTTCCATTCCCAATTTTTTACTCTCAAATTACTTGTTTTTACCCACATTCGCAATTCTGTGGTCGTCCTGACGTAAAATATTTCTAAGGTTTGGTCAAAGAAAAATCTCGACTTATACATAGTTAGGAAATGTCAACATGATTTTGACCTAAACTGCTGCTTGTGCAGGATCTTTACTTGTTTGTATTTATTTATATTATTTATTATATTATGGTTATTATCGTCTGTTACTCAGAAGTGATCCACAATTTCTCGCTTGTCATCCTCGTCTAGGGTCCCTTAAAGCTTTTTAGGAACACTATCTGGAGAGGAATCAGGGAATCATCGAGAGATATTGGTGTGGCCTGAACATCCTCCCGCCTCAAAAGAAATTATTATTGAGAGGCAACTGTGTGTTTTGTTTGATAAAGTGAAGTATGCCTTTCCTTTTAGTCATTTTCAGCGTGCTGCCATCAGAGAGTGGGCATCGAAAGAATTTTCTCGCCTTTTTTATGTTGTCCGACGGTATGCTGTTGGTTTCCAACAATCGGATTGCAGTGGAAGTAGGCATGATCTTTCCAGCTAAATCGTCTGGAATCCCAGGAGTTGGTAATTTAATATCGCTTGGTGAATGGTCTCTAAATTGGACTGGTGGACTGATCGGAAGATCCATTAAACTTGAGATGGCGGATCGTTTTTTCCTGTTGAAGATGTATTGTCTGTTGCTGCCTTAGGATTAGTTGTATTTTTTTTTACAGGCTACCTTTGGGATTTTGGTAGGAATTTTGGGGCATTGTCGGGATACGAACTGCTGGGCTATTTTCCCTGGGCCTGGTTTGAATTTAAAGTCGTCCTTCGGTTTGATTTCTTTTTTCAGACGTTTGAATTCTTCTGCAGGTGGCCTTGCTTCGAATGGCCGGAAAAGTTTCTTCACAGGTATGACCTCGTGAGGTGACGGTCGTATAATGGCCGACTTGAATTGTCCTGCCTTCTTTGGCGTTGATGGCAATGGGCTTTTGGTAGTTGAGTGTATTTTGTATATAGTCAGCGATACAGTAGGTACCTTTTCTTTACTGTATCGGTATCGATAATGATAAGCTTCTGTATGTCACACAACGTAACAAGGGCGTAGAATTATCTTGATTAATCACTTTATGTAAATGGCAAGCCTTTCTGGATAGGTAATGGCAAGTCTTTCTGGATAGGTATCTCAATGGAATAATCTGTTGGTACACAGATTCTCGAAAACCAACGGAGCTAAGTTTTCTTGAGGCGGTATCTTCAATGAGGAAATTTCTGGAGGCGGTATCTTCAATGAGGAAATTATCTGTACACATGGAAACATGAAGGACGTGTTCTTGTTGGGGTTTCTTCAACGGGAGCAACGTCTGTACTCGTGGTGTACGAAAACCAACCAGAAACGATATTGTCTTGAAGCAGTTTCTTTGTTCTAAGGTATTCTCCGAGAATATGAAAGAAAGATGTTGTACTAAACTTGAAATTCCTTCAATCTAATTTCTCCTAGGGTAGTCTCCGCGAACATGAAAGAAAGATGTTGTATTAAACTTGAAATTCCTTCAATCTAACTAGAATTAAAGAAGGATGTCTTTCAATTTAAAATGTTTATTTATTTGTCAATATTTTCGGATCACGTTATAAAAAATCGATAGTGTGATTTTAATTCCGTAAATAACTTCGGAAGCGTTATAGTTATCAATAACACTTCACAGAACTTAAAAGGATCTAGAATTAATATATGTTTATATATTTTTTTAAATACTCTTTAATAAATTAAATTCAATCTTGTCTTTTTAGAGTCAGAACAAGAAGTGACAATTTTTTGTTTTCTTTTTCTTTTCTTAAAAATCTTAGCCTACTAACTCTGATGCCTTAAGAAACTTTCCAGTACGTTCGTTAGTTTCAAAATTAAAAAAAAACCTACAAATGTCAGGTACAGTCATGGCACGAGATTCGATGACATATATTACGTTGTCACCACAGGCTCACTGGCCTAATTGGTTTAAAGGAAGTCAAAAGTTCTGGTGGTGTAGGTGAAAAGCCTGCATCCATGGAATCTAAAGATTCTGGATGTAAAATTCCAAGCACTTCCTCCATTGTTAAAATGTAACTCAAAAATAATATACAAGGAAAATTAAAAACAAAAAAACTGAATCTAAAACCTCACCGCACTAATATACACTTGACAACTTTCGAAACTGATGTGAATTTTGACGGATTTAAATATAGTATATATAAGTTTTGATATTTAGTAATGCGAAAGAGGAGTGCTATTGGCGGGGATTTTTTGAAACAATTTTGAGGGGAGAGATTTTAGAATATTTTTGAGATGTGTACGTTAAAGCACATTTTGATATTGGTTTTCTTTAATTGGAATGAGAGAACCTATTGGTTTTTAGTTTTTCTTTCTCGTTCTTCCACTTGTGTTTTATATGCAAAGTATGGAGATATTTTGTTTCAGTTTGTATCGCTGGGGAATTAGTATTCTCTTGCATAAATGGTACAGATTAGAAGGTTTTTGACTATAGTGGCGATAATTTGGTACTGAGATTCTGAGTTTTTCTACGGTCGAAGTCAGTTCGTTTCGGCTGTGAAGTAGCTGAACCTGATCGAGAGGGCAATAGTTTTGATGTATTTGTCCTCTTTGTACTAAAAGTGGAAAATGTGCTTAAGGCATAGTGTTTTAATACTTTACTTGAAGCATCTTTCCAGTTTTTTCTTTGGTTGATATTCAAGCGTATTATGAATTTTAATGGATTCATGTTTTTCGAGGGATAGGCGTTGTACTGCTACTGTGTGCAGTCTATCTTTTGGTGATGATGTTGGCGCATTGGTAACGTTCGTTGTGGTGTAGGTGGATAGCACAGTCGTAGTCGTGCGTTCTGTTTCTGGTACTCCTCCGACCAGAATCATTCTGTATTTTGGGCTGTTGGAGAGTTGCCAGATCCTCTCTTTATTTTTGATAATGGCGGCGTAGACCTCTGGTCCAAGGAGAATATCGATATCTCCTGGAATTGAGAAGTTAAGATCTGCTAGCGGGAGGTTGTGAAAGTGTCTCCAGTTTGACACTTCAATTGCATTGGTTGACAACACGTCTATGATTTTACTGATCACGAGCATGTTGCTTGCTACTTTAAAATTCGTGTAACGAAATAATTGTGACTGTACCTTGTTGTACAGCTGTATTGGTGGGAGTTGTATTAAGTCCAATTAATTCTTGGGTGGTTGGAGATCTTTTAAGTCGCTTAAAGGCCTTTTCTGTCATGATTGACATTTATGACCCTGATTCTATTAACGCCGGAATGTCATCGTGCGTCCGAATGGTGCAGTAACGTTAATCAGAGAGAGGAGAGCTCTTTTCATTTTTGCAGTTAAAAAGTTTTGAACTTGTTGCTCATCAGTTCCATAGGTGGGTGTGTTTTGTTAAGCTTCCATATTGAAATTGTGGGAGGATTGATTAGGTGATTCTGTCACCGAATCGTTTTGCTCATAGTGGAGCAATGTGTTATGATTTGTCTGACAATGATAACACTTTTTATTGCTAGTGAAATTTGAGGTTATATGGTTGGGAGATAAGCAATTTTTGCATAAATGCTTATTTGTGACAACTTCGTGTCGTTGTCGGGTATTCATATTTCTAAATGTTGGACAGTGAAATATGATATGGTCACCCTTACAATAGCTGCAAGAGGACTTTTTGGTAGGTAGGTGATTTGGTGCTGAACTTTAATTTCTGTTCAAGGGACCATATGTAGGTTTGGGTGAGTATGCGTTTCTCTGTGTCATATTGGATGACGTAATTTTGCTTCCAATCATTTCTAGAGATCGAAAGCGAGACTCTAGAAATTTGATTAAAGTTTTTAGTTCAGGTAGGTCTGCGCTACTCTGTAAACTTTGCTCCCATAATTGGTTTGTGTCTGGGTGTAGTTTTTGTACTGTCAAATATATGACTATTGGATCCCAATTCTTTGTTTCTAATTCTAAGCTTTGTAATGCTAATAACGCTTCGGTTATGTTGTCTAGCAGCGTTTTAATATTATCGGCGGTGTCATGGTGTATAGGTGGAAGAGACAATAATTTCTTTAATTGTACGTTGACTAGTATTCTTGTTTGAATAGCGTTCTTTTAGGAGCTGCTAAGCTGGTAGGTAGTTTGCATCGCATACTTCGTAATGTCTGAGCAATTTTTCATCCTCTCCTATTAGATTTGTCTTTAGAAAGTATAGTTTCTCAACGTCTCTTAAATTATTGTTGTTATGTATAACCCAATTAAATAGATCGTGGAATGAATTCCACGTAGAGTATTCTCCATTGAAGGTGGGAAGTTTAATTCTGGGGAGTTTTTCATTATTACATGAATCTGTGCTAGCATGTGATGTCTGAGTCTGAGGAGGATTGTTGGTAGGCGTTGGTGTTAGTCTCTCTATATCCTCTTCCATGCTTGCTGCTTTTTCAATATAATACTCCTGTACATCACTGTCTCTTTCGTGAAATATTCTAATTGGCGATCTTCCTTTGTCGCTCTCTTTTAATTACCCTAAGCCGCGTTTGGAATTCTTTCCAATATTGGGTGAACGTTTGCAAACGTTTTTCTGTCGATTTGACAGTCTTTTTTCTGCCTTCTCTTTGATGCCTTTTAAATAGGTCTTCCATTAAATCTTTGACCTCTTTTTGGGACTCAACCAACTCTGATAGTGAGCTAATGGTCCCGTCCCCGGCGTCAGATATACTGAATTCGTCATCCCCCGTCATTTTATAGAGAGGCTTAGTTCTTCTCAAGCAATATATTTTTTCTCAATTCTAGATTTAAATAGCTGAGTTATCCGGAAGTTGGGTGCCGGTTTAAAGGATAACTCAACTTTATAAATTCAAATATAAAATCTTTTATTTCAATATATTACTTATAACTAATATCACAAGTTCAATTATTAAGACCTAACCTAGCTTACTACTATAGTTTTAAAGAATTCAGTAAGTTCAAATACTTATACAAATAATTCAATAAGAAAAAACAATGCTGCCACTGAGGTCTTCTCCCCTTATTTCTGAAAAAAGAGGAAGAAAATCTACTATTAATAAAGTAGAAGTTCTGTGCTACACGTGAAAGTACCGTAGCTGTGCTAAAACAATTGTAATTTGGCAGAAGTAAATTTCTGTAGCAGGAGTAGATTCCTGCTTAGACGTAGGATAAAATTAATGCAGAAGTAGATTTCTGCAGTAGGAGTAGATTCCTACTCAGGTGGGAGATGAAAGATAAGCAGAAGTAGATTTTTGCAGTAGGAGTAAATTCCTACTCAGGAGGGAGATGAAAAATAAGCAGAATTAAATTTCTGCAGTAGGAGTAAATTCCTACTCAGGTGTGGGATGAAATTAATGCAGAAGTAAATTTCTGCAGTAGGAGTAAATTCCTACTTAGGTGTGGGATGGAATTAATGTAGAAGTAAATTTCTGCAGTAGGAGTAAATTCCTACTTAGATGGAAGCGAAATTTGGTTTGGATAATTAGGAAAATCAGAGTAAATTCTGATGTGTTCAGATCAAATTCTGAATTGGGAATGGGTGATTCTGCTGCAGCTCGTCGCCTTTTTATAGCCGCCGCAAAAACGTAGCGGTTTGCGGCGGCTATAAAAAGTATAAAAAAATTATATTTTTATTTTGGAGCTAGAAGCCATATCTATCCCTGTGAAAAAAATGTGGTGGTACTCGACCTCGTCTTGAGGATACAAACCTTTAAGGTGACCGGTGCACAAAGTATTTGTTCAGTCTTGCAACCTTCTATACGCTAGCCAGGGATGCCTGAAACGGAAAGAAATTGACACCAAAGAATCGCTATTTATTATAAAATATTTGTGAAATACTTATCTGATTATTTTGTAGAACCCATTTACTCATTTTTTTTTGTTCTTCTTTTTTTTCCTTTACTGGTTATGTTGAGAGCACTTTAAAGAATAATTACCTAAAAGAAGAATTATTTTTAATTAATCATCTAGGCAAAATGTAAATAAAGTGGGGTTAGTGTTCCTTTCACAAACATGAAAATTTCACACAAAAACATTGGTCGTATGAACATAGGGCTGACATCCGTCTGGGTTTCCCCGGATTGGTCCTAGGTTGGAGGGCGTCCGGGGAGCGTCCGGACGGCGTTTTCTATACTGTCCGTGTTTTAAAATTTTGGAAACCAATTAAATCAAAATTTAACTTATGTATGTACTGTACGTGTACCGTGTATCTGATAACTTGGATCCAAATGAATCCATTGGGATACATTTTTTGAAGAATTTTCATTTTGGATAAATGGTCCCTTTTTTTTGCAATGGATACCGTTTTGTGGACATTTCTTCCTTAGAACGATGAAATAGTGTTGCAAATCTTGCGCAAAGTTATGAACCCATAAAGTTATAATAGTGGCGGCAAATCTATTCCATTTTATTTTTGTTGTCGTTCAAGTCCATAACCTTCAGGATGTTCCCATTTACTACTGAACCGTCTAGTTTTACTAAATTGAATCGTTCATTTACGGAACTTATCTGTTGTATTCCAATAATATGATTAAATTTTATAGCCTGCTTTACAAGTGTAAAATAATGTTTATTATCAACTAGCTAAAGTTGCCCGTTCTTACAAGGAGATTCTCTCTTAAGATTGTAAATTTTTTTTAAAATTTTTTTTAAATATTTTTAATTTTCTTTTATTTTATACCCTAGCTAGATGATACTAAGTTTGTCATTCCGTTTGTAACTTATACATATATTCCTTTTCTTCTAGCTCCGTGGCTATAACTACGTCTGCTTATAACTTTCACGAACACTTCTCTCATGAAGGTTTCCTCTTTCATTATGTTGATGGTCTCGAGGTTCTTTCGATATTGTATTCCATTAAATCTAGTTCTATTGGACATGTTAAAGTTACTAGCGAACTACCTGTCGTGTCCCTTAGCTTGTATTTCTCATTTGTGTCTTACCACTTCACAATTTCCCTCTCAATGGAAGCAAGCAAGAGTTGTTCCCATTACAAAGAATTCTGGTCTCTCCCTACCCGCCCCATTAGTGTACTCAATTTATACCAAATCCCCTGCATATCTCTCCGAAAGCCTACAGTTCTTACACTCGAATAGAGGTTCTCCGCTTCTCGTCCCGAGATGTACATCTAGGTACAGTGAGCGCTCTTACTTCGTCCAAGTTGCTCGAACATGAAACTCTCTTCCAAATTTGATTCAGCGCACGGGTTCCGGCCTAACTTTTGCCAAACTAATCAAAGATTATCTCAATTTGTATTGGATTGTGATTGGTATTATTTCTTAGACCTTCAAATTCTTGTTACATTTTCTGAATTAATTTTTAATTTTATTTGCCTATTTATTTATTATTTACTTTTTGTTATTTTTTATGTTCTTTTTAATTTTTAATTTTTTGTATTTTTCTTTTATTCTTTTCATTATTTTCTTGGGGCTCTGTATTTTTAAGTTCTTTTTTCTTTTTGATCTTTGGGTTTCTTTTATTTTTTATTTATTTATTATTATATCAATTTTTTTATTTTTATCTTATTTTTATTTTAAGGTTCTTTTTTTGAACTTAATTGTACGATAGCGACTAATAAATGTATTTTATTGTATTGATTGGACACTCACGCAAAATGCTAAAACAAACTTTTAATTTTTGCATGTCCTTCTGTCAGTCTGCCTCCGTTCTCACTCGAGAGCGCGCTGATTTAGAAAGCTGATTTTCTACACGGAGTTTAAAAAAATGTTCGAGAATGTGACAAGCCTGGTAACTACTTCGTAAATGAATTACAATGGATCGCAATGCAATGGAATGCAGAAATATGTCAAAACGGTTTTCTTTGTATGCTTTTCAAATGGAGCTGCGCACAGTGGACGGAGGAAGTCGCACTCGCGCGTGACAAGTTTGGTAAAATATGAAATTTACGCAACAGAACGGATGAGCATAACCTCAAATTTGTGTTAACGGATTGTTAATCTCGCTCTTGATAATTGTGCAGATTAAGTGTGCAATAAAATAGGAGAAAGAAAAGTAAGAAAAGTATTAGAAAATAAGACCTTTGAAGATGGATTTCAACAAGCTCAACAATACTCCGTAAACTGGTATTTTCATTCTTGTTGGTATAAAAAACTGCTGTGAGTCCATTCTCTTTTATGTTCCAGAAGATAACGTTGTAATAACCCGTAGCTTTTTTTTAAAAACAGCGAATTCAGCAGAGTCTGATAATTTTATCCATATTTTTTGGACTCAATTTTGGCTTAAGCTTTGGTTTCACTAGCTAGCGCTCACTTCAGTTTTGCTGCCTAAATTTGACATTTATCTCCGTTCCGTTGCGTTCTATTGCGTCAATTGTACTTCAGCCTTAAGGTTGACATTAGAAACATCCTTTTTCACTATATATTTGAACACCGCCTGAGAGCGCGTCAACGTAGAAGGCTGAAATTATGTTTACGAAGTTTTTATAAACATAGTAAATGAAATTTTAAAAATGGACTAAATCACGCAAACCGTTCATGAAGTTGCCATTCGAAGAATGAGTTTTCTTACGTATACAGTGAAAACGATTAGTTCCAAGTCTTTCTCTTGTACTGAAAAGTTCTTCAGAATATGATATCATATAAAATTAGTCTTGTTTAGTTTTTGCTGTCCGACGAAGCGTTCTAGAAATATATGCGAAAAACCACTTCAGCAATAAAATTTGCAGAGAGGTGACCGTACAACATTATATACGGGATTTCTTCTCGAGTATCGAAAGAATTGCTCCAATTCCAGCTTTTCAACTGGTTTTATTTAATTTAATTCTTCAATTTTTTTAATCTCCTTTTAAATATTTTTTTCATAAAAAAAAAGGATGCTGGACTTGTTACAGACCGAGTCTTGGCTTTCTATATATTTAACACATATGGTGGGTTTAAATTTAAATCTTTATATTTTTTGACGCACATTCGACGAGTCAAAATAGGTCAGTATCAGAAATCCTGACCAATGTAGGTACTAGTAAGGTGATAATCAGGGATTTCCACTGCGTAGGAAAAACACAAATTGCTATCATTTTGATTTTGGCAGTTATATCATAACAATAAAATTGGATACGTTTTTGGATCACTGGATACATTTTTCCGAAAATTTGGATCCAAATAGTTATGCTCGGCGGCAACACTATTCTCAAGGTCTCTCTTACCGTCTCAGTAGCAAAAGCAGCAGTACGACCATTGCTTGTGTAATCTGCGTCATGTGGATGTATGTTGTGTTGCGTACGTAAACAATGTAAAATCTCGATACTAGTGTGTCAATTCACGTAAGTAAAATAACTACAAATACCAGCGTTCAAATATGGAAAGTAACCCATGTTGGCGACGGCGACATTTCACGAGAGAAATAGATTACCCACATAAAAAGAAAGCCTTAAATAAAAAAATACAAAATGCTTAGGGATAATGTCACAAAAGATCTTACAAGTCGCAGTGGCTAGATATGAGGCGACATGTCTGCCTACATCGCTCATTTTAATAATAACTTATTTTTATGTATATGACTTGAAATAAATGGAAAAAGGGTCAAAAATTGTTAAAACGACGCTAGCCAAACTAAAAGTTATAAACGGAGGAAAATAAAAAGAATTAAAACAACCAATAAACAACAAAATGACGCATAAATGAAAAAAATGACACATAAGTCTCTGAAAAAGATTAAAAACAACGCAAGAATTTTTAAAAGGATCTGAAGGATAGACAAAAATTAAAAACCAGTCCCAATCTTGACAACTGTGTAAGTGGTAGTTGCGAGAAGTTCTAAGTTTTCAAAATGATCTAATAAAGATTAATTTCCCAAACAAATGCATTTTCAACATAAAATTTTACAATTAAGCACCGATCCCGAAACCGAAATTAAAAATAAGAACTTGAACGAACGAAAAAATTTACGTGATACCATTATAGAATCCAGCGAGTGTAACATGTAATACCATAGACCTCTACAAATTGTCCCGATCATCCCTTCAGCTGAAAATCATTAACGGAGTGCTTGTCCTTCCCACAGCACTTTCAACTGTTCTAAGGCGAGGAAAAGACCCGTGACTAGTGTTACAAATGCTATGGTCTCTTGTCACCAGCGAAAGACAAGAGTGCAGACTTCCATTGAAGATAGTAGCCGCTAAATGCAGTTGAATGTATTTGCTTTTGGTGCCAGATATTCAAGACGCAAACATCTTTTCAATCTGGAAACGAAGTAGCTCTTAAGTTCTTGTGCGTGCAGTTCAAAGGAATTGTAGACTAGTCCAGCATCAGCATGAAGCTAATCAAACAATTCACCTGACCACAAACAGTTAGTGCACATAGAAGCGATCTTCTAGTAATGCCGAAATTAGTATTATTTTATTGAATGCTCAGTGGAGTATCTGTACGATGAACCACAAGCCTTGACTCTTAATATGGTTAATTTTCACGCCTGCTTTCGTACTATTCGAAAACAGTACGATCAATCGGATACGCTTCATCTCTTGTCAAGAAAATGAAAAGGAAGTCCGCATATGCCAACATGAGAGTACTGAAATTGATATATACCAGACGAACTGAACATTCCTCGAGCTGTCGACGAAGATTCACCAGTAGCGGCTCTAACGAAAGATCGTAAAGCAATGGACAACCCTGTCTGATATCTCGATGAAGCGAGATAGGAGCTACAGCTCTCTTAATATCTATGCAGTTTCCCGAAAATACCGAACCACCTGGGCGGAAACTTAAATGCCTCGAGAGTAGTCAAGAGATACCCGTGCGAGATGCTATCAAAAGCCTTTTGTTGAACCAATGAAATCATAGCCATTTGTGCATCTACCTGTTCATGGAAAACAAACAAATATTAGGAAATCGCGGTGTTGTCATAGATATTATGACTAGGTCCAGAACAGAACTCTAAACGTGTAATATCGAAGCAATCACAGAACGGAGCATTGCCCTTAAAACTTTGCAGGTGATTTTTTGGTGCACATTGCATGGAGTTACTGGCCTCCAGTTCCCCATCCTCTACAAGTCTCCTTTCATTGGAATTCAGTACATAACAGACCTTCTCCAGCTAGAAGGAAAATCTGAATGTTTCTCTGCCTTCGAATTGAAGACTTACAAAAGGTCAGGAATTAATAAATTCCTGAAACTAATGAAGAATTCTGGAGTCAAGATTGTGGCGGAATCAGGCGAAGTGTGTCGCCTTAGATCCTTTGTCGCAATAATCATATGTTCCATTATGATAGCTGTATCCAGGAAAGCTTTACTTTCATCAAAGGGGGAATATTCTCTAGAAATTCATGAGTGATCGAGGATGCTGTCGACGTCGATCAAGAATAGAGACAAGTGCAGTAGCCTGGAATATATTCTGATAGCTGTTATCCGTTAAGGACTTAATAAGAAGCCGTATGTCGTCTACCTGCTTGCAGTAAGTACTCGGTTGGAAATTCGGTTTCTCTCAGCTATCTCAATTGGCTGCGTAGCACAAACTTCAAACTGTGCTTGTAAGTATGTGATGCCAAGCGTTTGTTTATTCTGTTAAAATAAAAAAATCTACTGCGGCTGAGTTGGGAGTGCTGCCACTCAAGATACTTCAGCCGATAAGCTGAAAGCTTGATACCTATTTCGATTGACATTCGTTTCAATAAACGATCGAATTTTGAGCTTTCCAACATGTCACCATAGACTAAAGGAAGGAAAGTCATCTTTCCACTCTTTCCAATCTTGGCATGAGTTGCCCTAATGCAGCCTTAGAGGCTACACTGGACCGACTTCCTCTATATTTGCATGCTAGGAAGGAGACCATCATCATTTCAATTGGACTGCAAAAAGCAAAGCTTCTGATAAAAAGCAATGTTGTTGGAGATTTAAAAGTTCTTCAGGAAGGACTCCATGGACAGCTTAATTTGGCGTCAATTCGAAACTCCCTTACTTTGAAACACCATTCAAGCTGATTTTAGGGGACCGTTAACCGTTACGTTCTGGGGACTTACCCTTTGTAAAAAGATCTCTTAAATGGTACACGTATGTATCCATAATAGAAGGTAGAGCAGGGTTCGGTATATATGGACAAAAGTACCATCTCTCAAAGGAACTGGAGGCCTTACCTACCATTTTCAAGGGAATAGAGATTTGCTCGCTAAATCATTCAGAAGAATATGCGTGGAGTAAAAATATACATAATATCCGACAGTCAAGCAGCACTCAAAGCGTTAAATTCGTTTATAATTGAATCTAACCTGGTCTGGGGCTGTCTTACTGTCTTGAATCAACTTGCCGAAACGAATAAAGTTACGCTTGGGTACGAGGATATGACGGTATTAAGGGGAACGAGATCGCAGACCGCCTTGTAAATAAAGGAGCCAGGTCCAAATGACTAGTGGCGGTGACTAGATAAGAGGCGACATCTCTACCTGCATCCCCAATGTTAATAATAACTTTTTTTTTATGTAAATGGGATCTTAAGAATTTTGACTTATGTACATATTTCCTAAAAATAAGTGGCAACAGGCTTTAAAAGAACTAAATAAAAAGACACCAACTAATCTAAATGATCACAAACATAACAGAACTTGACACTAAAAATAAAAGACACAAGATTCCCAAAAAAGATTAAATAACGGATAAAATAATTTTGAAAATATCTAAAAAATAAGAAGTACAAAAATTTACTCAAAGTGCATACAACGGGATGAGTGACACAGTTCCAAGACGCCTCAAACTGAGTTTGATTTAAGAATTTTAAAAGAAAAATGTTTCTGTTTTTGTCCTTTTTCAAGCTCAAAGATGTTCGTAATAAAATACCGGTAGTCGTACTTTTATACCAGAATTGAATATTGCACACGTTAATAATATTCCAAGCACTTTTCTAAATAAATTTTACGTGAAAACCGTATCCAAGCTTTTGTAAATTATTTCTAAATTCAAGGTAAACTTTCACCGCAAGACCTAAAATAGTCCAAAGTTAACCATAGATTCGAGAGGATTCAATGTATAGTTTGATAAATCTGATCCTTATAAAGGACCTTTTAAACAAAACCTGTTAGCATCAAGTAAGGCATCCCCTTATTACATCCCAAGGCAGGGATTACCTTTCAAGTTTATTGATGGTCACAACAAATGCCTCACAAGTCCTAAATTATAATGTAAATCTCGTAAGTGGATTAAAAGCTTTTCTATCAACCACAAGATAAATACTTTTACCTTTAAACGTTTCAATACCTATAATAGTCTTAAAAGTGTGGTTTAAGTTCAAGGCACTTTCAGTGATGCTTAAGTCCTTTTACCTCTTACAACTTTATTCGGAGATGGTGATTCTTTGACATTTATTATTGAGAATGCATGATTTCGTTTGTAGTTTTATTCTTCGAAATTTAGTAATTATTATGGTACCATTATCTAAACAGTTGATTTCTTCATTATTACATACATCCCAACTGTTAATAATTATTACGGGCTTTCTTTCTTGCATGCATACATTAAGCTGTTAATTATTTTTATAAGCGAATTTTGATGCGATTGTGCTTTATCATTCTGAAGAATTAATTATTGCTCTTCGATTTATCAAAGCCACTCCTTTTTCTTTAAGGTTTTTGCTTGGTATTTCTTTCAATACCAACAAGATATGAACAACATCATGTTTGAGTCCCATCGAAGGTCGATAACCGGAAGCAGGACTAAGAGCATGTGTTGGCAAACAATAGTGGAAATAATGTCCGATAGAATATGGGATCTAGGAAGGAAAATTCGAAATAACCCACATTATGAGGTGGTCAAAAGTGTGCCTGTGCGATGTATGGTATAGCGTGCATCAAATGTTTTATTAGGATAGACTGAAGATAATAAAACAATCCCGGTATTAATTTAGTCTATCAAAAACTATTGAATTACTAGTGTAAAGCCAAAGGGTCACAATTTACCTAAAAGTAAGATTAAAATTTGCAAAAATCGATCTTCAAGAACACATACGCCCCATCAGCTCAGCAACGACTAACTGGAGAATTGCGTAGTGGAGAAGACGGACCACGCAAGACGGAACAAGCACATTGGACGCGATGCACAATGTTCACTTTATTCCCTCATGCATGGATTGAAATGAAATTTTACACACTTGGTATTGACAGTAAAAGAAAATTTTCGACAGATATGTTGTTGCCCAATTCGTATTTTTTTTTAGTTTATAGATATAGGTATAGTTCTATTTCATTCAAAATTCAAAGAAACTGCGGTTGATGTTCAATTTGAAAGATTAACGTTTTATGTAGAGTCCACAATTTATTTTCAAGCATCTTTCAATTTTAAAAACTAATCATCATTGTTCTCTAATTATATAAAACTTAACTTTGGAAGTATGGGGTATCATCGGCGTAGTCGTCTTCGTCGTCGTCGTCATTTTCTTTTAAAACTGAAGCATCCTGATTGACTAATTACAAAACTTTCTCCGGTAGAGCTTTTTTCGTTCGGCTTTGCCATCTCCCCTTGTTTCCTAAAAAAAGAAATTATAGGATCTGAGGAATCTATGGCTGGATGAAACACATCCTGGAGATTCACAATCCGATTATATTTCCTGGCATGGTCAATTTTATTCTTTTTATTATATTTATTACGAACTTTTAATTTCCAATCTGGTCGTCAAATCTCTTTTTCTCAGCTTTTATAAATGGGATAGTTTCCTTTTGAAACTTCATTACTTCAGAGTCTTTACAATAAGAACACCAGTCAAAATGTAGAAAATATAAAATTCACAAATTAGCAATGAAGTGCACTTTTTGGCCCCCATGAACCACTGTGCAATGCATTGCTTCTTTGAGAAAAAACTACGGTGTGCCATATAGGCCGGCTATGCCATATTAACCGAATTTACTTTATTTGGTTGATGTTGAGTCGTGATATTTCTGTTGATTGGAATATTGACTGCTTCTAAGGAGTTATTGATAAGGTTGTTAAATTTGAGGAAATTTGTTGATGAATAGTTATGGATTATTTTTGGTTGTGCTTGGTTGTTATTTGTTGAAGAAATTAATGCTATCATAATAGGGTCTAATTGAAAGTCGTGTGTTTTTAGTTTGTCCATTAAATTAGGGCAGTAATAATTATTTATGATATTTTTCACAATAATTGAATAGTTGAAAATGTTGGTGTAAAATTAAATATTTTTTAATATTTTTATATATATTACTTCTCCTCATCTAAAGTTTCCTATCAAAATCATAAATATTAAAAATATCGAATAATCTTATGCGATAATAATGCACTTTTTATATATTAAGATGTTATAAACTTCATTAATAAGACACCTTGTGTTGAGGGACCAAGTATTAAGTGCAAGTAGCAACACTAGATGGTTACTTTAATCCATATTTAGTTATGTGAGCAACTTCAGGTAGAAATTTGGAAGTGCCTTTAACTTCACTTTGGTTACAGTGACATTGGTCACAAGTACTTCCAGCTCTCTCCCCACCGAAGGATTTTTATATAGACATCGGTCTAACAAATATTATAATTTAAGGTATGTAATAAATGTTTTGTAATTACAAATCGGCCGCGTATTACTTGCCATCCCGTTCCCCTCATTTTATAACACCTGGTATGTGACTAATAATTTCAAAATATTAAAAATATACTAACAGTTTATTTTTTCATAATGGCTCAGTTTAAATTTCTTTTATATAAAAATTTATACAAATTTCATCTCTTCGCGTATACCTAGTTTATTTTAAATTTTTATTTAAGTTATACATTCGCTTGGATAGGTCTTAATGCTTTCAACTGTGTATACAAATTTGGAATAAAATTAGTAGGAGAGATATTAAAAGAATTCTAATACGATTTACGTATAAAAATAATACGAGAACTGTGTTGAAGTCTGAGAAACCGTTGAGTTTTTGAATAAGTCTTGATATTCTGTTCATTTAAGTCAGAGATTTTGATGAGTACGGACAAATCAAAGTGAAAGTGCGCATACATAATATTATAAAAATGTTTGTTACTTATGAGTACAATGGTGAGCATAAACTAGTTAAAGTGCACAATAGAGGTAGTGATTTAGCATACACGGATTTTGTTTGGCCAGGTGAGTAGACAATTTTTGTTAATAAGTCTAAACTGCTAGGAGGCATTTACATACATATTTACTATTCACATACCTACTTCTATTATTGTAATTTAGCAGCATACGTTGAAGAAAACCATGGTTTTATACCATCGAAAGCACAATTAATTGATGCTGCTTCTGCCTGAATTAACACTAACCTTCCGTAAAAAGTGATGGTGAAAATGAATTGGTACCTTAATTTATTATTATGAACTGAAAGTGATATAAAAATGAATGAATTTCAGGAATTATTAGTGGATAATTCTAATACAGGATTTCTTCAAGTTAAGCTAAAAACTGATCGTGTGAAAAGACGTAAATTGGAAAAAGACATCGAAAATATTGAGATTGATTTAATTAATGATATATCCCAAGAAAAAGAAGAAAGTGTCGACTTGCAAAGATTACACGATGCACTAATGGAACTTAAACGAGCGATTCTGCCAGAAGAAATTTATCATATAAAAAGCATACTCCAATGGACCGTGAAATACAGAAGAAGCAGGGATGATAAACCCAATATCTGGTCGAATTACCCATGTTTTTTAATTTGCCCCGACTTGCTTAGTAAGAACTAGTGCTCTACATACATATAACGTATCCCATTAGCTTTTGATCCTTTTTTTTATAATTTTGCTGATTTTTATTTAGTAAACTATTGACTTTAAAATATTCGAATAACCTGTTTTAATGTAGGTACTTATAGCATAATTCACTAAAAGCATTTACTATATTCAAAGAGATTAATTTTGATTTCGGGTTAACACACCCAACAGGTAAACTTAGCTGCAGCGTGGGAAAAAATACAACCTGTTATATATCTGGGAAAAAACATTAGACACGGAAGGGGAAAGAGAAAAGGCTGTTTAATAATAATAAAAATAAGAAATGTACGATTTATGAAATTTATTCTCTTAGACTGGGATACATGCACACTATCACTAATCAATTTGATTCGGCTACTTCTTCCTCCACCAAACGGAATTAAAAAGATGAAAAGACTTACCGATGAAAGCGCTGTAGACAGGTGCATTAAATTCTATATGGTATATTTAAATTTCCAAATTATTATTATTCTGGATACCAAAAAGAATTTTAATAATTTCAGCCTGGATTGCCGAACGCGAAATATTTAAAAGATTCATCAGGCAGAGCATCGTTCATGATCGCTATAGGTACTTCAAACACTAGTATAAACCAATATTTGTTAGATTTGTTAGTGTTGGATTTCAATATTATAAGCTTCAATTAAAATTAATAAAACGACAGACTTTCACTTTATGTAGTATAAGTTTCTAGAAAATATGTATAGTGGTAAAAAATCTCTGCCTAATTATTCCATAATTTTCATGAATAACAAATTTTGTAAGGTTCTTTTATATGAGCACGTATCTGAAGAATTTCTGAAATGAATAAAAGTTGATATAATTTTTATATAATATATTTTACATTTATTATTATTAAATCAATATTAACAAAGTTACTGATTCAAACCAAATTTATATTATTTTGTTTTATTCTAAGTGCGAATGAATTTCATATGGTTTTTTTTTTATAAATTTCACTTATACAGGAGAGTATAAAATCCATATTTACGTGGTATTCATCTTCATATTATGTTGGTATAAGGTTTACACTATCGAAATATACAAATTTATTTTTTGTAAAAGTATGCATTCGATATCGTATTTTGAATGGATTTATATTACATACTATTAAAATATAAAATTTACTCTAAGATTTCCAACTGTGCAGGTATGCGGATACGATATTTCTGTAGTATGTTGGGTAAAGTTATGTTTCCAATTTAAGGTCGCATTGTAGTAAATTGCTAATGAACCAGCTATGTAGTGTTTTACTTGCTTTGTTTGTTGTTGTTGAGTGTAAGTTCTATAGAGGGTTCTTGGCATTGAAGTCTACTCCGATTATTTGATGTCTATCACTTGTTGCATCTAATATTTTTTCTAGATCTATTGAATTGAAATCTTGCTTTCCGTTTTCGTTGTATAATTATTTGCAACTTTTATTTGAATGGTTTTGGTTACGAGTTTTTCGATATTATGTATGTTTATATGCTCAAATTTAATGTTGTGCTTGATTAATATGGCCGTTCCATCTCCGCTTTGATCGGTAATATCATTTCTATTTTATAATTTTTAAATTGTGGATGATATTGTTTATTGCGTTTGGTTTGTATTATAAGGACTCTGTCAGATTTATTGGTTTTGATAAAATTTTCGAGACAGTATCTTTTTTGAAGACTGACTAGCGAGATTATATTAAGATGTATGCTTAGTGTTTATCTACTTTGCATTTATTGTGAGGTTTAATATTAATTGGATCATTGGTTGATGCTTAGCAGTTTTGTCTTGTAGTTCTTTATATTTTGGGATAAAATTTTCAATCATTTTAATGCATGTGATGAGGTTGAATTCAAAGAGTTTTTCACATTCCTGATTAAACATGTTTATGTTATTGTTAAAATTAAAAAGCCCACAGTGCAAGGTACTGTGGTTTTTTTAATTTCGGGTGTTTTTAAATTTCGGGAATACGTTGGGTGTTACGTAATTTTTATAAGATTTTTATTTAGTTTCTCTTATAGTTCAGCATCTTTTTTCCTTTAGAGTATTTCTAGGTGTTTCAGGCAGCCCCTATAACTAGCTGGGTGATGACGCTATCCGCAGTTATTGCATCTGAGTTCGATATCTTCTTCACTTGAGGTTTTATTTGATTTGGGGCACTGTCCTGGTTGATGTTGCTCAGTGAATTTTACACATCTTTACTCCATGTTGCAGTTAGTTGCCACATGGCCACATCTATGCAAATTTTATTATGTGTAATTTTATTGGGTCTTTAAACTTCTCAACATGGTTTGGTTGAGTAGACCGAAAAGTTCTTTTGGGTCATCATTGGGATGTAGTTGAATTAACCACTTCGTAGTTTTTCTTAGGTTGAACATTTCATTAATGTTAACATTAAGTTTTTGCTTTTGTAAGGTGTTAGATATATCATTCATATCAAAGCATGTTGGGATTTTTTAATTATAATAAATTACAGTTTTCCTTCTTTTGGAGTGTAGTGATAAATCTACAATGTATCGGTATGTTTTAGATAATATTTTATTTGATTAAAGTCTTGTTGCTAGCTCAGATGTGTGTCATGCTATTATTTATTTTTTTAAATATGAATTTATCATGTCCTAGCAGGAACTTTAGGGTAATAGTACATTCTTTTGTGTTTACAATTGGAGGAATTTTATTCATTTTTGTCTACAATAATTAGGTTTACTGACGGTTTTTGGTTAATATTAGTATGTTGAGTCATTTCTACGTCTGTGTATATGGGCAATCAGTTTTTGATTGTTCAGGTTGTTGTATGGCAGTAGGAAATTGGTTGTTTACACTTTCGCTTGGGGTGTGGTTATTTGAGAGCTGATCCAACTTATTTAATACTTCGCTTAATTTATGCAATAACTCATTGTACTTACACAATAAATCCTCGAATTCCATTTTTATTTTAGATTTTTCGTTGTTTATCGCTGTCATTGTTTGGAGAAGTACTGTCTGGCTTGTGGGTTCCTGGGCCCCTATTCTGCATTCTCACTCAGTCAACTCACTCACTCACTTACCCGATTCCACGTGTTTCTTTATTCTGGAACGCAAGTGAGTGAGATTCTTGTGGGAAAGTGAGTGAGATATTACTACTGGGTATACGGTACTCGAAACGGCCATTTGTGTTTGATTTGAATAGCTCCTCCGCCCTAAACTACTATTTATACAGAAAAATTGTATTCTGATAATCTTAGGCCTGTTTTCTTATCTTTCGAATCGAAATAAATTTGTTATACCTTTCCTAACAAAATTATATTAAAAAATGTATCTGAACCAAATGCCTACGATTCCTCAAACAAAAATTCTCAGCTGAGTAATCATTGTAATGTCGCTGTGCCGTCATGGCATGCCGTGGGCTGATGATATCGAATGTAGCTGCCTACAGATTCGGACTACTGCTGCACATACGCACATGCAATTATCACTCAGCAGAGAGGTATTGAGCGTAAAATGGTAAGGTTACTTTGTAATCAAAACTATTTTATTATTTTGTTAAATAAGGTATATAACTAGTGTAGCTTTGTGAAGGTAAGGCACCAAGCTGTAAATTACTAGAAGACTATTTTCCTGTATGGATAGTAGTTTAGGCTCTATACAAAACCCTCGAGAATACTTCACAAGCCATGAAACAGACTCCCTCCCTACCGCATGCGAGGCCCAGCGTAGTCCTTACATTCTAAAATATTTGCAGTGTTCTTATGTAAAATTGACAAAAGTTTGATTTGAATAGCTCCTCCGCCCTAAGCTACTATTCATACAGAAAAATGGCGTTCTGTTAATCTTAAGCTTGCTTTTTTATCTTCCGAACCGTAATAAAATTTTCATACCTTTCCTAACAAAATTATTTAAAAAAATTTATCTTAACCAAATGACTACGATTCCTCAAACAAAAATTCTCAGCTGAGTAATCATTGTAATGTCGCTGTGCCGTCATGGCATGCCGTGGGCTGATGATATCGAATGTAGCTGCCTACAGATTCGGACTACGGCTGCACATACACACATGCAATTATCACTCAGCAGAGAGGTATTGAGCGTAAAATGGTAAGGTTACTTTGTAATCAAAACTATTTTATTATTTTGTTAAGTAAGGTATATGGAAAGTGTGGCCTTTGGGAAGGTAAGCAACCAAGCTGTAAAATACTAGAAGACTATTTTCCTGTATGGATAGTAGTTTAGGCTCTATGGCATATATAAAGCCAATGTTTAACAATTTTCCATAAGTATCAATATAGAAAATTTTAGAAAACGGACTAAGCACGCACACATGTAGATTTCTGTTTCATGGCTTGGGAAGTATTCTCGAGGGTTTTGCTCTATAGCAAATATAAAGTTACATCAAAAATATTCACCACGAATGTGGTCGATTATTTTATTTGACAGTGTACATCTCATCCCATTTGTTTTCTAGAATAACTAAATCGTGGGTGAGTGAGATCGAAGTGAGTGACTTCTCTCATACAGTCATAAGTGAGTGAGACTGCAGAATAGGGGCCCTGGTCTGATGGTTCTGTTTCTATAGTTTTGGAGGTGTCCACTTTTATCATTTTCGTCTATCTACTCTAGTTTAGGCTTTTTATATTTTTTTTTGTTTTTTACAACAATGGTCTTTTATTTTTTATTGAATGTTTTTCATTATTTTTGGTTTTATTGTTTTCTTGTTTTTGATGTTAAATGTAGTACCTAGTGATTATTTACTGTGTTTAGATCTAAATTATTGTTGATTTGGGCATATCTGAAATTTGATTTATAGGTTCTCAATTTGTTTTATTTATGCCATTCACTTGCATTTGTAGTGTTTTTCTCCCACTGATTTTTGGGGTTATATGTTATTCGAGTCTTTAGGTGCTCGGTCATTGATCATATTGGAATATTACAGTTTTAATATTTCACTTTTTTATACTCTAACTGAAATCATAGGTTATTCTAAGTTTGGCATTCCGTTTCTAACGCACAGAAGTAGTGCTGGTAGAGCAAAGTGGGTCGGACAACCCAATCATAATATTTTAAGCGAGTAAAATTAAAACACAGGAAGCACTCAGTAAAAATTGATTTTTCAATCTCTAGAACCTGTCATGGACTACGCGCTTCTTTCATTACACAAGCCTCACTTCTTTCTTCTGCTTCTTGCCCCTCCCTAATAACAAACTTGACTAAATGCTTACTTCTTCTTCTTATTATATTTAAAATCTTTAGCATGCATGGTTGCCACAGTTCGGCCATCCTGACTTACAATCGTCCCGATTCCGTCCTTATTTTGCCTATCATCATTCATCCATAGTTTTATATTTGCCGCTTCCCATATCCCACCATACGGAGTTTGCGTTAATTGGAACCCCTCAACATCCTTCAACAAATATCTGTCATTTGGTAATACTTTTCTTACCCTATACGGACCTTTAAACTTAGGCGATATTTTTTTACAAGCTCCTGGTGTACTAATGAAATTTTTAACTACTACATAATCACCTTCATTATAGGTTTTCGCAATTCTACCTTTAATTTCAGTTTCTTATTATAATCTTGACACTTTACTATTTTATCAGCGGATTTCTTCCTTATTTCTTCTAAATTTCTCATGTCCTCTTTCTCATTGACGTCCTCTAATCTTTCCTTAAACTATTACTATCCCTCTCTGATTAACTCCAAACAACAGCTCACTTGCCATCGCCCCGGTACACCTATGCACTGTATTATTTAATGCAAACTCAATTTTTGGTAGAATTCTATCTAAGCTAAAATTAGTCCCCGCTCTCGTTAGTTTAGCTAGCATCGGCGCTATACTTCTGTTAACCCTTTCTACTTGGCCATTAGCCTGAGGCGAACCAGTTGCGATCTTTATGTGTCGAATATTACATTCTTCAATAAAACTTTCAAATTCCTTGGAGGTAAAAGCACTACCCCTGTCGGAAACTATCAATCTTTGTCGATTATACGCATTAAAATATGATCTCATGCAACCTATCACTTCACTTAAATTGTTTGACTTTACCGCATATAACCTCACAAATTTTGTGTAGGTATCTATTATCGAGAAAACATACATTCTTTTGCGATTCTGTAGTTCGACCAGACCAAAATGGTCTATATGTACGAAAGGTACATTTCCTTTTGGTATATTGTGCATTTGCCCTTCATGTTTACCACTCTTTGGAGAAAAAACAATACACATCAAACAATTTCCTATATAGCTTTTAGATCTTTTCGTTCATCTTTGGAATACAATACGTTTTCATCAACACTACCATCACTTTGTCACAACCCATATGACCCATTTCATCATGATATTTTCTCAACACATTATTTTCCATACCTCTTGGCGCCTAAAACAAAAAGTCTTCTTCCCACTTTCCTATATATCAAACCATTCCGGCATTTCATATTTATTACTCTCTTCGCTTTCCAATAGCTCTCTTACTTCTTTCACCTGTTCGTCTTTGTACTGATATATTGACACATTGTGTTCAAACGTATTTTCCTCAAGAGCTAATATATTGGTAATTCTACTAAGAGCATCCACATGTTGCATCTTAGCCCCTCCTCGATTCTCCAAACTGTAATCAAAATTTTCTAATTCTAACGCCTACCTCGCGATCCTCGGATTCACCTCGCTTTTGTTTAATGTTAGCTTCAAAGAATTGCAATCCGTAACAATATCCTCAGTGTGTAAATTATAGCCAGAGCCTCTAGTTTAAAACTATGGTATTTTGATTCATGATCACTCGTTCGTTTCGTGCCTTTCTTTTGTAATAGAAGGGCTCCAAATCCAATAGAACTTGCATCGCAATGGAGCTCTGTCTCATCTCTCGAATCATAAATCGCCAATATAGGTGCTTCAATCAATTTTTACTTTAATCTCTCAAAACAATCCACCTCTTTTTTTTCAAACTTAAAGTTTACATTTATTCGAATTAAATTGTATAACGGTTGTGCTTCCACCGAAAATCCTTGAATAAATCTCCTAAAGTATGAACAGAGGCCAAGAAAACTTTGAACAGTCTTTACATCATGCGGCACAGGGAAATTCATTACTGATTTTATATTCTTCTCATTCGGCCTTATACACTCTTTTGAAATGTTATACCGCAGAAAACGTACTTTTGATTCCATAAAATGACACTTAGCTAACCTCAACTCTAATTTATTCAATCAATATTTCTAAATGCTCCTGCTTAGTATCTGTAGCAATCATTACATCGTCCAAATATATTGAAACCTTCCCCACTTTGATGAGGTCATCAAACACTTGGTTAACATAACGCTGAAAAATTGCGGGCACATTCCTTAAACCGAAAGGCATTTTTAAAAACTCATACTGATCCATCGGTGTCACGAACGATGTGTATTTCACCGAATCTTCACTCACCTTTACATGATAAAAAGCGCTCTTCAATTCTAATAATGAAAATACACTTTTGTTTATTATTCTATCAATCAAGTCATCAATTAATGGTAATGGATAATTATCCTTACATGTAGCCTTATTCAGCGCCCGGTATTCCATACATAACCTGATATCTCCCGTCTTCTTTCGTACTAACACAATGGGTGATGTGTACTCTGAATTACTTGGTCTTATTACATTTTTAGCTATTAACTCATCTAGTATAACTTGCACTCTTTCTTTCTCATTGTATGATAATCTCCGGGGGGGGGGGCAATGGAACGGCCGTTCACTATTCAACACCAGGTTCAATTCGCATTTAACTTCCAGAATATCAGGACGCTTGCAGCACAAATATCTTTCTTTAAATATCCTATGGAGTCCAACCTTGGTTTCAAAGCTTATTACATCGGTGCTTATGCTTATCTCTTTTTCATAAGATTCTATCATCGTTAGGTTTAAACATTCTTTATCGAATAAACTTTTTAATTGTAACTTAGCTAATCTCATAAAATCTTTCCCTAAAAGAATTGACTACTCCATTGTTTCATTGGATACAACATATAAATTCAACTCTTTCACTTTCTTTTCGTATAAAACAATACAATTTACTTTGCCAATAATACCAAGTGGGCTTTTATTTATATCACAGTAACTTGAAAACATTTCTTCATTTTTAACAAGCAGCACATCTGGTACCAACTGTTGGCGAACTAAAATGATTGCACTACCAGTATCTAGTAATGTTCCTAACGAAGTTTTAAAATTATAATTATCTTTTATAAAAATATATTCTAAATTTCTTACATAATCAACGTTGACTTCATCCTTGTCGATATGATGAATTTGATACTGTACCATCTCGTCTCTCTCGTCTGACTGGGTAATATTATAAACTTCCCGATTTTTTCTCATGGGACACTCAGCTCCGTGATGATCTATTTTGCCACATACATTGGCACGCTCCTATTTCTCGCTTCGTCTTACGACACACACCTATGTACCATATGTCCAATAGCATTGCAATTATAGCACCTTATATTTTTCACTGACAGTTGTTTATCCTTCACTGTTCCTTCTTGAAGTACTATCATTGATTGTCTTTCGTTTGGAGTCTCTCGTTGATGTGCTGTCATTGGCTTGACAAAAGATTTTGGTGGTGGCTTCTCCAATTTCACGTTGCTGAATGCTTCCAGAAGCTGATGTTTACTACGAAAACACTGCAGTTTTGCTTGCGAGCGTAACGTGTAGTTTGGGACACCTTCGATTAGGTGCTCAAGAAGTCATCGTCGTTAATTTTTATTTTATTAGCCAAAATTTTTTTCTCATGAAAATATTCCTGGAACGTCTCCATGCTCGACCACACTCTTTCCTCAAACTGCTTTTTCAACATTAGTCGACTCGAACGATCTTCGAAGAGTGCTCTCATTTCTTTCAGTAAACTTCCAATAGATACTGTCATCAGGTCTGACTTCGAATGCAACCATTTTAGAGCTTTGCCCCTTAGTTCGTTTGATATGAGTACTCTCATATTATTTACATCAAGTCCACAAGCTGTCTGAACACTCTCAACTGCATCCCCCAATGCTCGAAACAATCATTACCTCCAGTAAACTCGCCCAGGAAATCCTTCACACTCAGAAAATTTCCATTAGGGTTTATATTACCAGCACTCTTATTTTCCCCATTTTGGGTTACTTTCTTCAGTGCATTTGTAGTGTTTTTCTCCCACTGATTTTTTGGGGTTATATGTTATTCGAGTCTTTAGGTGCTCGGTCATTGATCATATTGGTATATTACAGTTTTAATATTTCACTTTTTTATACTCTAACTGAAATCATAGGTTATACTAAGTTTGGCATTCCGTTTGTAGCGCAAAGAAGTAGTGCTGGTGGAGCAAAGTGGGTCGGACAACCCATTCATAATATTTTAAGTGAGTAAAATTAAAACACAAGAAACACTAAGTAAAAATTTATTTTTCAATCTCTATAACCTGTCATGGACTACGCGCTGCTTTTCATTACACAAGCCTCACTTCTTTCTTCTTTTTCTTGCCTCTCTCTAATAACAAACCTGACTAAATGCTTACTTCTTCTTCTTATTATAATTAAAATCTTTAGCATGCATGGTTGTCACAATATCAAAAGTTATTTTGATTTTTGCATGTCCATCTGTCCGTCCGTCGGGTAACCGCTTCTTGGAGTTGCCATTTAAAAGTTTTGGTTTTCACTTTATTTATTTATTTATTTTTCATCTAAGGTATAATATTATTGATATTATCCAAATTACAACTTTTTTTCTGGTTTTGATCCTATTATTGGCTTTGCACTTTACTACTCATTTTGCACTTTACACTTTTATGTTTAACACTTGCCGACTGGTTCACTGAACTACCACTGACTGATGATGATCTGAAAGAAGAAATTATGATATGGCTCGCCTTATATATCCCAATTTTCTTCAATTTCGATATCCATTATTTGAAATTTTCGAATATTTCCTGAACTTGACAAATAGGGTACATTTCAACACAGTTGCTAATTTCCCTAGATGCACAGCATGATCTACAGAATGCAAGGTCTGTGCGCTAGGAAATGTCAAATATTGTTGACGTGAAATTGAGCCAATAATTTGCATTTTGTATGGGAAAATTCTGAAAATATTATTTTTCAGCGGTGTTTTAGAAAAGTGTACGCAAAATTTTATTTAAAATGAAAATTAAGAACAGTTTACTATATTACGCAGTGTAATCCCTGTCATTTTCTTTTAAAAATATGTGGCAAGTTTAATTCAGAAGTAGGAAATTAACCTGTAATAAAATCTTCGGGTAAATTGTGAAAAGGAGCGATGAGCGATTATGACATTGTAATTTAATTTTTAATTTGATTCCGGTTTCCACAGGCTCTTGCCTACACGTTTGACAGAAACTATTCTTTCAGAAAGCAAAAGTATTTTGTTTTTTAAACATTTCTTTGTGATATAGTTTTTGCATGACAATGCTGCAATGCAACAATTGTCTTTCAATTCACTTTATAAAAAAACACTAATAGTTCATATAAAACTCAAATCACACAAAAAAACCAGCTTGTCCAATGAATACTTTGAAAAATATTTAATGTCTTTTACACCTTCCCTAGTGCTATAGTTTTTGCTGGACATACAACAATTGTTTTTCGTTATAAAAAATAGTAAAACCTGTGCATGCACAGTAGGGTCTCTCACTTTAAAATTTTGCGAACAAGCAAAGAGAGAATAGGCTGGATTACATTAACAACGCCGGCGCGAATTACATTCCCGGCGAACACAGATTTTTTCTAAACAGATTCACATAATATGCATTATGCAATTATGTCCGTTTTTATCAGAAATAAGCTTCCCAGTATTTCATTCGTGAAATCGTGAAAAACAAATATCTCGAGTTACAAACTCAATGTTGGCACGTTTAGCTGAATTAGCGTAAATAAAAATTTCTAAATTAAAAATTAGGAAAGATATTTTTTAAGGTAGTTAGTTCTTAATCGTGTTTTAATCGAATCAGTCGAATTTAAATAAAGTTCTTGAAATTAAATTAAGATTTCTTTCATTTTTTTGATTCCCTAAAAAAATAAAGTGAAAAGTGGCCCAGTCGGTAGGATTGCGGACGGTATTCAATAAGTGTTCAATTAATTACTTTCTTGACATACAAGAAGTAGTGATTACTAATTAATTATTATCTTGATTTACAAGAAATGGTGATAACTAACTAACCCTTTTCTTGATTTACGAGAAGTGGTGAATACCAACTAATTCTTTTCTTGATTTACGAGAAGTGGTGAATACTTTTGTGAATACTTATCTTTTTAAACAAAAAAAGTCGGCAAACCTTTAATCAGGATCTTGATAAGTATAAGTCGAACCTAATAAATAAAAAGTACTCGATCAATTATCGTGGAATAATGAACTCAGGCAAAGCATAACTCTAAACCAACCAGTGTTGAGGAATTAAGTAGCATCTGTGACGGTCAAAGATGTGATGAATGAAGCTAGAGCAATGCCAATCTTCAGAGGCGATGGAACATATGAACTGACACATTTCATCTATGAAGTCAAAACTCTCTTGAGTATGGTGACGTATAATGCAGCTAAACAATACATCTTTCGAATTTTGACCACGAAGATTCAGGGCAAGGCAGCCATGTCAGTGAGAAGAGTGCTCGACCAAGGCTCAACATGGGATGTCATAAAGAAGAAACTTATAAAATCATTTGGAGTACAGGAAACCTACCTGAAGCTTAAGGAGCAAGCAGACTCAATAATGTTTACCAGTGTAAGTCAATATTATGAAGATCTAACAACAATTTCAGATAAATTAGATTTCAAATATAGTGTAGATACTGAAAAACCTGTAGAATTTAAACCCGAAAATAATAATCGCAGTATATTAGAAAGATTTTAAAACAAATTGCCTCGTTCAGATAATATGTACCTTAAGCCTCGTTTCCACTTATACAAATTGTGCCAACTTGTTCGGCAACATGCTGTGTACTTATTGGGAGCCGACATGTTAGCTTAAACTTACAAGTGTTTCCATTTAAATAAATTCTCGCGAGCTTGTTGGCTTAACTTCTTACATTCTACTCCATTGCCTCCACTGGTTTAGCCAACACAACAAATGTATGTTTCCACTTAAATGAACAAATCCACCCAACAAATTCTGCGAGTTTTTACAGCCGACATCGAACAAGTTGCCAACATGTGTCTGAATTTTCATATAGCGTTTCCACTTAGACAGAATGTTGCCAACTTGTTTCAAAACTTGTCGGGTAAGAAAATTTGTATAAGTGGAAACGAGCCTTTAGAATAAAACAAGTGAAAAGTTTAGAACAAGCCTATCATGAATTGCTTCAAACAGGAATATACTTAAATTATGAGCACCGAACAAGAATTGCAGTGCAAAAAAACCGTTTTTCAAATCAACAGAATAACAAAAGTTTCGTACTAATTACGCAAACAATAATAATAGAAATTTTCAAACTAATTACGCAAACAGTAGTAACAGAAATCCTAACAGAACTCACAATAATTTTTACTCTAACAGCGACGACATTATGTCGTGTCCCAATAATAAAACTCACGAATCAATCAAACAGTAAAAGAATAAATCTTTAAACCAAGAAAACACACGAATTGCATTTAAAACAATACTTTATTAATCCGAGAACTGACCTAACTTAATGACAATATAACTAAGCTACCTGGCGCTTAGGTAACCTGAACCGACACTTTACGGCACTCGCCAGTCCAGTCATTGGTCTTTTATGCACCAATATTCGGAAGTAGACTTTACTTAACAACGCGGATGTAAACAAACGACAACAACTTTGCCGTTTGTTCTACCGGTAGCAGCACCTGAGTCGCTCAGTAGTAAACAATCGCTTTACATAATAATTACCATGCTAGGTTAATTATTATTGTAATCGTCGATTGCTCCACTAAGCGCTCATCGCAGCCAGCTGTTGAGCTAATCAGCAAAATAACTGACAGTTGCAGAACAGTACCATGCGAGGTTACTGTTTAGCAATTGCTAATTATTTCACTAAAATGCGCCCTTGGCTGCTGGAAGAATCTTCCGTATATTGGGCCATAACATTACGACCAATACCGTTGAAATGATTTTGGAAATTTCAATAGCAGTAATAGATTTAGAAATCTCTTAAATTATCGCAGAAATAATTTCTCTGGTCAATATTCTCATAACATGCAACATATTACAAATAATCAACCAGAACCAATGGAGGAAGACCACGAAAATTGTCATGTACAGCCTCGCGATACCCATTACCAATAGCTACATTTACAATAAACGAACAAAAACTAAATTGTCTTATCGATACTGGAGCTGCTAAATCAATCATATATAAAGATCTTTTCTCCAGTTTCAAACGAGTACAATTAGCTCAACCAATAGATTTGATAACATTGTCGGGTAAACAAGAGATAACACAGTACTTAATTACATAAGTTCCAGCTGAATTTAATCACAACGCAACTATCAGTTGGAAATTGCTAGATTTAAAAAACAAAAGTTTTGATGCTATAATGGGACAAAATATTTTAAAATTGAAATTAAAAACATACTGACTAAATTTATAGATACCTACTTGCCCATATGAGAAAATTTATCAGTTAGAAACACTTGAGCTAAATAACATAGATTTACTTAAACAATTAAAAACAGCTCATCTAAATTCGGAGGAGCTACGACATTTAAAGCAAATCATTAAATATAATAGTGATCTCTTCTTCAAAGAGGGTACTAAATTAACTAGTGTAGCTGAAGTTAAACAGCAGATAATTACGATAAAAACCCAACAAAAATTTCATGAAGAAGTCGTCAGACAAATTCAAGAAATGCTGGCAGTAGGAATAATAAAATCCAGCAGTTCTGCTTATAATTCCCCAAATAGGGTGGTACCGAAAAAGATGCACAATTCGGGACAACAAAAATGGCGAATTGTCGTAGATTATAGAAAATTGAACGATATAACGGTGGATGATAAGTTCCCTATACCAAATATAGACTCTATATTTTACAAGTTAGGTAGAGCCCAATATTTTACGAGTCTAGACCTCGCTAAAGGAATTCAGCAAATCCTCGTAGATGAGAAAGATAGGGCCAAAACGGCCTTTTCTACCCCATAAGGTCACTACGGATATGGAAGAACGCTCCGGCAACTTTTCAGCGAATGATGAGCTTCGTGCTAAGGGAATACATTAATAAGTTATGTGTAGTCTACTTAGACGATATTTAAATATTTAGTACCTCCATTCAAGAACAAATTACAAGAGTTCAATTTAAAAAACCAAATGGATAAGTGCAACTTGTTTCCCAGAGAGACTGAATACTTGGGGCATATTCTCACGAATGAAGGAATCCAACCTAACCCAAGAAAAGTGGAAATTATCAAAAACCTCAAAATACCTAAAACTCGCAAAGCAATAAAAAGTTTTCCAGGCATTACCTGATATTACCGGAGAGTTATTCGCGACTACGCTAAAGTAGCCCAACCCATGATACAGTGCCTTAAAAAGGACAACAGAATCAATGAACACGATTCACGTTTCATTGAAGCTTTCGAAAAGCCTAAGGAACTTATAACGACAGATCCTGTTTTAAAGTACCCTGACTTTAAGAAAAAAATTGTTCTTACGACTGACACTAGTCAGTTCGCAATCGGCGCAGTGTTGTCCCAAGACAATCACGCTATCTGTTTTGCAAGCCGAACCCTAAATGCTCATGAAATAAGATATTCCACGGTTGAAAAAGATTTGTTAGCCATAATTCGGCCAACAAAATATTTTAGACCATACCTCTTCGGGCAAAAATTCAGAATTAGGACTGATCATCAACCACTTGTCTGGTTAAGCTCATTAAAAGAGCCCAACTCCAAATTACAAAGATGGCGAATTCGATTGAACGAAATCGACTATGAAATTGAATATTTAAAGGGTAAAGATAATATAGTTGCTGATTTCCTCAGTAGGTTAAACACTGAAAGTCGCGAAACAAACGAAATTGAAGACAACCAAGAAAGTGATCGAGCCACGATTCACAGTGGCGTTGAAGATTTAAATGATCATATCCCAATTGCAGAAGTATTATTAAACAAATACTTGACCCAGATATATTTAGTTAAAAACAAAGCCGAAGAAATGATAACAAAATATCGGAGATACAGGAAAATATATATATCAGAGGAAGAACTAAGTAATAATAACTATTTGAGCGATATGCTAAGGAGATTAGTGAAAGAAGGAGTTACAGTTATCTATTCTGAACTAGAAGATACCAAATATAACTTGTTACAGAAAAAATTTTTAGAACTTTTCAGCGATAATAAACAATTCAGGTGTATCAAATGTACGATTAGAGCCGAAGACTTAGAGAACGAGAGTGAAGCCATAATAGTAAGCGAAAACTTTCATAATGAGTCAAATCATAGAGTCATAACCGAAAACTATGAAGAACTCAAAAAGAAACATTTCTTCCCAAAACTGAAAGAACTTATATACAAATATACCAACAATTGTGAAACATAAATATAACCTATAGCCAAATACGATAGACATCTCATTTAATTTATCGGAAACACCAAACTCGCCAAACGAAATTATTCATGCAGATCTATTTTTCTGTCTCCATCAAATGTTTCTTACCACAATCGATTCCCTTAAAAAATAAAATGAAAAGTCGCGTGGTCGTCCTCAAACGCCGAACAAAACGCCGGGCAAGTTTAATTAACACTGGGCGTCAGCCCCGAACATAAAATTTCAATCAAATTGTAGTGCTGTCATTTTGCTCTGCTGGTGTGAAATTTGCTGTAAATAATATTTTAAAATAATAGTAATAAATCGAATATAACAATTATCAAATGGATCTTGTGCCATATAACTTTTAAACTACTTTTACTTATATGCGCTTATATGGCATATTTGAACCTTATTGTTCTATCTGCAAATGTAAATTAGAAAAGAATCAGGACGAGAGAAATTTTCACGGAAGAAAATCGCAAAAATCACGAATCCTTTTCGAAAGTCTTCCAGATTATTAAAGATCGCGATGAACAACAATTTCGAAAGGCTGTTCGTATCTTCCTGGAATAATTTATTCTTCTGTCGCCATTGTTAACTAAAGGGAAGATTAACGAAAGAATCGGCACGGAGGGCAATTGAAACCGAATGTCGTTTGGCAGTATATTTAGTATAAGTTATTAGATGGTATAATGTGAAGAGTTTTTAAATAACTTACAGATTACCTAACTCCACAGATATTTATCACAAGGCTCTAGATGGCAAATGCTTTCTTGGGCTTTTCGGTTAGGTACGTCCACATAATTTCGTGAAGATGCCTAGGTGCCGCCCCTACCCCAACAAAAATTATTCAGGCGTTTCAATGCGTACAGTGTTTGAATTAAGGGATACACTAAAAGATTATTTAAATGTTTAGCTTTTGCTTTTGTTTAATTAAAAAATATAGATTTTAAATTATAGATATTTCTAATTTCTTATATGTTTTTTATTTTCTTCGTTCTGAACATTGATTTCTTCATGAACGGCTGTCAGAACTCTCATTTGGAAATTTGCAAATCTCTTAAAAGACAAATTGGAACGTTCAACCTGCACGATCACGTTGTGGAAGAACGATATCGCCACACTGCTTCCACTCGGATCGAGAGAGAAAGCTTCTTTAGCCACATTTATTAGCACCTGCATGTTCTTTCGAGCCTTTTGCACAAGTTGCTCCGTCGGCATCCGTTTTTTGCTGAAGACCTTACGCTTAAGTTTGCGGATGTTGTAGAGGTAGAAGTAGTGGGCCTTTCTTGATGGTCATAAAAAGAAGAGTCGTCGAACTCGATAGAGCTGGTGAAAGGATCTTCGACACATTCGCCAAGCTCTATTTCCGAGGTCCTTAAAAAAAAGGAAAAGAATTATTATAATTAAAAGATTTGGAAGGAATGAAACAAAAAATAATACTGATTAAATTATCTAAATTGGATTTGAAAATTCGTACTCATCCACTCGTGTTGTGGGGAATGTGCCGCATCTCATGATGTACCCTTCTTTGTTTTTTTTCTTTGCAACAACAGTCATTCATAAATATGTATAAATAAAAAACACAACATTGTATGTATCTTTATAATGAATTTACCTGGAACTTTTATTTGGGTAGATAATTCTACCCACTTCGTTTCCTTCAATTATATATTCTTATAAATAATTCTTTTTTTATTAAAAATGAAATCATTTATTTTCAAAAACTCAATTTAGTTCTCCTCCACTGCTCCAAAACGATAACAAATGTCGTTTCATTTTGTCGTGTTTTATTATTAAAGATTTATATCTGGCATATTGGCAGAAATGGAACGCCAGCGTTAAATTAGGATTAGAGATAGGTCGACGGTCATGCCGACGACGACGACCACGCCGGTGTGGGCAATGTAATGCATTTGATACATGTAGTACTGTCGCTAAATATTTTTGACATAAAACGACAGCCACGCCGACGTCAACATTGTTAATGTAATCCGGCCAAATGATATGAGTAGGCACACTGTAAAATTCCAGAGCTTTTTCGTTTGCATAATTTTTGAAAATCGTATGCATGTGAAATATTTCGACACTTACGTACATACTAGAGAAGTGCAGGTAACAGGTAAATATAATATAGGTTTGGGCTCGCTTTGCTTTCTTATATAATTATAAATTTACAGAACGCATCACTGAGTAGTAAAGAGAAGAACTCTTCCTGCTTTCTTAGGAAGGTATATAGCCTTCACTTAATCGTACCTCGTATTGAAATGATAATTATCCACTTCTTCTTCTAAAATCTCACACAAATCAAAAATGATTACCTCTGCCATTTCTAAGTATTCCCTGAAACGACGCATCCATTACGCCTGCATTCCTAAACCAGTTCAAAGTAAGGTATATTAATGTTCTTATTGCGAATGATTTCCAGGTAATGCTTACAGTAAACCATATCTAAGTCAGGCATGCCCATTTTTCCAGCTGGGGATAAGGTCCCTGCCACTGTCGTGTATTATATGGACCGCAGAGATTACTAGAATTGCTTAATGCATCATATCTTAACAAATTTAAACAAGATTACGTTACGTTTGCCGAGGGCCAGATAGAGGGGGGCCATGAGGCCCCCAAAACCACGGTAGGCCCCGTAAATCCATGCATTAGGTTCAATATATAGGTATGGATGTTTAGATAAATATCTTGAGAAAAGTGCTAAAAATCACAATCTGAATCATCCACAATGATCTTCTTCTTTGTCCTCTGCCCTTTTCATACTAGCAGAAATGAAAAATGTTCAAGTACTGAAGTTCGATTCGTTATTGTTGAGGAAATTATCGTTATAGGATTCCAGTTTAAGACAATACTTTTATATAAACTAAACTGATTTATTCACTAGTAAAACTTTGCATTGACCTTACTCTAATAGTGACTCGACACAAGTAGTTGAAAAACTAGCATAGATTAAACCTATTACAATATATAAGAATGACGTTTAGCTCGCGGTGTTGCCGCTGTTTCAAAATAGCCAAACCGCTGTACAAAATAGTTAAAGCATACGCCATATCACTCCCCTTTATAGAAAAAGGTGCCTATGTTCGTTTTATTTCTTATAAATTGAATTTAACCTTAAATTTCGATGTTTTTTTGGTTGCTTCTTCGGTCGTTATTTCTTATAAATTGAATTTAACCTTAAATTTTGATGTTTTTTGGGTGCTTGCTTCTTTGGTCGTAAGCGTGTCTATCAACTGATATTATTTGCATTTTTCCATTTATATTACTATGAAAAGCTGTGGCTTGCTTCGAAATCACTTTAAATGGTCCATTATAAGGTTGTTTTAGTGAACCCTTGTTGACTTCTTCTTTTACAAAAACATGAGAGCATGTTTATAATTGTTGGGGTACGAAAATTAAATTTTGTTTTCTCGTTCTTGTAGATTTGGGTTTAATTTTGGCGATGCTTTCTTGAATCTGCTTGGCTAACTCACTTGTTAATAGTTTTGGCTCTTCGTGATCTGATACTATGAATTCTGCAGGCAAACGTAGTGTTTGACCGTATAGCAATTGAGCTGGAGATACTTCGAGATTTTCCTTAATTGATGAACGGATACCAAGCAGAATCCAAGGTGAAGTGTACATAGTACCAAATTTTTGGATTTTAGTTGTCTGTGGAACCTTTTGACGAATCCATTTGCTTGCGGGTGATAAGTTGTCGTACGTGTTCTGTGCACCCCGAGCAAGTCCGCGATTCCTCTAAAAAGGTTTGCCTCAAATTGAGTGCCTTGATGCGGCGTAATTGTTTTGGGTATACCGTACCGAGATATTCAGTTCTGTAGAAAAACGAAGGCTAGTATGGAAGCGAAAATGTGTCTTAATGGAATGGCCTCTGGCCAGAAAGAGAAACAGTCTTTCATGGTTAATATATAAGTATTACCATTTGATTGTGGAAGTGGTCCTACAATATCGATGTGCACATGATCAATACGTCCGCTAGGGACGTCGAAAATACCATGAGGTGATTTCGTGTGCCTAGTTATTTTGCTTTTTTGACATGCGATGCAGGTCTTAGCCCAGCGGTTTATATCTTTGTTAACGGTTGACCAGAAATATTTACTGGCTATGAGTTTACGGGCTACTCTGATGCTGGGATGGGAAAGTCTATGTATGGAATCGAAAATCGTACGCTGTAAGGTTTCGGGAACATATGGTCTTTTGAAACGCTGATCTTTCGCACCATATGTGTTTATCTTCGACGGGTATGTAAATGTTTTCCAGAGTAAAAGATGTATTTTCCTGAGATAAGATATTTTTGAGCTCATCGCCTTGGCTTTGCTCGTGTATTAGTGTAGGAATATATATTGTTTTAATGTTTATGGTGTCGATATAACATCGCCCTAAAGCATCTGCGACTATGTCGCTGCTACCCTTCACATATCTAATATCGTTTGTGAACTGTGCTATATATTCTAAATGATTGTGCTTGTCTTGGTGATTTTTCTCTTTTTGAGCCTAATGCCTTGGTAAGCGGCTTGTGGTCAGTGAAAACTGTAAATTCTTTACCTTCGACAAAATATTTAATGTATTATTTAATATATTTAGATGGCGAGTAATTCCCTGTCGAACTAGAATATTTCTGTTCTGTTGGGGAGAGTTTCTTAGAATAAAAGCTTAAAGGTTTCCATGAATCTCCATGCTGTTGTTGTAATACGGCTCCTACTGCCACGTTAGATGCATCTACCATGAGACTAAGTCGCGCATTAGGGTCGGGGTGTAGGAATTCGGGCTCAATGACTCCTAGAATACATTTATTTGGATTAATGTTGATCCCATACTCATTCAAACGTTTAAATAGAGTACGTAGATGATTTTTGTGTTCATCGAGCGATTTACTGAAAACTAGTATATCGTCAATGTAAACGAAAAGGTAATCAATACCTTTGAGAACTTCATTAATGAATCTTTGAAAGGACTGTGCCCCATTCTTAACACCAAAAGGCATTCGCAAAAACTCATACAAACCGAATTGTGTTGTTACGGCAGTCTTACACACATGTTCTATTGCTACAGGAATCTGGTGGTATGCCCTCACCAAACCTATTTTAGAAAAAATTACATTTCCGTGGAGACTTATCGAGAAGTCTTGAATGTTCGGAAGTGGGTAATTATCAAAAACTGCTACCGCATTGAGTTGCCGGTAGACCCACGTGTGCGTCCTTTTTGGATACTAAGTGCAAAGGTGATGCGAGAGGTGATGAAGATGGGCGGCAAATTCCAAGATCAATCATTCACTGAAACTCGTTTTTTGCTACCCCTAGCTTTTCCATACTGAGACGTCTTGGGCGCGCTGATGGGAATGTCCCAGAAATAATGATCATATGTAAAACATTGTGCTTAAGCGGAGTATTAAGATTTGGAGGTGCCTTTAGGGATGGGAACTCGTCAAGTATAGAACCAAGTTCACCGCCGATCGAGAAAAGTTTAGGGGAACATGCTAGGGCATGTCTCATGAAACATTTCGTTGAAAGGTCGGTTTGTTTGTCTAATAATGTTAACCCGAACTTGTATAACAAATCTGCACATAGAATAGTGTAGTCTGTAGCAGCTATTACGAACGGGTGATGAAAGGTACGCCTTAGATTGATGTTTATTGCCAGTTTTTTAAAACCGTATGTAAGGATTGCAGCTCCGATCGCGGCAGTTAATATGAGATCGGCTTTGTTACACTATTATGGGAAATAATGCTTAGGAACAATAGAAACGTCTGCTCCAGTAGCAATGAGAAAACGGATGTTGTTTGTCTTATCCTGTATAAATAAACGGCGAGGAATTTTTCGTTGCCGCGTGCGAAAATCCGTTTATTCGTTTTTTGATTGTGGTTGATTTCTTGTATATTCACATGGCGCTATACATTTCTTCGCCTTGACACCGTAACGCCAGTGATACCAACATGGTTTTTCCGAATCTTTGGGTTCGAATGTCGCTCTGCTGCGAAAAGAGCTTCGATTTATATCTGGCGAGCGTAATTGCGAGCCGGACAGAAATCGTCGAGGACTTCTGTATTCGAGATTTTTTAACTTTCGCATAAGAGTATTAATTTGCTCGCTGAGGTAAGCATTTTCACTTTCTGATTCGTTTATGGAAGATATTTTAGGTCCGCTGGTTGAATCATGTATGCGGTCAGCGATCTTGAAAACCTGTTCCTGTGAATGGGAATCTTCTACTGCTATGACGCATGCCTGTGTAGAAGATGGTAATTTGTTTAGCCAGATTTTTTTTAGTAGTGGTTTGTTCACCAAATTATTACCACCAGCTAGGGATTCCATCGGGCAGTACAGCTCCTATTCGATGGAGGAGAGCATCAAGTCTCTTTCCCTCGGAATCCTGGCTTCGAACCAGTAAAACAGATTTGATATTTTCGTACTTAGTGCTATTGGAAGTAATATTTCTTAAGCGAAATTGAGTTTCGACTTGGAGGAACCATAAGTCGGGTCGATTTTGCCAAAAAAAGGGTATTTTAATTGAAACTTAAGACGCAGATAGCATATTGTTTATATCTTTGTTTGTTTGTTGAGACATTTCGCTATCGCGTTATGGGAGTTACCGGTATTGTCAGGGGCGGATTTGATCACTTGGCCGCCCTAGGCCTATGGAAGATTGCCGCCCCCCTACTCTCTGTAAAACACGAAAAATTGAATGATCTATATCCCGTGAAGGGACTCCAGGCTAGAATTAGCGGAGTAGGCTGCCTCATAAATCGGAGTAGATTTGAAAAAAATGGAGTAGAATTAAAAATAACACTTTCCAACGAATTATTTTATTTAAAAAAACGAAAAAGTATAAAAATGTAATGAAATACCCACAACTACAAGAAAATATCAAAAATCATTCAAACAGCAAAAAATTCCATTCAAATTAATAAGTTAATAAAACTCAGGGAACATAGGAACAACATTTCTTCGGATTTTACAAACATATGTATTACATAAATATAATCATTATTCATTTTTTTCACAAAAATAAGCAAGTTTTGCCGCCCCCTAAATCTGCCGCCCTAGGCCCGGGCCTACTCGGCCTATAGGGAAATCCGCCCCTGGGTATTGTTATCACTACTTGAACCTTCCTCCTTATCTGACATGGTAAGTGGCGTCTCTCGCACTAATTTTATTTATAATAAACTTTCGAAATATATTTATGTAAGTATGTATGTCGATAAGGAGCCCCTTTCCAAACAGATTATGTATTTGACTACGCGTAGTTCACTTTTTATAGAATTTATTTTACGTTAAATTGAAATGAATCAGTAGTTCCGAAACAATCCAAGCACTTTTCAATTTTGTATAAGCAAAATGAAATATTCATATATAAATTAATTATTTATGTATTTTAATCAAATAGAAATAGCAAATTCTGCACGGTACTCACTGAGAAAGAGAAATCCAATTTCAAACTTCTTCGTTTTTATTTTATTTTTCAAAGTTTTTGATTCACTTTTTCCTTAGGTTCCAGATGTGTGCGTATGTATGCTAAAATGATGTAAAAATTTATCACTATATAAACTTATTTGATTTGGAAAAAAAATGAAAGAAAGCAAAAGGGAAGAAATATTTTGTTAGCTTGAGTTGAAATATCAAAATTTTAAATTTTACAAAAATCTCGAGAAGAGAATATATGTATATGTATGTAGGTACGTATACAAAAAAATATTCAAAGAAATTTCAGTTATCTCACTTAACTAATCCAACTGAATATAATTATTTAACTGATGAAGTTGAATTTGCATGGATAATGTTATGTCGTAAATGCTGTCTTCTGCGCTTAATTTAACCTAGTTGAAATTATATTGTGGTATTTGACACAATATTGCACTTATGCTGTTCTTTTATTGTTATCAAAAGATCTGAATTTTCGTATGCATAAAAAAATGTTCGTTCTAATTTGTATAAAAAAATTTAACGGCGACTGCTTCCAACTTTTATCTCCAGCTTCGAATATAAGGCTTCACCATTAGAATGTTGGTTTGTTGGCTTGTACCGAATGGTGTAACTCATTAAAGTTATAGCGCAATGCTGAAGACGACTTGCAGTCATCCTAGGAAGCATTTTATTTGGATAAATAAGGATAGATAGATAGATAGATAAGGAATTTTGTGACTCCATAGATTATTGAAAGTGCCCTCTTTTCGATTTGACTATATCTTTGTTGATGTGCGTCCAGAGTTTTTGATGCAGAAGCTATTGTTTGCTAAGAACCATTTTAGTTTATGTGCGATATGATAGCACCTATTCCATGGGATTATGCGTCAGTGGCAAGAATTATTGGCAGTTCTGGGGGAAAGTGGGCTAGACGCGTCGCATTAGCTACTTGTTTTTTTTTGTGATTTTGAAAGGCTTGTTCCTGTTTCTTGCCCCAGGAGAATGATGTATTTTTCCTACGGAGTACGTTCAGAGGAGCATGAATTTTCTGTAGTACTAGTTAATCTTCCCAATAAACGATTTCAGCTCTTTTAAATTATGTGGTTTTGGCAAGCTTGCTTCTGATGGCCGTACTCCACTAGCACTTATGACCTTCCCCAAATATTCGACCTCAGGCTGGAAAAATATACATTTGGTGCGGTTTACTCGCAAACCGTGCTCAGACAACCGTTGAAAAACTCAATTCAAATTATTTAAATGTTCTTGCTGATCACATGGCATAGCTGATTCTAGCTAAAGTCCCTTATCAAGTGTTCGTTGATAAATCCCAGGTGGACTAGCGAGTCCAAAAGGCAGGCGTTCAAATTAATACAAACCCAAGTAGTGTTCGCTGTTGTAAATTTCTTAGACTCTTCCTGCGAATTGATCGTCACCTTGCAGTCTCCGCAAACTCTTAGTTTACCATCGCGCTTAAGCACTATTACTGGGGGGGCTGCCCATTCGCTAAAACGAATTTTCTTCCAGATACTAGCCTCTCCCAACCTGCTTAAAAGCTTCTTAAAAAATGGAATAGGTTTGGCTTTGAATAATCTTGATCTTGAAATAGGCTTACGATGGAGGCGGGCTTTTAAAGTCTTGCATAATGCCAACGTGGTCGAAAATAATTCGGAAAACTTACGACAACATTGTGTTCGTCAAACCTATGATGATGTTTCTTTTCAGCAATGCACCTATCCTTATGTCACGGAGTCCCTTTTGATGATTGATTATCATCGCGTTTGCGCATAGTTCTGAACTAGTACCCAGAAAACATCCTTATCGGGTATGTCGTCTAGCACTGCTTGCGGGGTTGCCAACTTAGGCTAAGTATTTGACGTACTGCGCTCAGGAGTCAGTGAGGCGGAAGTAGCACTGTGAATACTATGGAATTCGAGGATTGAGACAGAAGGATAAAATCGTAGGCTTTGCAGCAGCCCTTGGTCAGAGGTCAGAAGGCAATCGGTTTCATAGAGCTTGTGTGACTCCCGGTAGTCAATTTCTGCTGTGCAGGATTTGAGGGAGGTCTAGCGGTAGATCCATCGGGTTTGCCATTCATGTCCTCATCTTTTTCCCTTGCTTGCACTGATATGCTAGACAATGAATATGTCGCAAAACCTTTCTGCTTTTATTAGAAAATGGCAATAAGGATGGTTAATATATGTTAGGTGGGACGCCACAATTGAATTCACCCAAGTAGATATAATATTTAGCTAAGGACTTATTATTGCAAGCAGGTTGAAGCTTTTGTGCAAGAAAAAATCTAGAATTTAGTCACTGAGGATTGTTTATGGAGATTTATATTAGGGTAATGCAGAAACGCGCGCACGTGTTGTGAATGCTTACCAAAAAGTGTACTTTCATCTTCAGTCTTCATTATAGAGCTAAAGTGAGCGTATAGTAATAAATTTTATTTAAGATACAGGGGCTTCAAATTTAATGTTAATATAGAGTTTCTACTATTTTTCCGAGAGTTTCAAATGAATATCGCGAAAAAAATTTAAAATATAAGGAGGGAAAAATGCCCGCAAATTTATTCAACCTTAAATTAAGGTCTACGAAAATAAACGTTTTAATACACTTAGCACGTTGCTTAAGAAAACATCAACTCGCCTCAAAATTAATTACCGAGGAGTAATTTTTATCAACTAGGGATACAAATACTTGAATACTTGAAACTGCAAATAAATAAACTCGCTCGTTAAACAAAGTTCATTGTATAACATTTATACGGCCGAAACTAAAACCAGATTAGAATTCGAATCTAGTTAAGCTATATGACAAGCTTAAACCATATGCCAAGCTAAAGGCTGAGCAGTATTGTGATTGTAGGTATTGTTTTCTATTACTGACTTTGAATAACAATTTTGACTGTTGGTGTAAATAGTATATTAATTTTGAATATGATGCTAAGAAAAATAACTTATAATTACAATGGAAGGGGTGCTAAGAGTGGTGCTAGTTTCAATTGCAATTGAAATATGAATTTTACTGGAGCTTCTGACGGAATATTAAAATATTGCTACAAGTTGGCTGGGTGGTTTATTTAAATTATCCGAGAGGGAGATGTATGGTAAGAACTTGTTTCTGCAACAACGCAAGGGCGGCAATATGCGAAGATGACACTGCCAGACGGTATTGTAGCGTTCTGTCTTACGCTACCTTTCGTTTATTTTTTGTTTTTTTTTCATCTTAAATTTCTTTTTCGTCTCTTAAATTATTTTTGTATTATTAATCACTTTCTTTTATTTTAATCACAATTTCCTGGGTACCTGAAAAGGGGCAAAAGATTTGTCAACTTTAGAAAGGTAGCCCTATGGTACCCTTACTTGTGAAAACCCAAAATACCAGAAAAGGGGCTATAGTTTTTACATTTTCAAAAAGCAGCTCTATGCTGCTTCTCCATAAGGCACATAATTGCCTGAAAAGGAAAGAATGTGCCCAGTCAGGAACCGAAATGAGAAATCCGCATAAAACACCAAAATTCCACAGTCCGGCAATGAAAACCCACAACAAACAAGAAATATTTTAAAATGAAAATTTCTAAAATGTGCAGAATGCGCGCAAATTAGAATTTTTCACCGCTAGTCACCAACATCCCGGAGACGAAAACGGCAATTAGCATAGCCGTAAAATATCGCGTGATACCCACATACAATAAATCTTTGCGAGACCGACTCAAATTCCGAGAAATTTTGTGACACAAAATATTCGATGGCAACGATTTTGCCTAAAAATCATACACGCACACCCGTACGTAGTCAGCAGCACCGATTTCGGGAGTAGACCGAACGACGAACGAAACCGCTCACCTGTCGGTTGGCAGAGGAAACGAGTGGCTACAATGAAGGCAGACTGCGTGAATTGGGTTGATTTCGAACGAGCAAAGTGAGAAAACCTGCGTGCGTGTCTTGCCGAAAGTTTATTTTCTGACCGCGTTTTTTTTTTAGTTGACTTTTCTTTTTTAGTGACGCTGCTCACATGAAAAATAGCATTTTAGTTATTAGTGTGAAGTATAATCGAACTAGATGTGAAAATTACCTGCGCCATTATCTGGATTATTTGTTTGTTGAAATTACCTGTGACATCAGCTGGATTATTTAGTAACTTTGTTCACCTGGAAAAATTAACATATTGGTTATATTAGTTATCAGTGCGAAACGCAATAGATTTAGTTTGTGGAAATTACCTGCGACATCAGCAGAATTATGGAGTGACTTTGTTCACCTGAAAAACATCGGATTAGTTATTGGTGGTGAAATATATTTGAACTAGCTTGTGAAAATTACTTGCGATACCAGCTGGATTATTTAGTGACTTTGTTCACCTGAAAAATTACCAAATTGTTTAGTTCTGAAATCTAAAAGAAATTAGTTGTGAAAATTACCTGCGACATCAGCTGGATTATTTAAAGACTTTCCTCACCTGTAAATTAACATATTACTTATTAGTGTGAAATATAATCGAATTAGTTTGTGGAAATTACCTTGCGACATCAGCAGAATTATGGATGGACTTTGTTCACCTGAAAAATATCGGATTAGTTATTGGTGATGAAATATATTTGAATTAGCTTGTGAAAATTACCTGCGATACCAGCTGGATTATTTAGTGACTTTGTTCACCCCAAAAATTTACCAAATAATTGTTTAGTTCTCAAATCTAAAAGAAATTAGTTGTGAAAATTACCTGCGACATCAGCTGGATTATTTGACTTTGCCCACCTGAAAAATATCATATTAATTATAAAGTACTGTAATCCAAATCGATTTAGCTTGTGAAAATTACCTGCGAGGAACAAGTCAAGATTAGGGAATGTCGTGTCCTCAAATAAAAACTCGCGTAATTAATCCACATATAAAACTTTATTTAAATAAACTACTTAGAATAATAACACATTTTGAGCTTCTTATCAATACTTCTAGCTCACAACTCATAGTCGCCCAAAACACAACTGAGCAACTTGATCTACTCGCAAAGTCGGGTCACCTCTTGGAATGTTTACAGGCGGAAGCGACTCTGACCTAGTGACCAGTGCAATACCTTGCAATTAATCGCAAAGCATTACATCAGTCACTGCCGTCAGCTGGAGACCCCAATACTGTTAGTAAACAAACAGTAAGCCCAGCTGAGCATTTCACTATGCGAAGTGAATTACTTAATCATGGCTTAATGCTTTATTACACCAGCAGTGGATGGAACAGTTTTCTAATAAACAATTCGCAATCGCCAAGCATTTAACTGTGCGAAGTAAAAATGCTTAGATACTGCAAACCGTTTAATTAGTCGTACACCTGCTGCTGGCTAAAGTTATGATGTCACAACCGCAGAATGATTAATATTGGGCCACGACATTCCTCCCCCCCTGTGAAAGACTAATTCCCAGGGGGAATTAGATCAGGATGCTCGGCTTAGTTTCAGCTACATTGTACATTTTATCATTACATGTGTATACAATATTTGTTTTTTTTTATTTTAACATCTTCTAAATTCTATCTTAACAATAACTACTTCTCTTAATTCTGTGCTAATTTAAAAACCTGTCTTTTTTTATTTACTTCTTTTCTCGTGCTCTAATTTATTCCTTCAAACAAACTTTTTGTCAGTTATAATTTTATTATAACCTTAGCTCTAATTTTGATATTTTAAGAATAGTTTTACCACAATAACAAAATAAAACTGTACAATTATTTCTAGCATTATATTTACTTATACAAAATTTGATTCTAGGTTTCATTAATTACATATATTTGTTTTATCTAATCATATTATATAACTACACTATTTACTTATAAACACATGTTTTTTTCTTCTAGCAATTATTAAATTAAGTTTATAACCTGGATATAATTTCTGTGTAAGTTTAATTACTCAGAGTGATTCCGCGTATCTAAAGATTGCCACTGTCCTATCCAATATAACACTTAGTATAACAAAAATATCTAGCCCTACAACGGTTGTTACTACGCTAGCTGTACTAGTTGTTTTCCAACTATCGTAGGCAGGTTTGCTGTGGGCAATGTTGCTGCAGTAGGCACGATTACTTGGAGGTCGTCGTTGGTTTCCTGGTCTTCGGCAAGCTGTTCTGTTGTTACAGTGGGTTTTATTGAACTCCGGGTGGTGGGAAATATCGACAATCTGCTTGCTCTAGCCGGTACTGGTTTTTGCTTCCGACATCTCCTGCGGATCAGGACTCCTGCTACTAGGATAAATCTGGTAATACTTAATAGCCCGGTTATTGAGGTGACGGCTAGGTAGATGGTGTGGGGCTGACTTTGTTGTCGATGTATTTCCTCTCGCGTGATGGCCCCATTTATTTTTTCTATCTCGGCTGCATGATCTCTCCAGGCTTGGTTGGCATTGTCGTCAGCTAACAGCTGTACCTTACGATGTTGATCGCCATCAGCCATAGCTTTGTAGATCTATTTCTGGTGCACATGCTCTCCCATGATGGTAATTCGGAAAAGGAGGGTTACCAAAGAGTAATATTTCGCTGAGCGTGGTCCTCTGATGTGATCAATAGGTCGCCGATCTGAAGGTGGCAGTGCTCTTCAATTGATAACACTCCGGTGGAAAATAGTTCTCCAATCGCTGTAGGTGTATCGCGGCAGTTTACCTCTAATTTCGTCCTTTCGGCCATCACGAACAAGCAGTGATTTCGGGTAATCATGCGGACTAGACTATTCCATTTTGGGAGAATTTTTTCCTTGCATGCCAGCGGGTTGACATTGAAACTTCGAAAAAGGTTGAACACACAGCTATCACCAATGGCTGTGACGATTGGTCCCAACTGTGGCACACGAAACGCAGATGATTTCCGAGGGTTGTCAGTTGTTTGCATTTCTCATATTGCTGGTAGTCTAGCAGGACATACTGGCGATCGTGATTATTTGCTGCTAGAAATTCGGCTCCCAACTCATATACATGGTAGCCGTCTTCATCAACTATTGCGGGAATGGTATATACTTTGTGCAGTTCAAAAGCCACTCTTTCCGGTTGAGGAATGTCTATTCTCACCATAATGCGTTGCGGACCCTGCATTGCGCTCACCTTAGCGATTTGAGTCAACTATTGGAAGTCCAGAAATTTCTCAGCCAAATCCAATTGTTTTGTAGCGTTCGTCATAATTTCTGTTAGCTGCCGGGCGTGAATAATCATGGGCTGAAGCTTCCCCATGCTCAGTGCGACTAGCATATTAGCATAACCTTCTTGGACATCGCTGAGTTCTCGCAGTTGGAGGGTCATTAGTGTCAGTATTTCATTTATCTCCACCCTCCGTGTTAACGTTGTTATCTCCAGGTCTTGACTTTGCTGAGCGGCGGTGATGGCATTGATTTTATTCCATAGTTCTTCTCGCTCCGCTGCTGCCTGAACACGCGACGCATTGAACAGATTGAACGTCGATGTCATCACTGTAGTCTGCTCTTGAAGCAAGGTGAAGGTGCGGTTTTCTTTTCCATCGAGATCCCTCAAAGCCGAGTAGATATTCTCCGAGTCTGCATTATCCATGGTTCCGAAAAGTGTCTTTGACAGGGACCCTATACCATCAAAGAAAGATCGCTTCTTTCGACGAGCCAATTCCGCATGGGTGTGGTGTTTCAACTCATCATCCTGTCTCCTAATCTTCGCCATCCAGCTTCCTATTTCCTTAGTGGCTAACTCACATCTGTGTCCGAGTTCAGTGTGGTTAATTTTCGTGCAGAGCTGTATAACAAGATTGCTGCAATTGTTCGCGAATTCCAGCTCGACTGCTAAGTCCGGCATTTCTACTTTGGATAGAATAGTCCAATGCCTAGTGTAAAAGTTGGCTCTTCCTACGTGCTCGAACAAGACCCCGGACTGCATTATGGGCCTTATATTGTAGCCAACCTGCCCAGCGTATGACAAGCTGATGAACATCAACAAGATTATGGCGACTGCTTTCATATTCAACTTCTTAAATTATCCAAACTAACTATATGGCAACCTTCCTAATTTTATCCTACCTAGTATACAAAAATAAAAGAAACCACTCTCTATATAATTTATTTAGTACGTTTTTTATTATTGTTTAGTAAAATAAAATAAATCACGGTATAGATTTAGTTTATTCTACTATCTATCCACTTCCTCCTTCTCTCTCTCTCTCCCGCCTCTCCACCTCTTTTTTTTTTATTACTTTTTTTTTAATAAGTGTTCTTTTCTTTTTTACACTTCTCTTTCCAATTATTTTTTTGTTATCTTTTTCTTAACTTTTCTTTTTATTTACCAATTTTTTCAATGAATATGTTTTTTTTTCTTTTTTCTCTCGCTAACTTAATTTTTTTTCTTTACTTTAATTTTTTTTTTTTTATTCTCTTTACTTTAGTTTCTTTTTAATTCTCTCTTTTTTTAACTTTTTTTTCTTACTTTTTTTTTAATTCTCTCTCTTTTTAAACCATTTTTTTTTTATTTAGTGTTCTTTTCTTTCCAATTATAACTTTTTCCACAAATGCATATGTATATGCCGGCTCGTCTGGGCTTCTTTTAGCGTCCGTCTCATGAACGGATTCCGAATCGGGCCACTAGCTCTTCTTTCGTCCCTTCTTGTGCGCTTCTGCTACTTTACCTGTAAGATGAAATAAAAACAAAACTTACTAAATAACAATATTCTGATTGCTCAAAGTTATTCAAATTTTTTTAAACGATTCACCTGAACCCGTTTGAGCTTTCTCCCGATAAGGATTGCTACATTCTTTGGGCTATGAACGTAAATTACTTCATAGGGCCCCTTGAATATTGACGACAGTTTTCCCGCCCGAGCCGGGTCTCTAACCAAAACCTTTTCGCCGACATGCACCTCTATCGCCCTCGCGGACCTATCATAGTATTTCTTGGCGGACAATTTACTTTTGATCAAGTTTTGCTTTGCTAGTTCGAATGCCTTTTGCAATTTAAACCGTAACACATTATGATATTTATCGGCATTGTATAGCGGTTCAGGCTTCCGCTGAAAGCTGCTGGGAGCTTCTGAGACGAATCCGAATAAAGTTTCCATTGGTGTCAATTTTGTACCCGAATGTACCGAGTTGTTGTAAGCATGAGCTGCCGTCCGCAGGAATTCGTCCCAATTCCGCGGGTCTTGATCTACAAAACTTCTCAAATAGCTGGCTAACGTGGAATGCTGTCTCTCTACGGCATTTGACTGCGGATGATAGGCAGTAGTCTGTAACTTTTTAATTTTCAACATCTTACAGAGGGCATTCAGCACTTCTCCTGTAAAATTCGCTCCTTGATCAGTAAATAATTGTTTTGGTAGAGTATATCGGCTGAGAATTTGCTCGAACAGTTCTCGTGCCACAGTATTCGCTTACTGATCCGGGATCGCTACGAAGTCAACGAACCTAGTGAGATCATCCACCATGGATAACATGTATTTATTGCAATTGTGACTTAGCGGCAATGGTCCCACTAAATCGACGTATACCTTCTCAAAGGGTTTCCTTGAGACTGCAGTGATCACTAACGGCATCTTTGTAGCTCGACTGTGTTTATTTTTCTGACACTGCGGGCAGCGCCGAATATATTTCGCGATATCCCTTTTCATCCCTTTCCAATGATAGAAGCGCTTTACTCGTTTTAAAGTCTTATCTCTTCCGAGGTGTCCTCCAAACCGAGAGTCATGGAAGTCCTTCAAGATCGGCCCAACTTCGTCCGCATCTGTGATATGTTGTAGGTTCGTATCGCCCATAACCTTCCCTGCTATTACTTCTGCCTCATCGAGGTCACCCCATTCCTCTTCGGATTTTATAGGAGATATGTCATTTACTTCGGAATCTTTTCTTCGAGCTTGTGCCCGAGTGATGGCTAGGCATGGATGCTTTTATGTTATTCTCTGGGGTATTCTGCTTAGGGCATCCGCATTGCCATTTTCGCTTCCTTTTTTATATAGAATCTCGAAATCATACTCGGACAACTTCTGATGGAATCGCACCATACGTGACGTCGTATCTCTAACCTTGAAAACACCCCGAAGAGGTCGGTGGTCAGTAATTACCTTGAAGTGCCTGCCCAACACATAACATTTATAGTTACTTACAGCCCACACTATGGCTAGTAGCTCACGTTCAGTTGTCGAGTAATTCCTCTCGGCCGGATTGAGCGCGCGACTGGCGTAACTGATGGGCCTTCCTTCCTGCTCTAGAACTGCCCCTAGGGATTCACCACTGGCATCTGTCAGTAGCGTAAATTCCCTCGTGAAATCCGGGTAAGCTAATAATGGAGGCGTAGTGAGAGCTTCTTTTATCAGGGTGAATGATTTATCACATTTGGGTCCCCAATCAAACCTTACCTTTTTCCTTAATAAACTGTTAATTGGACCCATGATTAGCGAAAAGTTAGGGACGATTTTCCGGTAGTAATTAGCTAACCCCAGGAAAGACTGGACCTGTCGCACCGTCTTTGGCCTTGGAAATGCCTTTACTACTTCCACTAAACGTTGATCTGGCTTTACTCCTTGTTCCGAGCATACATGACCCAGATACACCACTTCTTTTTTCAGAAACTGACATTTAGAAGGTTGTAGTTTCAAATTATGATCCCGAAAACGTTGAAATACTTGCCTTAACTTATAGTTGTGTTCGTCTAAGTTTTTTTGCAAATATCACGACATCATCGAGATACACGAAACATTTTACTCCCTGTAACCCTGTTAATATGCCGTTTAAGAGCGATTGAAAAAATGGAGGCGCTGTCTTTAGCCCAAATGGCAATCTTTTATAATGAAAATGATTGAAATTGGTACTAAAAGCTATTTTCTTTCTGTCTACTGGATCGATTAGTACTTGATGATATCCGTTAGCCAAATCTAACGTTGAAAAGTACCAAGAATGACCTAGTCGATCCAGTATATCCTCAATTCGCGTAAGTGGGTATGAACAAGGGATACAGACCTTGTTGAGTCCACGGAAGTCTACGCACAACCTATACTTACGGTTCCCAGCTTCAGCAGTACCCTTTTTGGGTATCAGTAGTACTGGAAAATTAAATGGACTATCACTGTGCTCTATTATGTCATCCTCTAACAATTTTTCTAGTTGCTTTTTACACTCTTCTCGGTGAGCTTCTGGCATTCGGTACTGCTTTCTATGTATGGGTCCTGTGTTGGACATTAGAGGTAATTTAAAGGTTTTTGTTGGAGCATAAGTCAGTTTGTCTCCTGGCAAATGAAAAATGTCACTGTATTCGTAGCAGAGCTGCGTCATGGATTCCGTCTCCTCTGGATTGAGATCTTCTCCCAACAACAGTGATTGTTTCATTAATTTTAGCCGCTGTTGCCTTTTATTACACTTCATTTCACTATCCGCTAGTGGTAGTACTGAATACCGGTTCAGTCGTTCTAACTTTGGTTGGAAATTTTTTACTGCCACGGCCTCAGTTCTAGCATTTATGATTCCAACAAAGGCTTGTCCGTTCTTAGGCCTGATTAGTGTATTTCCGCAATACACTCCGGGACATATTTCTTCGGCCATACATAGAATTTCAGTCTCACTCTCAACTGAGATTCTAACCAGTTGCTCTGTTCTGGGTTTCAAGCGTATTATTGGTCCATTCGTGCTCTCGGGTTCAAGAACAAGTGCAGAAGCTTTCATCCTTGGATTATTGAGCTGGACTTCCGTGCGAGGATGCCCTAGTCCGTTATCCCGTTCAACAGCTACCTTAACCTGCTCTTAACCCCACATCCCTTTAGGCCATGTTATGAACTCATCCTTTACCAGGCGACGATCTCGTTGACCAGCCCCTGCATGAAGTGTTGCGGTCAAGACATTTTCCCGCCTGTGTTCATGTTTCAGCGCCTTTGCATCCCGGGTGGCCTTCACCTCAGATTTCTGTTGGGATTGTTGTTGGGCAATGTCTTCCGTCATCTTTTCCATTCTTTCATTTCTCTCGTTTATCTGTGTTAGATACCAGTCTATGCTGTCTGAGGCTGCCATCGCTGTACCAAGAATGTCTTTTAGCCCTGTAATTCTTTCTTTAATACGCTGTTTCACTATTTCTGTTGAGATTTCTCGAGGATTTTCCTTACTAGATTGACTAATGCTTCTTTGACAAGCTTTGGCCAATGTCACTACGTTAATACTTTCTTTTCCTGTTATATTCGAAAAAAGAGGCTTCTCCTCTTTGTTCCTTTTTACATTCCGTATTGACAATTTTTGGTTAATGCAATCGATGATAGCTCTATCCTTAAGAAATTCAATACCCATTATTCCGTCAGCTGGTATTGAGTCTGTGTCATAAATTACATTGAACTCGCAAGCATGCTCTTCCGTATCTATACGTAACTTGGATTGACAGACCCCTACGGACTTTCCTTGAGCCCCAAATAAACCCCCAATAGTAATAGTTCGTTGCGGCTGAATAAACGTGTTTTTTCTTATCTTATTAAATTTTATTAAATTACATCTGGACCCGGTATCAACCAAAAGATTTAACTTACCTGTTAATCCTATATCTGCTTCAACTGTGATGCTACAATTATTCAGTAAGCTTAAGTCTACTGAAATATCATCCCCCCTCGGCGATATGTCTCTGGAGTTTGTTAATGGAAGGCAGCTGTGGATGCTTTCCCCAGCTGCCGCTCCCCGTTTCCCTCCAGTTGGCCAGCGCGTTCTGCTAGGTACTTTCTGAGACAGTTTTCTGTATAGTGATCACATGTCCTACAGAACTGACAATAGAGCACGCCCGATACGGGTTGAATACATTCACCTGGACTACCTACCGTGGTATTTGCGAAACGTACCTGCTGTTTCCTACAGCTCGCTACTTCATGACCATAGCTGTTAAATTTGGTGCAGTAAGGAGGCTGTGTCCTACAATCTTTCGCAATGGTTCTCGGTGTGGTTACCCTGGCTGCCGGCCCTTGGTATCTTATGGGTCATACTGGCCTAGCAGGAAAATAAATCGGCCTTTGCGGTCGCTGGGCTCGATTGGGGCTGGCCTCACCTGCTCCCCATCTGTTTTGCGTACCTAATGAGTTAGACCTCCAACCTGCCTGTACCACTTCTGGGTCTCTTACTTGAAGCCTTTGTGCATCTTTTTCATAGTAGGTAGCTTCCTCCTGTACTCCTTCTAGCGATTCGAATTTCCGTCCAGTGAGGTATACTTGAGTAGGCTTACTCCTAACGCCAGCTTTAAATGTTGCTACTGCATCTGCCTCTAGTTCTGCTATCAATCCTGTATCACCTCCTGGGTATTTCTCCGAGACTGCCGCTTTTATTTGGTCAAGCAATTCCTTCAACCGGTCCGCGAACTCCCTGATATCCTCACCAGGCCTCTGCCTTCATGCCAGCATTTCCGTTCGCAATTCGCTAAACGATTTTTTTGGCATGTAGGCTGATTTGATTACTTGCTGTAAAGCATCAAAATCGTCCGTTAGGCGATACTTTATGCACCTGATAAAAATCTTCTGCTCCTCCTGTGACAGTCTATCGTGTAGATCCTTACTGCAGCTCAGAAAGCGATACACTTCTTTCGCCAGTTTGGACGACCTTTCGCCAGATAGTATGGGCACATACTTGGATACTAGATCCATCACTTTTTCATGCACGTCTGCCATGTTGTCTTGCCCTGTGATGTTTCTTTCCTCTGGCCTTATCTGGTTCTGCTCTGTTCTTACTTTTCCACTCGGCGCTACTTCCTGCTTCTTTCTTCTGATTAGCTCCCTTTCTAAATTTTCTTCTGACTCTTTATGCTGTTCCCAAAATAACAATTTCCTCGGCTTGAACCCTTTGCTCGTACTCACCTTATTACTCTCTTGAATGGGTTTTCTCTGTGATGATCGATCGAGCCCCAATTCTTCTTCTAACCCCGCTGTAGTTTCCTCAGCCTCTCTTAACTGTGCCTTTAGCGAATCCATTTTCCTTATCAGTCCTCTTTCCTCTTTTTGGATTTCTACCAATGCTATCTCTGCTTCTATTTCACGGCTCTGGATAAGTTCGAATGCTGCTGTTACCAATAGGTCTAAAGCTTCGCCCTTTGTACTGTTTTTAGCACTCTCATTCAGTTTCTTTAACAATTCCTTGTCTTCCTCTTTTGTCCACCGTTTCTGTAACACTGCCGTTATATGTTCCCCAATATACTCCCAGTCCTGCTCGTAATTCCGCAATATTGCTTGGCATTCCTTCAGTTCCTGTGCTTTTATCTCTAACTCCCTTTCCTGGGCCTGAAAGCGTGACAATTCCTCCTTAGTTAAGATATTGCTTCTTCCTGTTGACATTTAGGACTGTGCGACTGTTATACCTCACGCACATATTTCCACCATAAACACTACACTTGTCACTTATCACTTAGCACTCTTAACACCGACATTAACAGGTACGCGAAATATACTTCTTACCGCCTCTCATTGATCATACCTATCAGCGCTTTTGTATCTTACTGAATTACCTAAAACGAGACACAACTGTACGTACATATGCTCCAACATAAATCTGACGAAGACTTTTAATCCATAAAGATTCTTCGCGAGTACTCGCATACTTATTAAATGTATTCCCAATTTAAGTAAAAGCGTATAAAATTTTAAAACAGAGTGTAACTAACTGCATTTTGGCACGATGGCCGTACTTTACCGACAACTTTAAAAGAATTAATTTTTTTGGATCCACTTAGTGGAATCACTGATGCGGCCACCGCGTTAGAGCTATAGGAATTCAACAAACCTCAACGATACCTCGCAAAACTGGCACGAAACAGAAATACTTATTATTACCATACAATACACAAACAGAACCTCTTAATGGTTCAAAAGATTTTGAACCACTTTCCTAATGCTGTAGAAAATTAATAATGATATATACTCTGTCCAAGATATCGGGGATTGTAGCAACATGTGTAAGTGTAATTTTTTAGCTGAAATATGGTAAGACTAGCAGCATTCTCTTGCAACACTACTTAGCACACCAAGAAAGAGGAACCAAACCTATCAAAATGAACTGGAATCGAGAAAAGCCCTTTATCTAAATTTATTACCCTTAAAAAAAAATCAGAGATCCCATTTGACAACAATTGCAAAGAGCATATATTCGCACTTAACCAATATCGGCAAAAGGCCAGTGAATTTTTGAAATTCCAAGAATATTTTCATATAACTCAACACAACTACATGCATACCTAAAATTTTCACACCGTGGGATCCCTGTCAACACTACTTAACTTTCACTTTCAGCAAAAATTTAAAATTTATCGGAAAATCACCATAACTCACTTTTTTGGCCAAATAAATACATAAACAAATATATTCCCCCACCTTTTGTTATCTAATCTATGAAAATCACCATAACTCACTTTTTTGGCCAAATAAATACATAAACAAATATATTCCCCCACCTTTTGTTATCTAATCTATATGTAGGTAGGTATATTCTGAGTTTTCCTGTGTAATATATATATATATATATTTATTTTTCCTTTATTGAATTGTGTTTTTTGATAAAAGGAAGGAGAAGGTGTTTCAGCAAAGAAAAATATCACTATTAAAACAAAATACTAAAATACCATTCAATCCTCAGCGTGCACTTTGTTTACTTACATCCATAGATTTAGCGAATTAAGTCTGGTTTATTTTTCATAAGAAACATTTAATAATTAATTTCTGCGGTTTTTCATGTAATGCTAATATATCATTCAATTTCTATTTCAACTCTTTCCCTGTAATGCTTCTTGTACGTGTATACTTGGTGGAGTTGCTTAACAGCTTTGCTCCTGGTGTCTGTGTGTGTTGGAGTAGCTATACCGCTTTGCTGCTAATGTATGTGTTTTGGAGTAGCTATAAATTAGCTTTGCTCCCAGTTTGTGTATGAGTAAACTTTTTAAATTAATGCGCTGAAATGTAATAAAATTGTCCAAAAATTTATTTATTATAAACAAAAAAAATTTTTTTTAAGGAAAAACACAAAAATACCCGTTATATATATAAAAAAAAACTCTACCCTTTTACTATCACACAATAGAAAAACCAACCATAGTAAGAAATTCTCACATTCATTACCTTGGTTTCGCCAATTATACTCAGGATAATATCTTCCAATCTTTGCTCTTCACTTTAAGCCTAAACGCACAAAACAAAACCAATAAAGCTAAATTTCTAAATAACGAAGATGAGAAAAAAACAAACAAACAAAATTTATCCTCTTTTCCGGCTGCGCCAATTTGTCGTGTCACCAAATAAAAACTCGCGTAATTAATCCACATATAAAACTTTATTTAAATAAACTACTTAGAATAATAACACATTTTGAGCTTCTTATCAATACTTCTAGCTCACAACTCATAATCGCCCAAAACACAACTGAGCAACTTGATCTACTCGCAAAGTCGGGTCACCTCTTGGAATGTTTACAGGCGGAAGCGACTCTGACCTAGTGACCAGTGCAATACCTTGCAATTAATCGCAAAGCATTACATCAGTCACTGCCGTCAGCTGGAGACCCCAATACTGTTAGTAAACAAACAGTAAGCCCAGCTGAGCATTTCACTATGCGAAGTGAATTACTTAATCATGGCTTAATGCTTTATTACACCAGCAGTGGATGGAACAGTTTTCTAATAAACAATTCGCAATCGCCAAGCATTTAACTGTGCGAAGTAAAAATGCTTAGATACTGCAAACCGTTTAATTAGTCGTACACCTGCTGCTGGCTAAAGTTATGATGTCACAACCGCAGAATGATTAATATTGGGCCACGACAGGGAAACCTCTCCGATTTTGTTCAAATTTTGTGTACTTGTTTCAATTTACTCACATTTTACAAATATCAAATTTATTTTAAGCGGAAACTTATAGTTTCCGAGATTTTTTAAATTTACAATCCCAAACTTTACACTACACTCTTCACCACACATTTGCCATTTTCACAATTAATTTACTCTTCTTCTTCTTCTTTTGAGTAGCAACAAGAAGGGTATATAAGTACCATTCGAGCGTTCGGGTTACCAGCATTACGTTTTTTTTGTTTATGCCAAATATTCGATTTGTGTGTAGTAATGTAGCATTTAGTTAGAATGGAATCGAACAACATTATTAAAAAAACGTAACACACGCAGCCACACACACAAGCCCCAGTAGAGCCACACGCACACGTTCACACACAAACACACACACACAAACACACACACACACGATTACATTCTAACTACACGCTGGTTACAACACACAAATTGAATGTTTGGCGCATGTGTGTGTTTTGTGAAAAATACCTGCGATACCAGCTGGATTATTTAGTGACTTTCTTCACCTGAAAAATTACCAAATTGTTTAGTTCTGAAATCTAAACGAAATTAGCTGTGAAAATTACCTGCGATATCAGCTGGATTATTTAGTGACTTTGCTCACGTGTAAATTAACATATTGGTTATCAGTGTGAAACGTAATCGATTTAGTTTGTGAAGATTACCTGTGAAATCAGCTGGATTATTTAGTGACGTTGTTCAACTGAAAAATATCGGATTATATATTTGAGCTAGCTTGTGAAAATTACCTGCGATACCAGCTGGACTATTTAGTGACTTTGTTCAGCTGAAAAAATTACCAAAATTATTGTTTAGTTCTGAAATCTAACAGAAATTAGTTGTGAAAATTACCTGCGACATCAGCTGGACTATTTAGTGACCTTACTTACCTGTTAATTAACATATTGGTTATCAATGTGAAATGCAAATTGAGTTAGTTTGTGAAAATTTCCTGCGATACCAGCTGGATTATTTAGTGACTTTGTTCATTTCGGAAAAATTACCACATTAACTTTGAGCTCTGAAATCTGAAAGAAATTAGTTTGTGTATGCGTATATATGACGTCAGTAAGGTCTACGAGTTATTTTGAGCACCATGTTAAATTCTGGTGACTCTGGCACACTGGGGGGATCCTGGCATTCTGTTCATCGATGGCGCTTGGCAGTTGCGGATTTCGCCTCTGAAACGAGTTCCACCAATCGTGGGATTCCGAAACAAGTAAGAATAGTTCGTAAGTCAGATCAAGTTAGGAAGGTACCTAAAGTAGGGTAGAGTAATCGTGAGAGTGGAACATGCACCTTAAGAATTTTTTTTGTTCATAATGTGAATGCCGTCATATGAAGTTCCACCGATTGTTTTTATATTATACTCCCGGGAGTAAGTGAGCTAGTCGCTGGCGTAGTTACGTAACTAGTGAAACTTGAAGAATTTAGATATTTCTTGAGATCTACATTAAACTAAGATAATATCAATTTATGAGATTCTTTCGTTGTTTTTTTCTGTTTTTTTGGTTTCTTTTTCGGATATGAAAGAGAGACAACCGTTGTGAGGCCAACGGCAAGGTGAAACAGGACTACAGGTCAACCCAGCTAGGTCGGTCGTGATGGGGGTGGGGTCACGTCTCACAAAGCATCCAGCGTAACACTCACATCCTCGCGGCAACATAGGGCTAAGAATTTTAGGATGACTGCGACATCTCGGCGTTGAACTCTCTCCGGGTGGAAAAACATTTGTACGGCGTTGACCTTCTTTTATTTCAGCACTGCAGCGCTGGTATTGTATTAAATATAAACTTTTTCAGGTTTACAGGTTGCATCAGTGGAGGCGACTTAAGAAGTTTTGTGTCCGTCCGTCCGTCTGAAGTCCCGGTGAAGACGAGTCAGTTGTTTGTTTTTTTTTAGTTGCTTATTTTTTTAAATTATTGTACGCACAGCCTTTCAAGCACCGAAGGGACGTAGGTGGCAAGAACCACCCCAAGGCGGCTGACCGCTAACGGCAGTTTGCTGTGCGGCCACCCACATATGTCCCTAAGTTGATTTTTGCAGCGGGAGGTGTCAGTTGCAGCACCTATCTACCTTCGTGGCAAGACGGATGTAAGTAGGGCTGACAACGGGCGCGCTCTTTCTCAAGTGTATAGTGGTCTGGCAACAAAGCTTTGTTGACGCGAGGTCTCCACAAATCCCATCATTCTGTGAGAAACACGCTCTTCGTTGTGCAGTTTAGAGGCAGGGTTTTTGCGATTTAAGCAGCTTCAGCGCAGCTAGTTTAATTAATGAATGGGCAGGGTAAGCAGGCCCTTTCGCCTGCGTGGACGCCGGTAATAGTTTTAAGCGGAGTCTTTGTAGCGCAATTAGCGAATATTTGGATTAGATACCTAATACTGTTCGATGTGAAAACGTGTAGTGCTCTGTTTGGTGTGCTCTGTGGCTGTACTGCTCGTTAGTAGAACGTATACGCAACTTTTGATTAGGTGACTGGAATTAATGCACACGTAAATTTGGATCAAGATCCGTGGTATATTTCCTAACAACAAATCAACACTGTTCGCTTTATTTTACTTTCACTAATCCTGTCTCAGTTTTTAAGTCGTTGGTTCAAGGACTCAAACAAACCTACAGGATTGTTAATAATAGATATTTAATAAATATTCAATATATGGGATTAATATAGAGCAAAACTTCGAATAACTTAACTTCAAAACACTGGCACACTTATTTTGTTTAAATATCTCAAGTGACTCAGATTAGCTCTGATACAGATCAACTCTGCCAAAAGAATGGTGCCATCTACTGAATTTCGTCGGCTTTATATAACCGCTGTAACCAGTTATGTCTGTTTCGCGTCGTGGTGTTGCCCTAGCGACGTTGACTTGAATTTTATTTGAGGCGAAAACTGCTGGCTGTCATAATGTTATTTGATGACATTACAAGAAAAAATAAACGGAGGTGCCTGTAATTTGGTGAGAATTTTGTTAATACTTTTTTATTTATTTGTTGTTTATGAGCCTCTCTTTATCTTTTGCTTTAGAGACGGAGATGTCCAGAATGTTGAGGAGGGCTATATGGACAAAATCTGAGATTGCAGGATTGTTATTAGATAAGTATTGTGTTGATTTTCTTTTAGAAACACGACACTTTGTGTTTATATTTCTTGTATTTTAGGTAGATACATCGAGGGAATATGTGTCTGCTTGTTTAATTAAAGCTGACAGCAGGGAGTTCATCGTGGGATTTCAACATACTTATGTGAGGACTGAACAGATATAAATATATATAAAAATATATATATATATATATGTAAAATATTTATATAATGAAGTAAATTATGATGTTTGATAAATATGTACACGAAGTGTATGTATAATATGTAAATATATGTCGAGATATAATCAAATAGATATATGAATAAATAATAAACTTGCAAGTGGCTGGTACTAAAACCGATCTAAAACTTGGCACTTGAGGTGTTGGCTTTAAGCTAATGTTAAGACCTTTTGTTCTAATCATTGATTAGAACAATTCTTTATTCCCATCAGGAAGTAAGTATTACTGTTAGTAAAAGATTATATCAGTCGAGACGCGATATAATATTCTTTAAATCAGTCGATACCCGGCTTTAAGTGTGATATTATCTCGAGCCTCGGAGTAAGATATTTTAATTTCAGTCGAGACCAGAAATTAATTATTATTAGTAATTACAATACCAGTCGACACCCGATATAAATATTACTCCCAAGCAAACTTACCTCAAGCGTGGCCAATTGTAAAAAGACATCGAGACAAGTCAAGTTAAGTCAAGTACTTTTGCGCTTTCAATTTTCTTCATTGTCTTACTTCTTTGGATTTTGTTACAAGATTTTTTCACATACTTCAGATTATCTTCTTCAGGGCGTTGGGGCTTTTCTTTGGCCCACAGTTCGATTAGATGTTTTTCCCTTTTCTTCTTTTTAATCCTTGGTTTGGTTTTTGATCGCCTCTCGTGTTGTTATTGTTTGTTCTTCTCCTTACAGCTGCTGCGACACCTCAGCTGTAGTTAATGACTTTCTCGCAAGAGTTTGTTGTTAAATTTGGGAGGAACTGGGAGGGAGTGAGGATTGGATATGTTTTGGGATCATTAGGAAGTTCAGGACTGGAAAGTTACTATACTGGCAGGTTTTATCAGAGACACTCCCGGGCTCTTGAGGTTATTTGGGATTACCCCCTGTAGTAATGTCCTTTGGTGTCATAGAAACTTATTCTACCTTCGTGGAGATAGATGTTTCTACATCCGATTTAGCTAAGAGCAAAGGTGAAAGGTATTTGAAATTGGCCGGTATTAGAAGATCCGGCAAGTTGTTTATGAGTGAGTTTGAATGGGTAGGAATTTTCTCGACTTGTTTTTCGGATTGATCGAACAGATATTCTTTGATAGGAGTTATATTGGCTGCCACGTACAATACTTCGTTCCGGTAGTCTTTTCCGTTGGCTCTTCTATGGAGTTCTGTGCAAGCTCTAAGAATCTTGGATCTAGCGACTTGCGGTTTTGCCCGGTGCTAGGTTTCCGAGAACAGATAAGTTCGGACTTTGGGACGTTAATTTTGATCCCCCACTTTTTGTGATTAGAGTCGAGCTTGCTGAGGTGTAGGTTGACTTTATTTAAGGCCAAGAGCGGGCAGCGAGTTTGGGCGTATGTGAGGGAGTCATCGGTGAAGAGTAGCTTTGTCCCACTTACATTTTGATGTTGGTCTGAGGTGTAGAGATTGAAGAATATTGGGCCCAATATGGTGGCCTGGGGGGGGGGGGGGGGACTCCTGCTGCGACTGTTTTGAGCGGAGATTTGTGGTAATCAAGTTCCACATAGAATTTCTTAGAAGTTAGGTAACTGTGGATAAGTCTGTTTAGGTGTGAGCCGAATTGATTTATTTTGTATATTAGCACTGCCGTCCAAACTGAATCGAAAGCTTTTTCAACGTCGAGAAAACACCCGACCGTGCATTCGTTTCTGTTTAGAGCTCTTGTAGCATCCGTATGGAATTTTAGTGAAGGGTGGAATGTAGAATGTTTAGGCTTGCAGCCGAATTCAGAATTTTGGTGGATGTGTTTTTCTTCACAGGTAATTTTTATTTGTAGCTGGATAACTTTTTCAAAAAGCTTTACCAAATTTGAGATGAGGGAAATTCCTTGATATCTTTAGACGAACATTTTTTCGGGATGGGAAAAATTCGTGAGAGTTTCCCCTTTTCCAGGAAAGTAACAATTATTTATGCAATTGTTAAAAATGGTTGCGAGGAAATCGAGTGCTATGGGAGGTAGATTTTTGATGATTGAATTTGAAATTTGATCAGGGACGCTCGATTTTTTGCTATTTATTGGCTTAGTTAAGACATCTTCTGGGTAGATTGCTGGGTTGTCCACATCGAAAAACGTTTGTGATATGGATTGGTTAGCACTAAGAAAGGTGCTAACATACCTACCTACTTCGAAAAAGAAGGTCGGGTCTCCGAGCCTTAAGTTGTCTTTCAAGATGCTTTGGAAAACTGTTGCAAAGGGTTCTCACTTTTCCTGTGGAAGTGTAAGAGTTCCTTCGCTGTTGGTTGTGATTTTAGGGAGCTTCGACTTCCTAGAACAGGCTTTGTCAATATAATCAAAGGTCCGTGGGCCTGGTTTTATTTTCTCGAGTCTTTTTCTAAACTGTTCATCGCAGAACAGTTTAGTTTGCTCATCTATAATCACTGATAAGCACTTGACTTGGGAAAGGACGGACTGATAAGCAGAATTTTGAGTATTGAGGGTTCTATGGTAAATGCGGTTAAGAATTTTCCGCAGCTTTTGGCTATATTTATACAGATTCTGAAGACCTGAGGGAAGGCTCTTGAATTGGTAATTCTTTACCGGGGTTGTTCGGGAGAAATGGTCAATATTCATCTGAAGGCAGCTGGTAAAAAGTTCAATTTGGGAGTGTATCTCCGAATTTGAGAGATTTCTACCGTTAGCTGGAAGATTACCTTGGTAGAGTGATGTTAGTCGGTCTTGAAATTCATTCCAATCGACGTCAGTCAGAGTGGAAGATGTTGGTAAGCTCATGGTGAACATGTTTAGTGGAGCTATAAGTTTTATAGATAATTCAATAGCTAGGTGTTCTGAAGAGGCGTCGTGAGTGTCGCAGCTAGCGTTTGCGATTTTGGGTAGTAAGCTTAATATACTTGACGGGACGAGACTGAAGTCTATGTGTGAACCACAACGGGGAAATGTTGGTGTAGTTGGTTAAATCACAATGGAATCGTGGCTCTCTTGATTTCTGTCCAGCTGGTTGGCAATAGTTTTGCCAACAGAGTTTTCAGTAGGGTCGTTCCACATGGAATGCCTGGCGTTGAAGTCTCCTCCAATAATCGTGTAGGTAAAGTCCTTTGTTTAGGATCTCAAGATTCCTTCTGATTTGAGCCATCTGTGCACCGCATCTGTTGTACAGGGAGATTAGAAGAAGCGTTTCTTGAGAGGCCAGGTAGACCATGCACTCCATGTTGCTGAGGGGTCTAAGCTTAATTTCTTCGAATTTAAGCCCGTCCCGAATTAGTATTATTGCACCCAAGGCTAATTCAGTTCTGTCGGAACGTGTATTTCAGAATTTCTCAAATACCAGTTTGTGGCGAAGGCTTAGGTGTGTCTCTAATAGGAGAACAAGGTTAGGTTTTTGTTCCGCAGGAAACGAATTAAGGGCGACTCTTTTGCAATGCCGCACAAGTGAGTTGCAATTTAATGCAATTATCTTCCGTTTGCTTATATCCGTAGACATAGGCCGAAAGCAAATTGAAGATAAACACTTTGGTGTTCTGCTAGAAAAGTGAGCTTTCTGCATTGAGGAATAAATTTATTGATTTTAACAATGAGTGTAATAGATCACACCCGAAAAGGGATTTTGCCTCCTGAGTACAGAAGTTGTCTGACTCGATTTGTGATAGTCTTGGGGCTTGTGTTACTCTTGGGGCTGGTTTTGGTATGGCTGGGGTTTGTGGGATCCTAGGATTATTAGTGTAGTTGTTTCTGTTAGTAGACTTGTTATTATTTAATATTTGTGAGATAGTCTTACCTGGCTTGACTTAATTTCGTACTGATTCCTGCGCGAAGTGTTCTCGTTGCTTCTGCTGCTCCCGCCGTTTATTTTTAATAGCAGTTACCTCCTTGTATTTGGGGCATTCTCGATAGTGCCCTGGGTGTCCTTCCTTTTGAAAGTTGACGCAATAGGGTTTCGTTGTTTCATCATTTTTAATGCGGGAAGATTCTCCGGGTCCATGAAGTTTCTCACACTTTACAAAACTATAGTGTTGGGCGCTGTTGCTGGTGACATGTCCGAAAGTCTGGCACCGCTTAGATTGTGCCACTCCTTTGGTGAGATGTTTTTCCCAATGGACGATCTGGTCCTGAAGGCGGTCCACCTTCATAATCTCACTCATGCTGTATTGGGCATCGAAGGTAATGATGAAGGCATCCATCTCCTTTTCCGATTTTTCGCTGCGAGTTGTCTGTAGTTTTGTGACGCTCCTTATTTTAACTCCTTGAAGCTTTTCTTCAAGCGTGTCCTTGACCTCTTCTTCATCGAAGGTGCGCTGGCATCCTTTCAGCACGAGAGTTGTTTTCCGTCCTCCTTTTGGCGTCAAAGTGTAGGACTCTACCCTGATATTAGCGAGCAGGTTAAAAATGACTTCCCTGTCTTTTTCGGTGATTGGTTTGATGGTGCATTTATTCCCGCTTGAGTGTCCTGTTGAACTCCTTGTAGTTCAGTCCGTGGGCGATGATCGGTGGTGGTCTACTTATTTTACTTCCACTGGTTCTACTGGGTTCATCTTTGGCTGGATAAAATGTCTGTTTTCCGTTTGCAGCGCCTAATAATAATTGCTGCTATTTCTTGGGTCAGCTGCCTTAGCTTCTTTAGCTGATTCCGCGTTCTTGGGTGGATCTTTCAGTGCTCGTCTCTTGTTCTTTACTAGTTGGTATTCGCTCTGGTCTGTGCTCATTTCCGTGTCATCTTTCGACATATCCTCGGGCAGGTTGTCGGTTGAGCTTGATGAATTTGAAGACTCTTTGCTTCCCAACGACGCTTGATTCCTTTTCTGCAACATTCTTTTTGCGAGAGATTCTATGCTATGGTCTGGTATATTTCCTATGTTTCCAGGAGTAAAAACTTCTCTAACGTTGGCTTTCACAGCACTAAAAATGTTTTCTTCGCTAGTAATTTTTAGTTTATTCTTAACGCTTTTATTACTGTTTTTAATAGTTTTAAAGGTTCACTTCATTTGAGTCTTTCTTCTCACTTTTGTTTAAACCTTTTTCACGAAGTATCAAAATGCCGTCGGCAATTTTATGTTTCACTTCACTTGTTTCTTAATAAGTGACTTTGTGTTTGTACATCTATTTTTACAGAAATATACACACGACATAAAGCACTAGTAAATTTTTAATTTGTCCCTCACATATACACTCTTCACTTTGCGTATTTGTGAAATTGCTCATATGCTAACGTGCTTCTTGCTGTTGCTGGTCTGCATGAACTTCTATCATCTATTATCTATATCTTAATGAATTAGACATCGAGACGAGCCAGCTTGTGTTTTGTATAGCCCTTGTTTGTACAAGACAACACTGATGGAGTAGCAGGGGCGCATGATCACAAGAATTGGCAGTGCAGCTGTGATTTTACGGTACTAGCGGCATAATATACATAGCAACAAAAATTTTAGAGCAACCCATGCTGCTGTGTTATGTTGAATTATATTTGCAAAAATTGTTCCCTCTATCACGTAGAAAAGAAATTCCTCTGCTTGATGAGGCTATACTTGCGTATTCTATTTCTGCAATGAGTTATGTAGATAACAAATATGGCTTTGTAGGGTTGTGTACCTGTTTTTTACTTAGAGTAATCAGATTAAATTTAACTTTTACTGAAAGTTTTGATGCTTTGTTTTCAACATGTTTTCCCTTCCGATGCCGTCCATCAGTAACAAATCTATTCGATTCGATTTGGTTCGAACATAGTGCACCCTGTTGAAAGGTTGAAAATGTATTTCAAGTAATTAATTTTAAAAACTGACCTGTAAAGCAGTGAGAGAAAATTTTGAACCTAATTATTGAGGGAGAAACTGGTAGCCGTCTTACTCAGATGTACAATTTTGGTTGCCATATTAATACAGAGGAGGAACAAATGAACAGGCCGAAAGAAAAGAAAATAGGAAAAAGAGAACAAAACTAAGAAACGAAAGAAACAAAACAAATTATTATCCTATAACTTTAATGTTTCTGTCGGCCAACAATCTGATTTTGATTCGATCCCCGTCCTCAATCGTGATGCACTGGTTTCTCTTCTTGGAACGTTTTAGGGCATCCCAGGATACGGTGATGTTCGTTGTCGTTCCAGACTGATTATTTACTATTGTTACAACAATGGGATGAATGGTTTCGTCGTTTAAGATAGCTACTTTCGTTATTGCTGGTTGAGAGTTCGAGCTAGTGGCCAGTAAAGTGCTGGTTATTGACTCCGTTGAAACTGATGGTTCACTAAGTTGTCTTCCTGGATTCGTGGAAGTGGAGGGTGAGTCTTCAATTACTATAGTGGATATTGATTGTGGGCTTAAGGTCATTTGGCTAATTGCTGTCATTAGCTTACATCGTTGTTTCAGGTCTTCTGAACAGCTTCCCGTCAACTTCATTATATCTTCCTGTTCAACATCCCGACCGCGCTTCGGAGATGGTGGCAACAATTGCAGTTCTTCGTCAAGATCGCAATCATCTGCTGCAGCTTCATCCTGGACTTGATTTGGCGATGGGGGCCATTCTGCCAGCAGTCGATCCAGATTCCAAGCTGCTTCCAGATCATTCTCAATATTCCGCCTAGGCAATCGCTTTGGTGTTTAGGTGTATCCATTTTAAACGAAACACTTTGACTAATGATTCTATCGTTTTCGTGATCATATTTATATAAACATAACGGGTTACTTTATTTATTCTTGTTGCTTGGCTGTAGCAAAATTTTGTGCAAATGTACAGGGTGGGCCAACTTGGACTGACTGATTTGAAATCCTTATATTTTTTTTATTTTTAAAGTTTTTATTTTATTTTTTTTTAAATGAAAGTATAAATTATAAATTTTTTTTAAAAAAAATGACATCCTTTAGATGGCGTCCATTCTCCCGTTGGCAGTTAATGGCTCTATTTAAGACATTTTGCATTACGTTGCCCAATGTTTCTGGCTCCAATTTATGTGCGAATATTCTGCTTTAGCTCCTGAATATTTTGTGGTTTGTTGACGTAAACTTGTGCCTTCAAGACACAAAAAATAAAATCTGGGGCCGTCAAATCTGGAGAACGAGGTGGCCACGCGAAATCAGCATTTTTTGACATTATTCGGTCATCGAAAAGTTCTCGAAGAATCGCCATTGTGGCTCCTGCAGTATGAGGTGTAGCTCCATCTTGCTGGAACCATATGTCAGGATTATTGAGAACTACTGGACGTAAAAAATTTTAAAACATGGTCCGGTATGCCGCCCCAGAGACGGTTTCAGTCTCCTGAGTTTCATTTTCGAAGAAATATGAACCGATAACTCTATCAGCCATGATTCCAAACCAAACAGTGCATTTGAGAGGGTGTAATTATTGCTGCTGCAATGCTCTTGGATTCTCCGTACCCCAAATTCGGCAGTTCTGTTTATTAACATATCCATTCAAATGAAAATTTGCTTCATCGCTCATAATCAGATTATTCAAAAAATTGGCATTTTCTGTCGCAAGCAAAATCAATCTATTGGCATATTGTAGCAGTTGTGATGCATCCCTCGGCAATAACTCTTGGGCCAATCGAATTTTTTAGGGAAACATCTTCAGATCAACTTTTAGAATACGTCGTAGCGATGTTCTGGAGATACCCAATAGAGTAGCACGTCGACAAGTAGACACAGTTGGATTCGTGTTAACACTTTCTGGTACAGCATCTATAGCTTGTTCAGTGCGAACAGGTCGAACAACATTTCATCGTGGTTCATCACCTACCGAACCCCCAATTCTCAAAACGAGTCATTAAGCTTCTTATCATGTTTACAGTGGGGGCGGCCGCAGTATTAAAATACTGACGGTATTTTCTTTGTGCTGTAACAATTGATCGTCCGGAAGCATAATAAAATTGGGCTAGTGTTTCTGTCATTTTCTTGTTAGCTTGCAGTATGGCTGCTCTGAATTTCTTTTGTATGACTTTATCAGCTCCAAGGAAATTAGACCCGCAATCTGAAAGGATTTCTGTGCTGAGTCCCCTTTGGCTGGAGAAACGGCCAAAAGCCTGCTAAAAAGGCACACGATTTTTTTCGAAATTTAGATACCATTAAATTGAAAGGGCCAGCATAGTCTAACCTAGTTTGTTGAAACGGTTTAGTCATATTGACCCGTGGTGAAGAAAGATTTGCCATAATCTGATTTTTGATAGTTGCGGTTTGCTTAAAGCAAGTTATACATTTATGAAATACTTGTTTTATGGTTTTAAGTCCTTGTGGAATCTAAAATTCGTTTCGAATGATGGATAATACAAGTTGCAGGCCTCCATGCGGCGGTTTTCTATGGAAGTGTTCAATTATTAGAATCGTTAATTTGTTGTCCTTTGGCAAGAGTATTGGGTGTTTTCGATTATAATGAATGTTAGCATTTCTTAATCGACCACCTACACGAATTAATCCATTGTAATCTAAGAAGGGGTTGAGTGATAAGATATTGCTTCTAACTGGAAATCGATTCCGTTCTTGTAAACCTTTAATTTCAGTATCGAAGGCGGCATTCTCCGCTGCTTTAATGAGCCGAATTTTTGCTTGAGCAATTTCTGTCAGATTAAGTACCTTTGGGTCCATTGGTTGTTCTTGAGTTGATTTCGCCGATACCCTTTGGCAATTATTAATGAACTTAATGGAATATGCGACGATGCGTTGCAATTTGGTAAAACTAGAAAATTTCTGGAATAGATCATCGATGATTGAAGGAGCTATTATAAGATGAGTCGCTCGTCTTTGCTCAACTTCAGGCTTATTCTCTGCTATTAGCTTCAATTTCGGCCAATTTACTTCACTACTTTGCAGCCAATGAGGTCCATGCCACCATAATTGATGATCAATCAGTAACGAGGACTTCACTCCTCTGGAATTACAGTCGGCTGGTTTTTCAATAGACCTTACATGTTGCCATGCCATAATGTTGCTTAAGCCTGGAATTTCTGCAATCTTTTTAGTTACATATGTCGGTTTTATACTTGTTTAGGTGGCTACATATCCAAGCTAATACAATAGATCAATCTATCAACGTAAACGTAGAGACTTGGTCAAATTGTAATTCCAATTTAACGCGTTTCATGAATCGTGCTAGCAGTACCGCACCGCACAATTCAAGGCGTGGAAGCGATACGGATTTGACAGGCACCACCTTTGACTTTGCCATGAGTAAAGTAACTTGAACAATTCCTTCTCCATTAACAACCCTAATATAAACAGCAGCAGAATACGCTTGATTTAAAGCATCTGAGAAACCATGTATTTGACAGGTGGGTAAGGTACTTGTAGTGAGTAACCAACGCGGTATCTTGATATCGCTAATATGATGCAATTCTCTTTTGAATTCACGCCATCGGTTATCAATAATAGCAGCATTGGTTCATTCCATGAACATATAGCAAGCCATAAAGCTTGCATCTAGATTTTAGCAGTAATTAAAATTGGCGATATCCAGCCAAGTGGATCGAAAAGCGTCACAATTTCTGAAAGAACATAACGCTTTGTGGAGAGGTCATCTGCTCTCGCTCTGTCTGTAATGTAAAGTTAAGCAATCATCTCCTGGATACCAATGAATACCTAAAGTTTTTACAGAGTTAATTCTTGAGAATAGCAAAGGAAGCCGAACTTCTCTATCTATTTCGGAGATCCTAGATAATAGCTCGGCAGAATAACAAACCCATTTCGTCAAATTAAAGCCTGCTGAAGGTAACAGGTTGATAAGTTGATCTTGTATTTGGAAGCCTGCTTCCATTGTATCTGAGACTGTAAGAAGGTCATAAACGTAATCTATCTTTGCAGCTTTGGGAAATTTTTCGGCTTCATCGATGGCAAGCTGATTGAATATGTTTAGCGCAAGATATGGGGCTGGCGTATGCCAAAAGTTACTGTGGTTAATTTGTAATCTTGAATGGGTTCATTCTGATAATTCCTCCAAACTATTCTTTGGTAGTTTTGTTCCAGAGGTGGTACTTTTATCACCATACATTTTTTTATGTCTGCCGACATAGAGAATTTGTAATTTCACCATCTGAGGACGATGGAGAAGAGTTCAGACTGTTCGTTTAGGGAAGATAGTAGCTTTGTTCATTACTTACTATCTTATTAGCTACTGTCACGTATACCTGTGTGTTTTTGTATTCATTAATACAAGCTTTATATGCCTAATATAATTCAGGATTTCGTTCTAATTGCCGTTCTAAGCAATAGCATCTACGTAATGCCATATCACGAGAGTTGCCTAATCTAGGACTTTCTGCGGTGAAAGTCAAACGAACTTCGCAACAGTCATGTGTGTCACGATCATGATTTTTTTGATAAATCTCTTCACGTTCTTGATCTGATTTAGACAGCTTTCTTCTTGGATCTTAGTCTTCCCTGACGTAGAAGTTTATCCAGTGATCCAGTCATCGACATAATGAGCTGTTAGCGCAGATGCTCATAAATATGTGGATGTATTTTGTAACTTTCCGTAATTGTATCCACTATAAGGGCAGTGACCGTAGTTGCGTTAGTTGTCGTTGAAGTTTCCATTTTTCTTAGGCCAGTGATCTGAATTTGCACGTTTGCAGTTGAGGATTGCAGCTATTATAAATGAAACTTGAGAGCCTGAATTCATCAGTGCTCTTAATACCAACATGTTAGTAGTAAGGGGGCCACCTCCCGTATAAAATGCATGAGTCAGTGGGTGTGTGGGTGGAACCGAGAAAAAAGGATTTTTGCAAGACGCTTTTAACCTTTTACTCCTGCTGCAAGTGAAAATAAAGAACAAAGTACGAAGACCATTTAGTTAGTAGGTGTGTTGGTGCGAGAGAAACCTCGCGGTGGGTCTTATCATGCCAATGGTAGTGAGTGAGCCAAAAAGACTTTTGCAAGGTGTTCGGTCTCTCTCACCCCTGCTGCAACTAAAAAATAAATAGCAATACGACGAAGACGATTTAGTTGGTGTGTACGAGTAAGAAAAAGAATCTCTTCTTGAACGAAGTGAATTTTTATTAATGAAAACAAAACCAGCTTGGGAAGAAGAAAAAAGCGTGAGAATTGCTGCGGACCTGCTATCATAATTTTGCCGATCAGATCTTTCACCTGTAGTTGGCAGTCAAGAAATTTGCCGGTTTTATAGTAAAATTTCTGGCTTTTTTTTTTAGATAGATACAGAACTGTAGAGGTTAACAATATATAAAAGCGAGTAGAAAATGAGAACGTAAACAAAAAGCAAAAACGAAAATAAAAAAGAGTCGACAGGCCCGCAGATCTGCTGCAGGTACTCATGTAAACAAAAGGGGCTCGTGCCGGTGAAAACAGGTTGCTGTTTGGTGAACTTGAACTGTAAGAAATAAAAAAAACTCGATATGTAGGTTATATTAATTTTTATTGAATAATTTTTAATTTTTAATTTTTTCCGCCCTCTGTGTCATCTTTTTCCGTTGCGAAATTTTTGTGTTGAATCGAAACCAGAATATTTGATTGTAGGTATGTCGTTCAACATGCTTGTTTTTTATTTAAATACCCGGTAAAAGTAATAAATTTCACAGCACAATCCTAAAACAATAATTGTTCCTGCTGCAAATTTTAATGTATTACAGATATATTGTGATGAGTTTGACTGCAACAATGGCTGGTTGTATGGGCCACAAACATCCCTACCGTTTGCGTAGACACACTTTGGGGAGAGACGTATATGTTTTGCTTCAATGTCTTCTGGGCAATTCATAGCATATATTTCTAGGGAGCAAAAGTAACACTTTATTTTATCTTTAAGATTTGTGTAAAAGAACCCGCTTCTTGCTAGTTTGCAACACTTTCTGTCATCTAGAGGTAGATTATGGAAGGTTTTTAAACGGTCAGATTCTCTCTAATATAGTAACATGATGACTGCGTTTAGAAATATTACAGTACGTCTTTTATATCAATCCAGGAATTATGTTCTGCTGAGAAACCGAACCACTTCACAAAGACTTTATTTCCACGTCTTTTTAAAAAAATTTCTACAAGGTATAGATTAGGATATTTGACTGGAGCCAGTTCGAGTTCATAAAACTTCCCTTGAATTACTTCTCGTTCGTAATCCTCGAGAATATAAGTCGTTGGAAATGTTCTTTTGACCTTATTTATTTTAAATATTTCAGTAGACCAGTTAGGTGTATAACCTTTCTCAAACACATGCTTATATTTACTTATACGGACAAAATCGCCTTCTTTATATTTCGGTTTTGATTTTATTTTTGGATATTTATATATGTACAGTCGATAATAAACGTTTTTCGTTGCGTGCACTAACATCTACAGGTCGCATTTTAACCGTGCGATGCTTTGTTGTATTATAGGTTTCTGTTAACTTAGCTAGCAGGCTAATCCAATGATAATTTCCGTTCGTACTGAATTCCTTCCACATCATGCTTTTTAACGTTCTGTTAAATCTTTCTACAATTGAAGCTTTTAAAGCGCTGTAAGTTGAGTAATGGTTAATATCATATGGTTTTAGAAGCTGTTGAACCGGTTTATTAAAAACCTTCTTACCATCATCTGTTTGTAAGTTTCTTGGAATGCGGCCTCGATTAAAAAGAGACTGCATTGCCTTAACAGTTTCTGAAGCCTTCTTAATGCCCAAGCATATTTTGAAAAGGTATCAATTACAGTAAGAAGAAAACGAAAACCCTGGTTCTCTGACGAGTACGAACCCATATCGACCAAGTCTGCCTGCCACAAATCATCGATACCTTTAATAGTAACACTCTGTCGTTTAAAGTTCTTACGAGCTGGTTTATGCAGTTCATTAACGACTTGTCTTCTGCTCATTTTAGCGAATGTATAAATACGGCCAATGAATAACAGCTTTATATAAAATATTTTAAAACCAACAATGATCAAGTTTAATCATCCGTTTACAATGATGGTCGCAGGGCCTTCAGGCTGTGGAAAAACAACATTTATAAAAAACCTTCTAAATAATATATTTTTAGCACGACCGCAAATAACAAGAGTTATCTGGTGTAATACAGAACAAGGGGGTCTGCCCTCAGATACCACATTCGCTAACATCGAATTTATTGATAGTATTCCTGAAGAGTTTGTAAATTATATACAGGAGCCTACATTAATTGTATTGGATGATATGATGTTAAATGCTTTTAGAAGACAAGTATGTGAACTCTTTACAAAAGGATCACACCATCGCAATCTTTCAGCAATCCTTGTAACACAAAATGTATTTCATCAGGGTAAGTTTTGTCGAGACATATCACTTAACTGTAAATACCTCGTTGTGTTTAAAAACCCTCGAGATAAGAGTCAGTTTATTCATTTAGCGAGGCAGATTTATACAGAAAATAGTTCAGAGCTGCTAAAAATATATAAAGAGATTACACAGGTGCCACATGGATATTTACTGATAGATTCCACTCAGGATATCAACGAGGTGTTAAGATTCCGTACTGATATTTTTAATAAGACATTTACAACTTTTTTCTGCCCAATTTTAATCAGTAAAAATGGTGTCACGAATGAATCGATTAAGGGACAACAAGCATATGCTATATGTTCTTAAAACAGCGAAGCCGAAATTAAGGCAGGCCATTATTAAAAATGCCGACCCCGAAGTCATAAAAACTCTTTGCGAAATTACTCTTAATACTTTGAAGGGAAACCATATCCCTCACGGAAAAATATACAATTCGCTCTGTAAGTATAAAAACGATTTGCGAAAATTAGTTGTTGCAAAAAGATCTGTACCCAGACAACGTAAAATACTGAATACTGAATACACGGAAGTGTATTATCAGGTGTAATTGGTTCATTAATCGAGAAATATGTTTAAAAACAATAATCTTAATAAAATGTTACTTCTTTCACCAGAAGTTTACGAAAAATTGAAAAACGAGATTGAGGATTCCCTGAATCAATCTAGGTTCGATAAGACCATGGATAAAATTTTAAAAAACAAGAATTTATCTGATAGGGAGAAATGGTATAATTACCGAAATGAATTAATAAAATGATCAAACCTAAGACGAAAAGCTACGCGAGTGACAGATGAAAAAACAAATATTCGCATACCACAAGAAAAACAGAAAAGTTTGCGGGATAGTGCTACTCAAACTAAATTTAGTCGCCTACCACAAGATAAGCAGAAAAGCTTGCGGGATAGTTCTACTCAAACTAAAATTATTTTTAAAGATGAAATATCAACACAAACATCACCCTTAAAAGAAAATACACCTGAAAGAATGGAAGAGGATTTCTTCGAACTTGCTAAAATATCACCACCAAGACAACCGTTATCACCCGCTTCCAAACGCCGTTTATCAGCTAGTGGTATAGGAAAAAGTCTGAAACCACCTTCAAAAATACTTAAGACGATTTCTGAAACCAAGTCTCGCGATAAAGATTATAAGGTAATCACGGCTGGGGATGGTATAACCCAGTACACTGTACCTGCAGAAATGAGTATAGATGAAGCTGCGAACATATTAGAAGAACTGGACATGGTAAGTCCTACAGCTGAGAAAGGTAGAAAACCATCGAAAATCAATCTATATTAAGGCCGTCTCTGCTAGATCCCAGTCAATATATGCTTTCGTTACCAGTTAAGAAAGTTGTCCCGCAAAGTGATCGCCTAAAAAAACGCAGCAAAAACTAGAAGTTCCAGCGTTGCAGCGATTCCTTCGGAAAACCTGTAATAATAATAAGCAGTAAATCTCAAGTGTACCGAGCGTTGGTTGTGAAAGAATTTAAAAATGCCTGTAGATATAAAAGATAATGACTTTTACGTATGCATTTTAAGTAACAATTCCATGTAATTTTATCCCGAAAATACGCTATCAGCTTTTACAAATGCACTACCTAGAGCATGCAAGTTTACTGATGACTGGTATGTTGGAATAACTGAAATTTCGTTGCCATATCATGCCATAAAAAGAGGAGTCAAGCGAAATATAGCTGAAGAAGTATATCAAAGTAATGTTAAAAGGGTAAGGCGTGATGCGCCCGATCCGTTGAAAGAAATAAGAGAGCAGCATAGAAACGAAATCAAATCACTTAGCATCAAAATAAATGAAACCGTTAAACTTGAGTGGACTAAAGAGAGTCTTGAGCAAGTTCGTTACAGAGCAGGACAAGTAAATTTTTCTGCATTCCTACTAACATTTTATAGCGCTATTTCACCATCATGGTATACCATGTACTTGGATGATGTTAAGAAAAAGATGTGGGATCGGTTAGAGGCTGCCTTTTTTGATAGTGTTATACCTGATGTAAGTTACAAACAGGATCCAGACGAGTTTACATTTCACATATATCAGGGTAAAAGGGCTTCACAAAATGTTGTTTTAAAATATAAAAAACTATGAATCAGTTGAAGCCTTTGTTGACGACGTCTTTGGACAAATTCCTAGACAGAAGAGAAACTATCCTATCATACAAGATTCGATAGACAATTACACACATCCAGCGCTTAGCATCAAAAGAGCTCGTGAGACAGAGAAAAATACTGGTGGCAAAAGAGTACATGATGTATTTGAACTGCGGTTGGAAGATTTGGGAGTCATAATCAAAATAAAAAAACCACTACAATCTCATCTTAATGTTAGAGATCTTATTACGTTTTTTATATCAAATGTACACTTTGATGATCAAACTCTTAGTGAGCAAGAAAAACAAAAGATAATTATTCAAATTAAGGATACTATTTTTAACATCTTGAATAGATTGAATAAAGATTCAATTAATGCTAAACCGGCCGAACAGCGAAAAATTATTAAAGGTAGCAATATTTTGGATGTTCCATACGAAAAGCAAAGTTCCGGCGAATAATTAACTACACCAGTGCGTATTGATACTAATATAGACAACCTGTCCAACTTCTTTACGGATATATTTCTCCAAACACCTGAAAATAAGCGTGAGCCTGACGCCATATTGGCAGAAATAAAAGAATCTTTTAATACGGCTGGATTACGACAGGAGCATATGTCAATAATAGACACACTTAATAGACTGGAAAGATCAGTTACGGACTTGGCACTAAGGCCTCCGCAAGAGTCTCAGCAAACAGCAAAGGACTGTTATGAAAACTATATAATTTATGTCTACACTGATATTATTCAGCCAAGAGTGATAGGTGATCAGTTAGTAC
>OZ005741.1:196588578-196642668 GCA_963930735.1 Dioctria linearis | reverse complement strand
GTCTGGATTCGGATGAATTAGCAGTATACAGTTTTGTAAATTGATTTTGAGTTTATTGAGTCTATTCTACTGACCATGAAAAAGTCTTCTTTTTTATCGCTTTGGGAAGATTTTTGAGTAACTGATATAGAGGAATTGATGTATGACCGATGTTGGGAATGAAACGATGGTAAAAGTTTACCATTCCTATAAAACATTGCAATTATTTTTATTGACGTAGGTGCAGGATATTCTGTAATCGCCTTGATTCTTGTGGGTAGCAGAAGGGGAAATTCCTGCCTTGGTTATCTTATAACCGAGAAAATCTAATTCTGAAACGCCTAAATGCATTTGGTTGGGTTGATATTCATTCCAAATTCATTTAATTTGTTAAATAATGTCTTAAGATCTATTTTGTGTTCATCTGCCGATTTGCTTCCAACTAGGATATCATCAGCGTAGATGAAAACGAAATCTAGACTCGATAGTATTTCATTTATAAAGCGTTGGAAGTTTGAGCACCGTTTTTGATACCAAAAGACATGCGAAGGAATTCGAATAACCCTAAAGGTGTTGTCACTGCTGTCTTAAATATGTCTTCAGGAGCAATCGGAATATGATGATAAGCACGGATTAAGTCTATCTTCGGAAATATGGTACATGCATGTAAATTTATAGAACAATCCTGTCTATAGTCTCCACACGGCCGCCAGTTAGAGAGTCCTTTTTTGGGACCATGTGAAGTGGAGAAGCCATAGAGGAAGAAGATGGGCGTATTATACCTACTCTAAGCATTTCCTGGAATTCATCTCGAGCTATTTGAAATTCCTTTGGATCTAGTCTTCGAGGTCGGCAAGACGGCAACGGTCCATGGGTTACAATATTATGGACAACGTTGTGTTTTATAGGCAAATTGAAATTGGGCGAAGACTTTAGGTCTGGAAATTGATCTAGTTTTAATCCGAATTCACCTTTGATAGACAATAGTTTCGGTGAACATGAAATAATTTTTCTACTTCGAATATCGACTGACAAATTGTGTTTGTATAAGAAGTCTGCTCCGATGATTGCATGTTCGATTGCAGCGATAATAAAGGTATGTTGGAAATCGCGTCTCAGATTGAGATTGATGGTAGGAGTTTTGTAACCGTAGGTACTTATTTCAGAGTCGTTTGCTGCAACTAAAACAAATTCGGATTTGTTCTGATATTTTGGGAACATTTTCTTTGGAAGAATGGAGACTTCCGCTCCTGTATCAATGAGAAAATTGATTTTTGTGCGTTTATCAAAATAAATAACCGGCAATGAAGTTTACTAGGACTCGGTGCCGTTGACGAGGCCGTGCTAATTAGTTTTTTGTGAGCGGGGTATTTTTAGGACTGAATGCACAAGGAGTCATACATTTTCGTGCTCTCGATTTGAAGCGTCGATGATAATAGCAAAATTTAGGAACTAACTTGTCACGATTATATCTAAATTTGGTTTGAGACGTTGATCGACTTCTATTATTATTGAAGGAGTTACCACTACCTTGTTTTAATTCCAAATTGTGTATCCGTTGAAATAAGTTTTCGATGGCAGTAATGTTTGGATCAGATCTATCATGATGTTCGCTGTGAGACACCGCGGTTACTCTGGCTCTCGACATTGAATCATAAATTTTATCTGCGATCGTGAATATTTGATCTTTTGAATGTGTGCCTTCAATTGCAATTAGGCAAACTTGGAGGGACTTTGGTAATTTGTTTAACCAAAGATTATTGAGCAACGAACTATTTACCAAGCTATTGGTACCAACTAATGCTTCCATTTGACGAAACAACTCGGATGGTATCGCGTCACCTACTTCTACTTTGTGCAGAAGTGTATCTAACCTTCGTTAACCTTGACTACGAGTTAGCAGCCTAGATTTTAAAGTGTCGTATTTATTTTCTGTAGGCGGTGTGAAGTAGTAGATAAGCTATGGGTGTTCTGGCGCACTTTTTAAAGCCTCCAGGATTTCGCCACAGATGGCGCCACCATCTCTAGGTGGTTGGAGCCCATACCAAATGCAGGTTTGTGTCTTGGTTGTATTAGTTTAAGTCTCGGCTGCGCCCTAGCGGGATTAACCGGTACTATCAGGATATATCATTTGGCCTTGACTGCGCTTTAGCGACATTAGCAGGTACTACCAGCATGCTCCCGTCCTACGGTTGTCTTAGATAGATATGTAGTGCACCTAAATGTAGGATTTTTATTATGATTTTTCTTGAGCGCCTAAATGTAGGCTTTTGGTTTTGAGCTAATAATTAAAGTTAATAGTAGGACATTTTTGTTCTTGTCAATGGATTCTAGAGGGGTGGTATGTGGGTTGGGGGGGGGGGGGGGGGGGATAATAAAGATAGGGAGGGGGGTAATGAAATTTTCTTCAGAAATCCTCTACGGGCTCTGGTTTTCGAGATATTAGCGTATTATTAATTCAAGTTATTTTTGCTCAATGGATTCTTGGCGGTGTGGAGTGGGAGGGGGGGGGGACACAAACTGTTCATCAGAAATCCTCTGGTTTTCGACATATTAGCGACATTTGTTTGGGCGCAAACGCCATTTCTTGAGTAAGGTTCCCTAGCGGCCTTAGCCGGAACTACCCAGCATCATTCGATTTTCACAACATGACATCACCATGAACAGATTCTAGATGATGTCAGTGAGACATTAGCCGATACTGCCAGCATGCTCCGGTACTACGACTTTCGTGGATGTGTGGTACGATTCTCCTGGATATGTGAAGTTTTTTGCTTCACTTTTGGCCCACACGTGGCAGCATGCTACGTTTTTTGGAAGTTTTTTGCTTCACTTCTGCCCACACGTAGCAGCATGCTACAGTTTTGGGAAGTTTTTTGCTTCACTTTTCTGGTTGTGTGGTGCGCCTAAATTCAGGCTTTTGTTGTTTTCAAGTGTTGCGCCTGGTTTTGAATTAATATTAGTAATAATTGATTTTTCTTGAGCGCCTAAATGTAGGCTTTTGGTTTTGATCTAATAATTAAAGTTAATAGTAGGAAATTTTTGTTTATGCCAATGGATTCTAGAGGGGTGGTATGTGGGGGGCTAATGCCGCTAGGTAACCTTACTCAAGAAATATCGAAATTCTATGCTATTTTCCTATGCTGGAGAGTGCTGTAAGTGATCTCGTATCCCCAAGCCCGAGATGAACAAAAATTGGTAGTACCAGCAAATGCCACCAGGGGACCATTCGAGATGAAAAATAAGCGAACTTCAGAAACAAAATCAAAATCCTATGCTATTTATCTATGCTGGAGAGCGCTAAAAGTGGTCTCGTATCCCCAAGATTCGAGATGAAAAATAAGCGAACTTCAGAAACAAAATCAAAATCCTATGCTATTTCCCTATGCTGGAGAGCGCTAAAAGTGGTCTCGTATCCCCAAAGTGGTGTCGTATCCCCAAGATTCGAGATGAAAAATAAGCGAACTTCAGAAACAAAATCAAAATCCTATGCTATTTCCCTATGCTGGAGTAGTACCGGCTAATGCCACCAGGGGACCATGCTCAAGAAATGGTGTTTGCACTCGAAAGAGCAACTGTGACTTTTCAATGCATGCACCCCCAAGACCAAATAATAATAATTTGCTAAGAAAAAAGCCAAGGTGATATCATGTTGTGAAATTCGAATGATGTTGATATCTACAACTTCCCCGCTAAGAAAACTTATTTAGGCGCACCACTTGAAAACAGCAAAACCAAGATGACGTCATTCTGATATCTACAACCTCCCCGCTAATAAAAGAAAACAGCTAATGCCGCTAGGGAACGTTACTTTCCCTCGAGGTGAACAACATATGAAGTACCGGCTAATGCCGCTAGGGAACCTTACTCAATAAATGGTGTTTGCACTCGAAAGAGCAACTGTGACTTTTCAATACACGCACCCCCTAAACCCAATAATATTAATTTGCTGAGAAAACATCAACCAAAGGTGATGTCATGTTGTTAAATTCGAATGATGTTGATATCTACAACTTCCTTGCTAAGAAAACGTGCAACATTTTAAAACAGCAAAACGATGATGTAGTCATGCGGATATCTAGAACTCTCCCGCTAGTAAAAGAAAACAGCAAAACCAAGGCATGCTGGTAGTTCCGGCTAAGGCCGCTAGGGAACCTTACTCAAGAAATGGCGTTTGCGCCCGAACAAATGTCGCCAATATATCGAAAACCAAAGCCTGTAGAGGATTTCTGATGAAAATTGCACTCCGCCTCCCACCCCACACCGCCAAGAATCCATTTCCATGAGCAAAAATAACTTGAAATATTAATACGCTAATATCTCGAAAACCAGAGCCCGTAGAGGATATCTAATGAAAATTCCATTACCACCCCTCCCTTTCTTTATTATCCCCCCCCCCCCCCCACATACCACCCCTCTAGAATCCATTGGCATGAACAAAAATTTCCTACTATTAACTTTAATTATTAGTTCAAAACCAAAAGCCTACATTTAGGCGCTCAAGAAAAATCATAATAAAAATCCTACATTTAGGTGCACTACATATCTATCTAAGACAACCGTAGTACGGGAGCATGCTGGTAGTACCTGCTAATGTCGCTAGAGCGCAGTCAAGACCAAATGACATATCCTGGTCCTGGTAGTACCGGTTAATCCCGCTAGGGCGCAGCCGAGACTTAAACCAATACAACCAAGGCACAAACCTGCATTTAGTATGGGCTCAAACCACCTAGCGACGATGGTGCCATCTGTGCGAAATCCTGGAGGCTTAAAAAAGTGCGCCAGAGCTCCCATAGCTTATCTACTAAGAGTACGTCTGCAACTAGTTCTAGTGTCTCCGGAGTTAGAGATGAGACTAGATAATCATACTTGGTGTTGGACGCAGTGATATTTTTAAGCCTGAATTGTGTTTCTTGTAGGAACCACAGTTCAGATCTATTACTCCAGAAGGGAGGAATTTTTAGAGAAACGAAAGATGTCTCTGCACTATTGTTGCTACTATCTTGCTCGGTCTGTTGTGTTCTGCGTTCATTTTCGGAATCCTGACCATTATTTTCAGATTCTTTATTCATTTTTTTAAACAAATAATAGTAATAAAAATGAAAAGCAATGTATAAGCACTTCAAAAATAAATGAATAAGTCAAGTGTAGTATTTAGCTGAACGGAAGGGAGCTGTGATGTTATGTAATTACTTTCATAATTAGGTTAAAGCAATGCTAATCAGATACGAAATCTGTTCGTTTGATATACTGGACTTTGTTTTTTTTTTAAATATGTTGCATATAAGCTTTTAACTTTTTAAAGTCGAGAATATTGGAAGAGAAATGCAACGTTTTTGTAATTATGTACAGTTCAATCCGTTAATTAATTAATTATGCGTACACTGAGTTATAAGCAATATATTAAACACAGATATCTTTTGTTCTTCAAAACCACATAAAATCGTTGGTTATATATAGGAGACAGAAAATATTTTACTTCACCTATATTTGTGCGTTTTATAATTATTTTTAGTCGAGGAGTATTGAGAAATATTTTTTATAATTTAATTAATTATTCGTAATCATCCGACGAAGTCGCCAAAAATTTTTTTTTCAGAAATTTAAAGGATTTCTCTTATGAATGTTGTTTTTTGTTTTTTTATATATATATATTATGATATTATATGTATATCAAATATTTTAATCTATAATATATACATATTTTTTTAAATCGTATATTTGTAAATGCTGAAAGGGAGTTAGTACTCACGAGACTGCCGTTGCTCCTTTTTTCTTTTCTTAATTTGTTAAATTTTAATATTGTTGCAATCTTTGTTATAGTCTTTGTGACCAATTATAGCTGTTATGACCTTTTTGAACGATGATTGGCATGCTCGCATGTACAATGTGTGATGTGGCGTTTACATTCTTTCTACGTCTTCATATATTATGTTCTTTGTTAAGTCCACTTTTTATTATCTTGTTTTTTTTTATACTTCCTACGACATATGTGTGTTAAAAATGTAGTTAACCTATTTATTTGAAATTAGTTTGTTACAATACTTTCCTAATAACAAGAGTTGATAGCTGATTGATGCGAATATGCAAGGTTCCTGACCACTTTTTGCATTGTTGTTTGAACTGTTTGTTATTGCCGTTCGGTGATTTCGGAGACAAATATAACCTGCCTTCAGATTGATGCAACGCAATTTGGAGTGCTAAATTTTTGTTGATAATCACACAAAATGTCCGTTTTCGATTAAATTTCTGGATGTATTAAAGTTGCCTCCTTGGTTTATGCATGTTATTGCTCTGTATTTGCTTTGTATGTTTATAATTTCTGCTCGAATATAGACGCTCTAAATTGTCACTAGCGCCTGAGCAAAAATATTTTCCGATGGTTTATAATTGTACTGATGATTATGGCTGCAATTCCTCGCTGGCAATAGAGAAGAATCTTTGCCTCTGATGTGGTTGTCATGGCGTCGCACGCAAGCCTTGCTGATAGCCGGAAAAATGTGCATTCAGTGAATTTAATTGCACGCCGACGTCGTCGTTTCGATAGCGGGGTCACCAATTGGAATAACCTTTTTGTAGTTAATTGGTGATGAAAGAAAGTACTACGATTATAAGATACATCAAAGATATAACTTTATTATTAATTTAATTCTCGTTTATAAATACTTGTTGCTCGTGCGACAAACCACTGAAAAAACCAAGAACAGAATGGCGGATGTCATTTCATATCTCTATTTAACAGCTGTATATCTAAGCAACTGTTGCTAACTTATTATCGTACTAAATTTATGTGGTAAAGCCACTGGCGTAACTAACGTCCCGCAGGCTCTGCCACGGGAAGGGGGCTCACTTTTCAGGGACCCACGAAAGCCTACAAAATTGATATTTTCATGTGAAGTGGTGAGACTTGAAACCACATAAAATAACAACGCTGGATTAATAAGCAGTTAGATTCACTCAATTTAAATTCGGTGTCTGAATATTATATTAACTCTGTAATGATTTCATTATTTCAGTTCTATCTAACGGTATTCATACCATCATAGGCTTTGGGAAGCTGCAAATACGGTGGCTAGACAGTAGTGATGATATAACAATAAAAAAAGTCGAGAATTCTTCTATTTATTCTTTGTATATAAACGGAGAAAAAACGTACGCCTGGAATTGAAACACTGTGTATTATTTTCTGGGAAATATTTGGCTAACTTCCCTGGGCTAGCATGTATCAGAGTAGGTAGATGAGAGAAGAGTATTACTTTAACTTTAGAATATTAGATAAGTAGGCAATAAACGAAAATTAAAATATGCATAAGATCAATTTGTTCCCAACACTGTTGTACGGTGAAATGATCAGTAGACTCACGCTCTTAGTTTAAGTAATCGGATATTTCCGGCTTCTTATGTGAGAAGCTTTTTCCCATTTCGCTTTGGCTTGCTTAAGCGTTACCCTCAGATAGTCATCAACGTTTTGCACAATTTGTTTTATTTTCTTTAACAAAATTTTGCGTGGACTAATGAAAAATAAATTGATTAAAGGCTCTGAGCGTGTAGTGAATGTTTTCTTTTTAAATAAAACGTTAACATTTGTATATGAAAAAACTGTAAATTTGCAAAATATATAACGATAAATAATCATTTTTTCTATGAAGAAAATAAACTTTATTCAACAAATATGAAAAAATACAAAAAATTTATTCAAATCAAAAATAAATATAATTGCATTATATTCTATATTATATTGTTATAAAAAAAACTTAATAGGAAACAAAAAAATAAACCAACTTTCAATGCATTTCATTAAAGCATGGTAAACAGTATGGGTTTTGGTACTCAATACCTACATTGTGTAGACACTTTCTATTGTGATTTTCGGCCAGTTTTTTATAACAACCAACACATTTTTACGCACAATTTTGCCAACATATTTTCTAGAAATTTCGCTGTGCTCGTGAAAAGCTTTTTTTTTGTAACTGTAGGTTCTCATTAATGCCAAGCAAAGATTTTCTTATTATTACCGTGGACGTATGGAGAAAAAAAAAAGCAATTACTATGTGGGCTGGCAAGGGGTTGTGCTTTCGTGAGCATATGCTGGGGCTGTTAATAGTTTTTTAACAGGTTTAAGAATGAATGTAGAGCATGAAATAAATCTATATAAATACGTTTGGCAATCAGGATCTTGGCAGCACTACTCCTATTCCCACAAAACCTTTTTTTTTTTGTTTAACACTATCTTGGAGTGAGTGGACTGAAGGTACTGTTAGATGGTGGGAATTCTCCCATATTGTGGGAATTTCTGGACTGAAAAAAAAACACTTAAAAAGGTAGAAGGGAATCATTTCTTCTCCCCGTACAAAATTATGAGAAACATCATACATCCGAAATTCTTAAAATATTTCCTTACAATTGACACAAAACAAAATTTCCTGCGCGAGCGGGGCCCCATACATTCTTAGTTACGACATTGAAGTAAGCTAACGCAAACTAATGTTATTGAACCCATGTTGTACATTAGATTGTACAGGGCATACTTTGTTTACTTTTCCGTCCGAAAAATTACATGAATATTGCATACGTCACAGCTTCCCCTCTTGCATGAATTAACCCGAAGTTATTAGTCACTGCAACATTTATTGAAAGAAAACTGACAGTTATCATAAGGAAAGTTATCTTTAATTTTGTAATTTTCTAATTTCCTTTTTACAAAGAATATGAAAAAAATTGGAATAAACACAAGTTTGGAAAACTAAATGTATCACTGCTTGTTTTGGTATATAATCATAATTTTGAAAAATTAAATTAATTTTAGTTTTGAGTAGCCGCTTGGCGCTACCACATTTGTAAACACACTGAATGGCGTAAGGCCTTCGCTGCAAAATTTGCGGTGAATTAAACATGCGGTTCCATTGTTTTCCTGGTTTACTTCCAATTCTGAAATACAAATACTTTTCATATATTTCCACCACACGGGTCAGTTTTAGCTAGGAAGTTCTTGCACGACAGTATGCGAACAGACCATCAATAAAAGAAGACATTTAAAGCGGCACTTTCCAAATGTACTAAAATGAAAGGAAAAACTTCGTAAGTAATTGCGGCAACTTCTTTATAGTAAGAATAATTCCTTTATTTCTTTTGGCAATGGAAGGGGTTGGACTCCCTGAACCCCCCTTTACTACAGCCTAACGAAATAGGGTTACCAATGTTCGCGATTATATTACAAAAGCTTCCAACAATACGTTCCTTGCTTCGAGCAGTCTTATCTTCCTACAGTACCAACTCTCCGAGTTCTGAATTTTCAGCAAGTGAATTAGAAAATGTAATGGTTTTGAACAGTTCACGCCAGGTTGAATAGCAGAGAAAATAAGAAAGTCTCAGATCTTTACTTCCAAATCGAAGAAAATTTTAAAACATGGAAATTCTTAAAATACATGTATTCAAGTATTGATTTAATAGAATAGAATAGCAAACTCTATTTGTTAAATTGACTACTTTTATCGTTGTTTCATCATACTTCATATTATCCATTTGCCTTTCTTTGCTGTTTCATTTTTCTTTCTTTTCCAAAAATGATAACAAGGATAATTGTAGCAGTAAAAATATTATATTATAACTCCTTCGTGCTACCTTAAAATCGAAAAATCTCTATTGATATATTTCGAAATAAATTATTTTACATGTACTTGTGCATATTCCACAACACAAAATGCGTTACTTGAGTTCATTTGACCCAAATGCAATTTTCATTCGAAAAGGAGATAGATAAAGAAAATTAATTCAGAGCACGTGGAAATTGGTTTCAAAATTTGCCAGTCACGTTTTTCAGGGTATCATATGTGAAAATTACCGTCGTGTCTGAAATACTAGCAGAAATTATGCCATGCCCATTTATTTGCCTATTCAAATGGACCCTATATTAACACTCAACCAACGTTTCACTGAACTATTAAAGGTAAATTAAAATATCGTTTCGATCGGGGCAAACATATTTTATTCACATGACATTCGATTTTACCCAAATGATAACTCTTTAGCTGTCGAAATAATTTGTTAATTTGTTAACATTATATTTAAATAATAATAAAAAGTCTTGAGTATTAGCTGATGATGTCACAGTGCTTCAGCGTCTAAAGGCGATGGCACAATGATGGCTTCGACTTCAGGACTCGTACTCGATGCAGAAAGCCGGCTCTTGTCAAATCATTGAATCGAACTATGACACAACGACGGCATCGTAGAAGAAAAAATCAAATACAGAGAATTGAAGATACTTAAGAGATAATGAATAATAAATCATTTATTGATATTTCGATAGTTCGAAATTTTTAAGTTATTTTATCAATTTTCATATATCTATAGATTTTATATCATGACAAATTGAAATTATACTATTTATGTTAGACTGAGTTCAGGATATGTTAAAAAATATGTAAAAAAAAACAGAAAGAATTATTAAAATCGGTCAATATTTGTAGGAAATATATCGGGATTTGTGTACGAAGCTGCTTCGAATATCAAAGCCGAAGCCGCCATTGGGTTAAGTAGCACTGCTATAAAATAAAAAGCCGAGCTGGCTTTTTATTATTGCCAGAAAAAATAGAAAGCCCAGCTGGCTTTTTATTATTGCCAGAAAAAATAGAAAGATAAGCTGGCTTTATATTTTTGCCAGATAAAATAAAAAGCCAAGCTGGCTTTTAATTTTTGCCAGATAAAATAAAAAGCCTTTCCAGCTTAGTTTTTTTAGCTTCAAATTATTATCGGTCAGGAATAACAGGTAAAGTTGGCTTTTTTCGTAAAAAGTCATAACTGGTTCGGTCCCTAGTTCTCACGGCATTTAGGAAGAGTCGGGTCAGAAATGCCAAAAACCAAGAATGCAGCCAGAGGAATATCGGTCAGGCAGTTAGCAGCGTTCCAGTCCCCGACAGCTAAGCTCTCCAGCATCACTCCTAACCTCCACAAAATCCTTACTTTCTGCTCTATTAGCTGTGTCTCGCTCCCCTTCCAGAAGCAATGAGTTTGGTCAACCAGTTAGCCATAACCCAACCAGCCATCTCACAGACTCATGACTTCGTCCAGCCAGTCGGCCAACAGCGACATGCCTCCGTGAGAAGCATCAACGAAAAACACGGGTGAGGACACCTGCCATTTTCATGGCTGAAGGCCTGCGGGAAAGATCAAACAATTCAAAAAGTCAAGACTTGAGACCTGACCAAAGTCAAGACTTGAGGCCTGACCAAAGTCAAGCCTCAAACCGAGCTCCAGATAAGACAACAATATCAAAAATTTAAAGTTTACTTTACTCAAAAACAAAATCTCAAATCGAAATTCGCGAAAACTCTTGAAAAACCTGATCAAAAACATTACTCAAATTAGTCAGCCCCGGTCTGGATGTACCCTCCAGTTATGCGACTTGTGGTCAATCACTTAGCAAACCGCCAAATGATTATCTCGCAGCACATCTCAGTCCCCAGCAAAAGTCACAATTAGACACCGAAGACGAACTGAGGTGGCCCCATTTTGGGCGCCATTTTGTTATGGATCTATGTTGACTGTTGAGTGATTAGCTTGCACATGAAGTCCAGACTGCCAGCATGAGCTGAGAGATCACTCGGTTGACAGCATTGTAATGCAGGGCGCCAAGCTAGCTGGCTTCAGCAATTGGCGGAGAGTCGGGGCAGGTTCTACGAAAACCTGCCGCTGTCAGCTGGCATATGCAAAAAGAAAATTCGTGCCTACATCAAAAGAACGCAGGACATAGTAGTGCTGGGCGATGACCATTGATGTTTTCAAAACATCGATGTTTGGGCTCTCGATGTTCGATATTTTTCCATCGATGTCGACGCACTAAAACATCGACCTACATCGATGTTATCCTTTCGATGTTAGGGAATTACATGCTTCTTACCGTAAAGGAATAAATTCATACTGTAAAAAGCAAATAAAATGCAAAAAAATTATCTAGATTTGAAAAAAGAAGTACATATATTTCAATCAAATTTTCGTGGTAAAACGGAAAGAGAAATGTGAAGTGATTGTTCATTTCATTTCAAAGCATCGTTACAATTGATAATCATTAGTTTTTAAAATGATTTTGGCTGGGGACAGAAAACATTGTTCGGGGGAACCAATCAGAATTCTTTTAAATGGTTGGGAGGAAACAATCAGAAAGACCTTACATCACACTGCTGTCACTGACTCAATGGAGGCTAACGAAGTTAGGCTACAGGAGAGCGATACAGGTTTGTTGATTATTTCAGCTAAAGCGGCCCATGCACTGCGAACATGTTATCCATTTTGGTGTGCCACACACGAAAGCTTTGTCTCCACACTATGTCAAACTTACTCTCCAACATTAGGATAGGAACACATTTCAGGAGCTGCTAGAACTATTAATTGCTATCATTTCTTCAATAGACTTCACTCAAGAATGACGAATTGACAAACATCGCCCTGCATGGTTCAATATGTTGTCAAACTCGTAGCCCGCCACTAAAATTAAACTGATTTGATTTTCATCCAACCGCTTGACATTCGTGCCACACCACAAAGAGGCCAAAACACGGCCAAATCTGCGTGACAACATCGGGTTCCTACTCGAGTTGGCCAACATGCGTAACTGTTTATGGGCCCCTTAAGAAAACGTCTACCTTTCTCAGCCTGAACAAAGTTCAATTTATTATTTTCACATCCGCATGGTGATTGAAAAAACAACAGAAGGAAGTTCGGAATGAAGGCAATCGGAAATAGCCTTTTATTTAAGCGCTCCTTTGGAACCACTTCATATTAATCTAATATATCTTGGCTTATCACGTCTTACAGCAAAAATGTTGTCCATTGTGGCTACTTCCGTTCCAGACAAATGTCTGTTCTCTAAGGCAGGCGAGACTATAACTCAAAAGAGAAACAGTTTTCAGGGAAAACGTCTTTGCCAGTTATTATTGTTTCTTCAGTCTGTAGATAAGAAGTTTTCAGACCTGAAATTTTTCATATTCATTTAATTCATTTATGCGTTATTTTTAGGAAACTTTTAATTTAGAATTGTTTGTGTTATTTTTATTAAGTTATTATTAAAGACGAGAGCAAAAAAAAATTCTTAACTGAAAAACACAGCATTTTTTCTATGATACACTAGTCAGACATTTGTTCAGAGTGTTTAAAATTCATTAACATCGATGTGGTTTATACATCGATGTTATATGATCGATATTATCGCCACATCGATGCTTGTTGGGCGATGTCAATATCGATGCTGCACATCGATGTTCCGCTCCGATGTCCCAGCACTAGGACATACCCGATCCTACCCTTGCCTACCTGCAGGCGCAGATGTCCTGCCTTCACTGCTGTTACCCCATCCACCCATGTGACACTGAAGCAGATCTGTAAAATACTCATTACTTAATGGATTTAATACCTCTAAATTACCAATACCGAGTATTTAAGAATTGGCAATTCCCAGCACTAAGCCCCCTGTACTGGAATTAAATTTTTACAGTCCCATTCCCGGAATGACAAGTAATACTTTAAAATACCGGAAAGTAATTGAACTTGCGATTCCATTAAAAAATACCTACAAATTGCCAAAAGTATTTAAAAAATATTTGGCATTACTATATAATTCCTTTCAATTCTTTTCAAATGCTTTCAATTACTTTTAATTACTTTGACAACTTCAGTATTAAACATGAATTATAAAATGAACTGGATCAATTCTCTTTTTAATTTTATTGTAATAAAAGCTTTTCCCTGTTTTCGATGTTCTCAAGTTGCTTTAAAAAAATTGTAGGCCAAGAGGCTTGACGCAGTTTTCCGACTTCTGACGCATCAGGAAAAGCTGTGAGATTTGTGCGAGAGGCTAGGGATTTCCAAATTCCCTCCAACAGATATAAAGTATTTAGTAGAATATTGTGTATTGATGGGTCCAATTGCCGCGGCACTTGATTTTCTTCAAGGCGAAGAAAATTTGCTATTCGGGTGTCTTATCCCGTCTTTAGTAACACTGAATGTAAAAAATGCAAAAGTCAGCATGTAAAACAACTTAAAATATTTAAAGACAGTGATAATTGCAATAAGAGATAAGTTGGCCAAAAGATTCTCCCCTTATTTCACGTTGTCTTCAGAAGCAGATGGAATAGTGGCATCCGTCCTGCGCCCGAAAATAAAAATGAGGTGGTTCAACGCTTTGAAGACCAACGTCAACCGCTCTACTGACGAAATTCAGAGTTTAGTGATTCAAAATGTAACACAAATGGCAACCGCTGCAGGAGAAACCTTTGACGAAACATGCAATTCTAGCAATGAATACGGATTTTTCGATTTAGACGATATTGGTCATGATAAATGTTGCCAATTCTAAATTTTTGTTTTAATACCTAATTTAATCCAAACTTTAGGTGATTTATGCGGAGAGTGCAGTCAATCTACTCCAGTTGAAACACAACACCCGCAACACCGCCATGTACAAATTTAATTCCAGAACGATCGCTGTAGATTTCTAATACATAAACGATCCTGACACTGAAGTGGGTATTTGGAACAAGTATCCGCGACTTAAACAAGGCGCATTGAAGTACAATACACCATTGCCTTCATCAGGCGCAGTAGAGTGGTTATTTTCCTTAGCAGGCTTAATCAGCCATCCGAAAAGACAATTCTTAGTGGTTTCTTCTTTTGAAAAATAAGTCTTAACTAAGGCCAAGTAGTATTTGGGGAAAATTAAAAATTAATTGAAAGGGTACACTGGAATTGTAAGTTTCACTTGTTAAAGTAGAAATCACTGCCAAAAAAATATTAGGTTTAAAAACTCAAAATAACTATTTGATGAGCCATTTCTGCTTAAATAAAGTGCATTTAAATAAGTTTAACTATTTATTAAATATGAAGAAATAGCAAGCAGTAAATATTTTCCTAGAGTGCGACTTAGTATATTTTAACCTCTTGGCCTACAATTTTTTTAAAGCAAAAGTGCTTCTCCAAACTACTTAATTTTATTGCAACTTGAGAACATCGAAAACAGGGAAAAGCTTTTATTACAATAAAATTAAAAAGAGAATTGATCCAGTTCATTTTATAATTCATGTTTAATACTGAAGTTGTCAAAGTAATTAAAAGTAATTGAAAGCATTTGAAAAGAATTGAAAGGAATTATATAGTAATGCCAAATACTTTTTAAATACTTTTGGGGAATATGTAGGTATTTTTGTAATGGAATCGCAAATTCAATTACTTTCCGGTATTTTAAAGTATTACTTGCCATTCCGGGAATGGGACTGTAAAATTTTAATTCCAGTACAGGAGGCTTAGTACTGGGAATTAACAATTCTTAAATACTCGGTACGGGTAATGGTAATGGTACCTACTTGAATTTCACAGATCTGCACTGAAGGCAGTTACTTCGTTTTCAACCGTTTCGTCCGTACGAGAGAGGGCTCCAAGAGAGTGAAGGATGAAATAAGAATGCTCTACCATATAGTCTTGAGTTAAATCATTCTTTCTAATATCAAATTGTTAAAATAGCTGAAAAAATAATGAGATAAACATCACCGCATTGTGCCTTTATATAAACATAAATCTATACATATATGTATGCATAGCAAGTAGTACTAGTTTAGATTCCATCCAATCAGTCTGCACAATTTTCTGTTATCGGATATATAATAAGTCAGTTGTCGTTCATCTGGTCATCATTTAGCACACGCCAAAGCCAACCTACCACGCAGTCGCCTTTTATTGCTGTAAATTTTAGTTTTCTTTAGAAAGAATAAAACAGTGATTTGAACTTAAGTGTACAGTGTTTTGGTCCTTCGAATCGGATATCTTTGTCGCAAAAATATTTCGTGAATAAATTAATTTGCAAAGTGGCTTGAGCTCGGCTATTGTGCTACATACACAACATCTTATCAGCAAGGTACTCGTTTCCTAACGGGCAACCCAAACCGCTAAGATTTATCATATACATCTGAAAAGCAGCAACTCGAAGTCGGTTTTCTAATTTTGTTTTGTGAATTGCAGTAAATGATGACGCCAACTCAAAGCAATGAAATTACCTTTCTTAACAATCAGCGTTCTGGAATTAAAGGAAGAATAACCTACTTTAAAAACAAATTCGAAAAGGAAAGGTCAGAATTGAGCGCGAATTAATTGCAGTCCATGTTGAACTGATTGCAAGTCGTGTAGACAAAATTCGATGATTATCAAACGGAGATTGAAAGGCAAGACACAAGTGAATTTTATAGTGATCAACGCAATAGCTTCGATGATGAATATGGTGCTCTAGAATCTCTAATCATTCGTGAAATACACAAAAGGAACAAACATATGTTAGTGAAACAAACATCATCTACTGGTAATACGACCATATCAAACAATAGTCCTATAATTAAGCTACCCGAAATTCCCTTGCCAGAATTCGACGGCGATTATTTAAAATGGTTAACGTTCTGCCATTCTTTTGTTGACATGATACATGGAAATCAAGATCTTAGTGATTCATCGAAAATGCATTATTTACTTCCGGCTCTTCGTAAAGGCAGTGCTTTGCAATATGTCGATGCGTTCCCATCAAACGGTGAAAGCTATAAAAAAAGCTTGGAAAGCTTTAGTAGAACTTTATGACAACGACTCGCGACTAGTACGCCATTACATGAAGGAGCTGTACGAAGTTAAGTGCGTGATTGGATATTCTCATAAATCACTTCAATTTTTCGTCGACAATGTTAATCGAAATTACAACGCATTTAAATCACTCGGTCAATCTGTAGAAAATTGGGATTTAATGTTAGTGCATCATTTGTCAACAAAGCCCAATAAATCTGCACGTAGCGAAATTAAAAAAAGAAAACTCATACAAAATCACTACTAAAGTTGACAGAATTTATTGATTTCCTCAATGTGCGTGTTATGGTGCTAGAGGCAATTTCTCCAGTGGCCAGTGTTAAATTCAACAACAATAAACGTAACCAAAGAACCACTACGTTGTTGTCATCGTCAGCCAGTTGTCAAAAATGCGGCCAACCGCACTGGTTATACAAATGCACACAATTCCTCAACCTTTCCATGGACGGCAGGTATTCATTTGTAAATAAATATAATTTGTGCAATAATTGCTTACATAGGCATGAGTCTTAATCTATTTGCAAGTACGGAAGCTGCCGAATATGTAAACAAAAGCACCACACTTTGTTACACCACGAATTGAGAGCACCCTCAATTCCTATCAAAACATCACGTTCGCATACATCTTCTTCAAACAACGATGAGAGCCTGGGAGCTAATGGTACAATTTCATGCTCACTCGTCGATGAACATGATCACTGTACTCTGCCAACTAAGGCAGAATGCCAGGTACTGCTAGGGACAGCTATTATACGCATATATGACACTACAGAGACTAGTCGTCTGTGTCGAGCGCTCATCGACAGTGCCTCACAATCAAATTACATGACTGAAAGATTACATCAACGTCTATGTTTACAAAAGCAGTTCTCTTTAACGCCAGTAGAAGGAATCAATGATACTAAATCAGCATCGACTCACAAGGTCATCACTTCAATTGGCTCTCGCAACTCCACATTCGAGACACAAATCGCATTCAACGCATTGAGAACTTATCTGGTATAGAACTAGCAGACCGTGAATATAATATACCAGGTAATGTAGACATTATAATTGGCGCTTCACTTTACAGTGACATAGTGACCGGTGAACGTCAAATAATAAATCGGAATTTTCCGCCTTTGCTTGGTTCCGTATTTGGCTTCTTGATTATAGGAGAAATTCCTTACAAGTACTCTCCAAGACTTGCACAGTCAAATTCAGGTCATCTGGCAATTAGAAAATATTAACAACACTCAACCACTCATACCAGAGGAAAGGATGTGTGAAAAACATTTTTCATCGAATGTGAAACGAGACTGCAATGGACGTTATTCTGTTGCACTTCAAACTCGCACTAATTATGCTAAACTTGGCAAATCAGCTGAGATTTCTAAGCGACAGTTCATTCAGTAAGAGAAGCGGTTGCATCAGCAGCCAGAAATAAGACAGATGTACATCAAATTCATGGAGGAGTATTTGCAGCTGCACGATATGGAACCATGATATTGATATTTCTGATGTGGATAACAATGTAGCATTCTACTTCCCACATCATTCCGTTCTCAAGCCTACAAGTACAACTACTGAGCTAAGAGTTGTATTCAATGGTTCATCAACAAGCTCATCAGGGCTTTCGCTTAATGACAGTGCAAAGGGATCTGTTTTCTGTGGTTCTTCGTTTCCGTCGACATCAGTATGGTATGACTGCCGATATTACTAAAATGTATAGGCAAATTAATGTACACAAAAATCAACGAGATCTACAACGAATCTGGTGGCGGTCTAGCTCAGAGGACCCACTTAAATGATATCGTTTAAGCACCGTGACATACGGTACTGTTAGTGCAGCATTTTTGGCCACACGTTGTCTTAAACAGCTGGCACTCGATGAGCAAGACTCCTTTCTAAGCGCTTCTCATGTCGTCAGCAATGACTTCTACGTTGACGACCTACTTACGGGTGCTGCAACAATTAAAGAAGCTCAACAACTCAAGACAGAGCTTACTAGTCTTCTAGCTCGAGGTGGATTTGAGCTTTGCAAATGGGCTTCAAGTGATCCACGAGTACTTCAATCAAGTCGCTCTAAACCAATGAATGAAGATGAAGAGCAAACATTAACTATAGGACTATAATGGCAACCAAGCGATGATAAATACCTGATTTCAATCGGGCCATCCGAAAACAAACCTCCAATTACAAAACGCAAGGTCCTCTCGTCGATTGCAAAACTCTATGATCCCTTGGGATTTTGTGCTCCTGCAATCTTCTTAGCAACATTTTTCATGCAACACCTTTGGAGTCTCACTGAATTAAATTGGGATGATGAACTTCCAGATTCCTTGCAAACAAAATGGATCTTGTATCAAGGTCAAATGGATTCATTTGAGTGTCTTAAAATACCGAGATGTGTCTCTCCAGTTGCTTCCTGCGATATAACTTTTGTCGAGATTCACGGTTTCGGGAATCCTTCAGAGCAACAGACGTGTACAAACAAAATTTTGTAAGTCTTCTCTGCGCAAAATCACGCATTGCTCCGCTTCGCCGACAAATAATTTCTCGCCTCGAGCTTTGCGCAGTATTACTTCTCGCTCAGCTAATGAAAAGGGTAATTTCTGCAATGGATATAAATTTTACTCGCATATATTTCTGGTCAGATTCACAAATAACTCTGATGAGACTGAAATCGCAATCAAGTCATTTTACCACCTTCGTGGCAAATAGAATATCACAAGTTCAAGAACTATCATCGCCTGATGACTGGCACTACGTTGCTATCGAAGACAACCCAGCAGACATTGTATCTCGCGGACTTATGCCATCGGATTTAGGTTCATGAAATATATGGTGGAATGGACCGTCCTTTCTTAAGTTTGAGATAAGCACTTGGCCCTCACCCCCTGAAAGCAAACTCGACATCACTGCTCTGGATTTTCGAGTGCCAAAATTACTCTTACGGCTACCAAGAGACTTCAGCTACCAATCGACATCAGCGATCAAGTCTCAGACTTCACCAAACTACTTCGGTATGCCGCGATTTGGCGAAGATTTCTTAAAAACAGAATACTTGAAAGCGATCGCCGTACAACTGGTCCCATATCCGCTGAGGAGCTAGAGGAGTCACTAATTGGTCTCACATGGTATGTACAACATCAAGCATTTATTGAAGAAATTCGGAGTCTAAACGCTGGCAAGCAAATAAAGTCCAGCAAAATTCTTTCGCTGGATCCCTTTGTAGATAAAGAAGGCAACTTAAGAATTGGAGGCCGTTTACGCAATGCTAGCATCTCATACAATCAAAAGCATCCGCTGCTTCTTCCAGCAAGTCATACTTTCACCAAACGTCTTTGACGACACGAGCATCATCGAAATCTACATGCTGGACCTCAAGAGCTTTTGTACGTCATTAGACAACGCTTTTGGATTGTCAACGGTCGTAGTATTTGCAGAAAGGTTGTTAACAACTGTCTCTTCTGTGTGCGCATGAGAGCACGTATGACGCAACAAATCATGGGACAACTTCCGCAAAATCGCGTTGAAATAACCAGGCCGTTCATAAACGTAGGAGTGGACTTCTGTGGACCTTTCAACGTCTCTTATCCTTTTCGCTCTAAAATAGTGACCAAAGCTTATATTGCACTCTACACCTGCTTCGCAACAAAGGCAGTACATTTGGAAATTGTACATAATCTCTCAACTGCTGCATTCATTGCTTCACTTCGAAGATTTATATCGCATCGTGGTAGACCATCGAACATTTATTGCGATAATGCCACGAACTTCATTGGTGCGCAACGAGAACTCCGTAAACTATATGAAGAAATTCAATCATCGCATGCTGATCAGATATATCTTACTTGTACTGCAGAAAGCATCCAATTTCATTTCATACCTCCCCGATCTCCGCATTTTGGTGGATTGTGGGAGTCAGCTATCAAGTCAGCTAAAAGACATCTTACTGCAGCTATCGGATCATCAAAGTTCACTACCGAAGAGCTTCTGACCGTGATAGCACAATCCGAGGCATGCACGAATTCAAGACCTAATACGATCATGTCATCAAATCCATCCGACCTAACTGTGTTGACACCAGGTCATTTTATTATTGGATCTCCCCTAACAGCAATCGCTGATCGCAACTTCATGGATTCAAATACAAATTTTCTGAGACGTTGGCTGCGCATGTAGCAAACAACCCAAATATTCTGGAAGATGGAAAATCATTCTTTCTAATATCAAATTGTTAAAATAGCTGAACAAATAATGAGATAAGCATCACTGCATTGTGCCTTTATATAAACATAAATATATACATATATGTATGCATAGCAAGTAGTACTAGTTTAGATTCCATCCAATCAGTCTGCACAATTTTCTGTTATCGGATATATAATAAGTCAGTTGTCGTTCATCTGCTCATCATTTAGCACACGCCAAAGCCAAGCTACTACGTAACCACGCCGTCACCTTTTATTGCTGTAAATTTTAGTTGTCTTTAGAAAGAATAAGGCAGTGATTTGAACTTATGTAAGTGCACAGTGCTTTTATTTAAGATTTGGACACTTATCTCTAATTTCCTTTTGTGGTAAACTGAGCCATCGAACAATGACCTTATACCGATTTACATTTATTACCATTTTTATTTATTTCACTGGGGTTGACTAAGCCTAATACAAAACTTTACTTAGTGCTACACAAAACTGTGTGAGAAAAAATTTCAATTGACCGTACATAGGTGACTATACATATCCGCAAACGTTCTACTCTAGGTAATCAATTACTATATAACAATATCTTACTATTACAAACAGGAGGAGAAGAAAAAGAAATGAACGGGCGGGAGAATTTTTATCACTCTACCAATCTCATTAAACTTTAATTCTGCCGCGTTAATATAATTAATATAAAAATTTATTTATTTATTTATTTCATTTTTTGTCTACCGATTACACTATCTTACAGACAAGCACTTAATCTATTAATTAATTCAAGAAGAGTTAACATTTCTATAATTATCGAAAATACAGCTTTTAAAATTATTTCTTGGCATAGTAATATCTATAATGGACGAAAATTTATTAAAAATTGAGGAACAATTGGTAATAGGCTCGTGATTACCATAATTTGTTCTATGATGAGGAGTGTATAGCAAGCACCTACATAGATCGAATTGGCCTTTCCGGAGCATATATACTAATTAATGATAATAATTCAGGCGAGTTAATTCTGTAATGCAAAATATCTTTAACAAATATCGCACAGTTAACCTCCCGTCGCAGTTCCAATTGAGGTAAACCCAACAGTAAACATCTTATAGAATATGAAGGTAAATTATCATATCGGTAGTTGCATTTGTAAAGCGCAAATCGATTGAAACTTTTCTGTATAGATTCAAGACGGTCCATATGAACCTTGTAATAAGGACACCAAATGACACATGCATATTCTAAAATAGATCTCACGAGAGTGAAGTAGAGCACTATAAGAGTCTGAACATCTCTGAAGTCTTTAGAATTACGCTTAAGGAATCCTAGACATTTACGAGATTTAGAGACTATAAACTCAACGTGAGGAATGTAACTCAATTTAGTGTCATGTATAACTCCCAAGTCATTAATTTCAAAAACCCTAGGAAGAGTACTGCCATTTATAAGATAATCAAAAACTATTGGGTTGGATAAACGATAAAATGACATAGTTTTACATTTACCAATATTTAAGTGAAAGTTGTTCAAAAAGCACCAATCAGAAATACTATTAAGATCACTTTGAAGGAGTGCGCAATCATCAACAGAATTGACTTTTAAAAACAATTTCAAGTCGTCAGCAAACATCAAGCATTTACTAGATTTGAAACTTACGACTATATCATTAATAAAAAGCAAGAAGAGCAGAGGACCTAAATGGCTACCCTGCGGAACTCCGGAATTAGCGTTAATCTCTCTGGAGAGAATCCGACCAATTTTGACATATTGTTTACGATCAGTCAGATAGGATTCTATCCATTTAAAAAAAATGAGTGAAATCCAAGTATACTAAGTTTATATAAAAGAACAGAAATATTAATCCTATCAAATGCTTTAGAGAAATCCGTGTAAATAACATCAACTTGAAATGACTCTTCCATAGCATTGATAGCATAATGTGAAAAGGAAGTTAAATCAGTTGCACATGATCGTCCAGAAATAAATCCATGCTGTTCAAATGCAATAATTTCTTTAGTTAAAAATGCAACTTTAGAGTTAATCAACGAATCAAGAATTTTAGGAATGGTCTTCATAACAGAGACACCTCTATAATTTTTTATGTCATCTTTTTGCCCCGATTTAAATATTGGTGTAATGAAGGAGACTTTCCAATTATCTAAAAAAATCCCTGATTGTAAGGATAAATTGAAAATTGAAGTTAAAGAATGTGCCAAGGTATCAGCGCATTTTTTCATTAGAGAAGTACATAAAAAATCAGTGTCACACTTTGTACTAGGTTTCAAATTCCTTAAGCACTGCAGTACTTCGCTGGTAGATAAAGAGATTGCACCAATGTCAAGAGAAGACGGAGGCGTAAAATCAGTAACATTAAGATAAGCAGAATCATTACTGTACACGGATTCAAAATAATCAGCAAAGAGATCACAACTAGATTCTAAATTAAAGGACTTTTTGTTGTCATATTGCAACATTTTAGGAAGACCTATAGAATTACGTTTTGTATTTATAAATGACCAAAATGCCTTGCTATTGGATTTAATACTGCATTCCATAGACCAAACATATTGGTTATACATAAATCTAAGTAAGAAGTTATATTCACGTCTAAGCTGACAGTATTTTATTCTATCGGAAAGATCACCAGACTTTTGTAAAGCTTTATGTGCCTTATTTTTTGCATTTTTAAGTTTTATAAGACTTTTATTAAACCATTTTGGATGTTTATTGGATGAAATTTTCTTAATAGGAACATGAATTTTGAGACCTTTATGAATAACTTCTAGGAACCTGCTATACATTTGATGTAAATCATCAGAGTGTATCAAATTCCACTCATAATTTGAAAAATAGTTATTAAGATTATGGTAATCTGCCTTATCAAAATTATACTCAAAGATGTCCACTTCGTTACAGTGAGAATAAAATTCGTAAACAGAGATAGAAAGATTAACAGCTTTATGATGAAAATCAATAGGCGTTAAAGGAGTACTTATTTCATAAACTTCAAATTTTAAATCATTACTTATAAATATTAGATCTAACAATTTACCAAATATATTTGTTACAAAATTCGATTGAATTAAATCTATCCCTACCAAATTATCTACCACGAAACATTCTATTTCAGATGTGACATCCTTTGGAATTAACATAGATTCCTCTACATTCCATTGTCAGTTAATATTAGGTAAATTAAAATCACCACAATAACATAAAAAATTATCATCGTCATACTTCTCAAATAGTGACAAAGCATTATTTACATGACTCTTATATAGTTCCATTGAAGAAGAAGGTGGGATATAACTTACGCAAATATCCACGGAGATAGAATTAAAGCAAGATGATAGTCGTACGCATAGTTGTTCGATTTCAGCAGAGTCATTATGCAGATGAATCATCTCGCTCTCAAAAGAGGTACGAACGGCAACTAGTACTCCTCCTCCTCTTGTAAGACCTGTTGATAAAGGACAGCGATCTTTGCGGTAAATAATATATTGTCTCTCATCGAAAAGTTCGCCACTAAAGATACGATCATTAAGCCAGGTTTCAGTGAGCACAATAATATCATAATCGTTTTCAATAACAGCAAGTGAAAAATCATGAACTTTCGTTCTCAAACCACGTACATTTTGATAATAAATGTTCAGCATCTTATAAAGTTTGAATTTGTCTTTAAGTTTGAACATGAGTTTGGGCCTGAGGTTGCAATTGTGGATGAACTTGAGTGTGAGCCGGAGACTGGGCTACATTCCCTGATATTACATCGTTTTTTGAAACGTTGGAAAATTTTCTGACATAAACCCCTGATGGCCAGATGTCGGCAATCAATAATTTTAATATTAAATACTCCGGAACTCCCAATGTGCGATAAGTTTCAATATTTTTGCTATTCCAGAGCTTATATATCGCTTAGGCCGTAAATTATACAACAATTTTCGAGATATTCCGCTATTTTAGTTTTTCATGAGCTTATTTTATGAATGATCATATAACTAAATGTTATTAGACTGGAATACTAATACTTTAGGCTCGGCGGGAGCTTTACACGGATTGAACTTATAGATTCTATTGGATGATATTCAAACGAAATTAAATTTTTGTCTCTACTATAAACAAAACAATGTTAGAGTTAATTTGATATGTTATAATAAATTAAATAATCTTAGCTAGATTAAATGCGTTTAGCCAAATTAAATATATTCAGCTTTATGCAATTCGTTCAGCCTTATGACAGTGTGGCTTACTTTCTCTGCTTCATCTTCACAAGCTTTGGGCCTTGGAATGTAGATGCAGGGATGTATACAATTTTTTGATTTTCCTTTTGTTTTCTAAAAAAATTCAGGAAAAAAATTTTCGACTTACATTTTCATCATCCCTCGACGGAGGTTCCTGGAAGCGGTACCTAATGTGGCTTTTCCTTTTAAGCTGTAGATTAAAAAAAAAACATTAATCGGGCCATAAGGCTTACCTACATAATATCTTCTTTCGATTCAATCAAGTCGCGGCAGAGATTGCCCTTTCTGAGCTAATTCATTAAGTTTTTCTAGTTTTGTTTTCTTCCCCTTTTTTATAAGTACATGTACTTTCTCCTAATCTTAATTCGCGGACTATAATTCGCAGCCTAGCTGTTTACTTCGTTCTCGCGGAACTGGGAAGGACTATTCCTTAACCAGAGTGGTTAGATTTAAACCTGAATCAGGGTTCTGTCGGCCGAAATTTTTCTCCTAAGTTTTCCTTTGAATAATATTATCTCTGGTTTTCCACTTTTCATTAATATCGGCTACTACAGAAGAGCACAATTACTTTCATATTTCCTAACAAACAGAAATAATTTACCTGGCAAGGTTCGTTCACACGGAATATGGGAATTTCTTTACATCCGCGTTGCTCCCTCGCTTCCTATTTCTGAAGCTTTGATTCTAAAATCGGGGAAATTCTATCATCCACCTGATATACTTCGGATGGATTGTCTAGAGTCTCTAACTATAGCTTCTTCACACCACTTTTTTTATGTTTCACCAACTTTAGGCATAATTTTTTCAGGCGGTATTTTAGACACGCTTGAATTGTTCGTGACACTTTCCTTAAACTCTGTCTCATCTGCCAGCGAACAGCGTGCGTTTCTGCAAAAATTTCGGCGCCACGGTCCAGTGCGGCTGAATCAGATTTCTCCGTCATTTGTCTCTGGCAACAGAATCAATGTGTTTGAGAGTTTGTCTCGATGTAATCAGCAAATATTACGTAATGCTCTGAGATATGTCAGAGGTAAACGCATCCACTCTGCTTACACTCATCAAGGCCTTGTAAATGTGCGATTGAAACATGGCCCTACTCCACTGGTGATAACAAACATAAATGCTCTCGATGATATAATTGCTGAAGAAAATACCTCTAACGCTTAGTTGTCTGATATTATTGTTTATTGTAATTTAGTAATTTAATATTGCCTGTGAATTTAGCTTGTAGGTATTCTCCCATTTATTTCATTTTGTTTTTACTTTCTTTTTTATTTTGTTTTGTTTTAATTTCTTTTATTTATTTATTTACTTTTAAGTGTTTTTTTTATCTGTAATACTTCTTTGGATGTATAAGCTCTTAGCATTAGTTTTTCAGTTTAGGTTTTTGTTTGGCTCTGAGAATTATAATGTTTTCAGAAATGATCGACATGACCGCGTAGGCGGTGGTGTGGCCGTTTATGTGCATAAATCTCTAAATGCATCCATTATCAAATTGTCGACTAAAGGTAATAAATTTGAGTTTCTTGGACTCAAATTGTGTTCTTCTTCTGATAAACGTGCTCTCTTTGGCGTGTACTGTCCTCCTGTTTTGATTTAAACAATGCGATGGAGTTCATTGATGCGGTGTCGAACGCTCAGCTGCAATTTGGGGATGTTGTAGTCTGCGGAGATATGAATGTTAATGCACTATGCTACAGTCCTGCAGTAAATAATTTTCTGTATCTTTTACAGACCTTAGACTTGAAGTTAGCTAACAACTTGCCAACGTAATTTATTTGCTCCTCGCCTTCTCAGCTAGATTATGTGCTTACTACCAACATTAATAAAATTCTCTCTGAGCACGATTTTCTGTTTTTAACATACGAGACGAATTTGTCCGCTAGTCCACTTTCAGTCTCCTTCACTTATCGGGATTTTAAAAACGTCGATATGCAGGCACTTTCAGACGATTGCAACGGAATTTCTTCGAGTCACATATATGATGAGGAGTCCCTGGATGGTAAAGTTTCTATCTTAACCAACACCATTCTACGTTTATATAATCAGTACGTACCTCTGAAAACTTGCAGTATTCGTGACAATAAATGTCCCTGAGTTACAGATGAAATTCGTCAGGCGATTGCTGAGCGTCATTTCTTGCTTAAGCGATTTAGAAGAACTGAAGACAGCGTAGTTCATGGTAGATATAAAAGAGTGCGCAATAAAGCTATTTCGTTGCTTCGATCATCTAAATGAGCCTATTTTGGGACCAAGCTAGATCCTAAACTTCCTGCGAAAAACCTATGGAATAATGTTTGTAGTCTCGGTATTCATGGGACGGACCCACCAGTTGCAAATTTCAATCCTGATAACCTAAACAACTACTTTGCTTCTAGCTCTGTGGTTGCAACTATGCCTGTTTACAACTTTCAGGAATACTTCTCTCATGAGGGTTTCTCCTTTCATTATGTGGATGGCCCCGAGGTTCTTTCGACCCTGTATTCTATTAAGTCTAATTCTATTGGACCTGATGCTTTACCACCCAAGTTCGTAAAGCTACTAGCGATCTACTTGTCATGTCCCTTAACGCATATTTATATTGTGTATATTACCACTTCGCAATTTCCCTCTCAATGGAAGCAAGCAATAGTTGTTCCCATTCCAAAGAAATCTCGTCCCTCCCTACCTAGTGTACTCAATTTTCAATTTTTTTTTTTTTTTCAATTACACTCGAAAAAATTCTGTATACGCAAATGGGGGCAGAGAATATATTGTCAGGCTGGCAATCAGGATTGCGCCCAGGTCACAGTTGTGAATCTGCCCTCTTAAAGGTCACATCTGATGTTCATAAGGCCCTTGATAATGATCATTTAGCAGTGCTGGTCCTACTCGATTTCAGTAAGGGCTTTGATTCGGTGAGTCATGTCAAGTTAATCTGCAAACTTGGCACAAAATATGGCTTGTCCTCATCGGCCGTTGGGCTAATTTCTGCTTTCCTTTCGAATCGTGAGCAAGTTGTAAAAGTGCAGAACTGTATCTCCGCTCCATTGTCCCTTTACGCTGGTATTCCTCAAGGTTCGGTTCTAGGCCCTATTCTCTTCTCCCTCTAAATAAATGACCTCCCTTCTGTTGTGAATACCGCTTCTGTGCATTTGTATGCCGATGACGTTCAGTTGTACCTTAGCAGACCCATAGGCCTGGTCGAGGACTGTATTGCTCGAATCAATGATGACCTACAGCACGTACACGAATGGGCAATGGGTAATGACCTTGCCATTAACCCACACAGATCTTACTGTCTGCCGGTATATAGAAGCGTTTTCCCTATATCTGATTTGCCTTCAGTTCGGTTGAATAATTCCACGCTTGAATATGTTGAGTCAGTTAAGAATTTGGGCATTCAACTCAGTTCGAAATTTAGTTGTTGCGACTACATCAGCGCTTTCATGGGGAAAATTTATGGCAGTCTTCGCCAACTTTCTATTTCCTCTAGTTGGCTGTCTGTGGATTTTCGCAGAAAATTGGCGTTGACTGTTATTCTACCCCTTTTTTACTATGGGAGCCTTATTTTTAGCAGACTAGACTCAATTTGTCAAAGAAGAGTTACTGTAGCCTTTAACAACGTCATCTGTTATATTTATAAACTTCCTCGGATACTTATGTTGTTTTTTTCCCATATTGTATTGTATTGTACCATGCACGCGGAACATCACTTTATTTCTTTTTCCTCCCTTTTCAATTTTGTTCAACTTGGCTGTTGTCACTGTCAAGGAGGTGCGAGGAATTTCTCTGATACGGACTGAAACGTCTAAGGTTGTATCTACATACGCCCATAACACGGACAAAATAGCTGCTTACAAAAAATCTTATTGTGACGAGATTGTTTCTGTAACCATTTCAAAGTTGTTATAAATAGGTTTACAGCATGAAAGCTTTTTTGACATAAAAAGCAAATATACATTTTTCAAATCAAAATAAAATACACAAGTTGCAATTAGAAGAAAATTGTTAATAAAGTAAATTAGTGTGTTTTTTCCTTTAATTTATACCAGTTATCTCAGAAATCGTAAATAGGTAATATATTGTCCTAATTATCAATATATGTTTGCAATGATTTCAGTAAATATTTAGTATAAATATTTACACGGTATACCTTTTACGAAGTTAGTTTATTTAATCTTGTTGCTCTTTGCTTGGATCTCCTTCAACTTATGTAAATATCGACTACAGTATAAGAGCGTGCATCGGAGGGAAGTTCAATATTGTAAAAATAACTTTGTATAAAAAGCCAAACTGCAGCACTCTCTTGAGAGTAGTATAAATTTAGAATTTGAAAATATTTGAAAGTTGACTCCAGACAATTTAGAAAAGACTCAAATTAAAAAAAAACCTCATCAATGTACAAACAAAATTCCTCCAAATTTGTTTATTCTGAGCCAACAACGATAATTAATGGTTTTTTAGTTAAGGTACTAATTTCCTTTTGAATGTCGTTAATTGTAACAACATGAAGAAGGCAGCTTCTTTTGGAAACAGAAATACATTGAGTTCGCTTGTGTGCCCTTACAAGATATGATATTCTTGCAGTAGGTTTTATTACACCATGGAGCGGTAGGAAAAGAAGGAAATCATATAAAAACAATAAATATAAGTATAAGTAGGAAATGATTACTTTCATTTGATGCATGGTCAAGATTTTCAAATAACGAAATACAATATACGTCCATTAGTTTGTCTCCAATCATAATTTTTAAATTATCGAAGTCTTCCATGCAATTACTAATGAAGTAAGCATCTCCAACATTTGGGAAAAAGTAGCAAAAATCTATATCAACCTGAAAGAATCCAAAAATCATTTAAAAGTTCAGCAAGGGTAATATATGTATAATAATAATACGTAATATGTTCGCAAACTGTTCAGTGCACATAAGTAATCGCGTATTAAGCAATCTGTCTTTATTTATTTGACTCTAAACATAATTGGAAATGGTGTAGAACACACCAACAAACACTTCAGAATGGTAGAGCAGGTTTCTCTTGTATAACGCAACAACGACGATATACAAACATTATTTGCTCTCTCCAGTTATTAACGAGCAAAGTGTGCACTACTCAACCCCAATATGGTGATGTCGTGTTAGGGTCGTTCCACAAATCACCACCTTTGTAACAGTAAGGCTTTCTTTCGAGCGAAAGCTCGATGATTTTTAATCTCTGGGTATTTCTAAATGCCAAAATTTAGTGAGTAAATAATAATGCTTCAGCTTCTCCAATTTAGTGTCTTTAATGACAGGTTTTTAAATCCCTCTTGGAACACATAACACATTCCCAAAATTCTCGTTAAGTAAATAATTAAAAGAATGAAATTCACGGTTTTAAAAAAGGTTTAACACACAAATTATCAGTTTTGAATAAACAATTCATACAACATTCATTAGGTAAAAAAAACTGTTGACAAACAAAATTCTGTTTTATAATATTTTATAAATAAAAACTTTTTCTTTTCGAACTCAAATAAAATTTTGTTTTTTTTTACATCAAATATCAGGGCCTACTGCCTACAAAAGTCGTGAAGGACAGGTATTGTAGTACTAGACTCAAGCTTTTTAGTTACAGCGCAAAGCGTGATAGAATGGCCCAAATTGAAATAAAAAATTTTTGTGACAGAAGGACGCCACAATACTCCCCCACCAGCGGAACCGAAAATGCTGCAGGTTCAGCGAAAACGAGAAGGAATTCTTGTGGCTCGACCAGTACGCGTTCCGTTAGGACGCTGTTGAAATTTTCAAAGTTTACGTTGCGGGGTTGGACGTTAACGTCCGGCTGAGTGACGGGGCTGTCTACAATTATTTCACCTGGTGGAGAAGATGCTTGACCTACTGGAGACATTTAACTTCCTCTATTTCTTCATAGCAAGGTTTAAGGCGATCGACTGAGATGTTGCCTTCTCTGCCATTAACTAGCAATGTAAGAACCTTCTCCGAACGGCTCAAAACTTTAAAAGGACCCTCATAAGAAGGTTGCAAAAAGGCGCGTAGGGAATCTGTACGTATGAGTACCCGGAGACAGGAGTCCAAAGCTCTAAATTTAAAAATGTAACCAAGGAAGGATTAGAGGCCGGAGTTTGTTTAATTCCAGAAATTAAATTTTTGAGAGATATTACAAATTCGTTTTGAGGCTTGAAGCTTTTTGAATTTTGAAAAAGCTCGAAAGGTAGACGTACATTCTCTCAATAAACTAACTCGGCTGCTGGTTACTGGGGTTGATATCCATTATTTGAGCTATTGTGATAGCTATTATTCTGGTAATTCATCATAGTAAATATAACTTGCTGCAATTCCAGTTTAAATAAAGCAAGAACTAATAATTAACTGTGGAAGTACCTTGTACTGTTATATTCTAGTTCGCCCATACAAGCCAAAAAAATTGGTAGAGGATAGTAACTATGCTTGCTTTGCTATTTATGTTCGTACGTTAATTTAAAAATTACTTACAAATTTGGGATCTTGCCTGTGTTTGTATAAGAGCTAATTTTTGAAAACTTCGGCACTTGTTCGACAGTTTGTAGTAAGTATTTCATTTCTTCTTAAAATTTTTATTTCTTTCCATAAAGAAAGTACAAGGAAGTACTTCGAAGTGCTGTAGTCTTTCTTTTTTGCGACACAAATCTGTGCTTTCATCATCATTTATTTCAACTGAAATGAACGTTATTCTTAACGTGTTATTGCTAAATTCTGGTCGTGTTTGTAAATGCAGAACTGTTTTAGACCTGCAGTGGTACATGTAATTAACTTCGTTCACCTGCCTTTATCAGTGAATTTTTGTTTTCTATAATTATTTTTGTTTTTAAGGCGATGTTTACAGTATTTATGAATACAGCTTGTGTAACCAGCTTACTACAAAATTTAGAAGTCCTTGATGAAGCTCTACTTGAAATCTTTGGTGGAGATATAAAACCAATTTTGTTAAATTTTTTTTTATGTTGTGATATCTGTAATATAATTTGCCAGACCCAGTTGATGTGTAGTACGTTAACTGCACCATAAAATAAAATGAATTAATATAAAGTTTACCATATTTATAAGTCTTCTTGTGAACACATTGCTGCTTGGCTAAATTTTGCACGATTAAAACGTCCGCAGTCGACGTGTTCAACGGAACGAACGACCTGTTCAACGGAACGAACGACCTGTTCAGCCTTATGAGAAGGCTGTGTAATCCGCATAAGATTGAATGGAACTAGTACTTGCTGTACTTCAGGGGTAAGTCTTGAACTCGACAAGAAGAGTCAATAGGTGAGAAGAATGCTGTCTTGAGAGACTTACCCTGCTTGATGAGGGCTTGAGTTAATTAGCAATGAGGTAAGTAAATTAATCAATAGGTTTTTTCTATTCTACTCAGCTGGTATTGTGATGTAGGACAGAGGAGTAGTTCCAATAACTACAGACTGCTTGTTGTAAAAACTAGAAAGATATTCTAAAATGATTATATTTTAATTAGATTGAACTGTTCCCATGACAGTCCAATTGAGTTCATGTTGTGTAGAGTGATACACAGTAATTACCATGCCATAATCTCAGATCGACAACAGATTTGACCACAGAGAGGTTTGCTTCTTCACTAGGTATTTGCTTCAAATAGTACGGCGTATACGATAATACTATATTGAGTTCCAGAGTACAAGACCCGCAGCTGATCGCTTCTGTCTTTCCACGCCGTGTTACGACGATGCTGGGGCCCATTAGAGTCGAACTTGCTTCGTAGCTAATTGTCTTCCGCAGAATTTCCCTTGAGTCTCTTCACGTTGACCTCCGCTAGCGTAATACACCTAACTGTGACTCTCTAAGAAGTAACTTTAGAAATACTGTGAAAAGAATTCAGCAAGAAAAAGGATGCTCATGAGCGCTGGGCGGTGACTGTTTAGAAAGTCTTTCCACAATAAAAATTAATTATTTTCTGCAAGAGAAAAATTAATTGCTTTATTGAAAGTACTATATTCTTAAATTTTCTGTTAACACGTTGACGTTATAAATCATCCTCTATACATTTTTTTTCTTTTTTATACATCGATTCATAGCCTACCTAGCTACAACTACTCCCCACAAACTTACTACGGACTCCTTGGAAAACCTTTTCTTAGTAGCGTCTGCTAACTGCAATATACAAGAAGGGGTCATGTGTATTTCACTTTTACAAAACTGCTCCACAATAATATCAGCTAGCATTTGCTTATGTTCTTCTCGTAGAATTTCGTTTTTATAAGCAATCCTGTCAAAGAATCAAGGAATCAAGAATAGTATCTAAATCCTGAAACAATAAGGATGTAAATGTTTTTTAGGTTTACAACAAGCTTGCGTTCTTACTCATCCTGTATTAACTCGCAGAAAATTTACTGGTGGAGGTACATTTTCCTGCTTTTCGATTCATCTCCCGATATCACTATTCTATCACTATCACTAGTTTCCCTATCGACATCTTCAATATTTTCCTAAAAAGTCGTTAGTTAATCTAAATTTTTCAGACGAATATATATATTTAACGCCTACTCTTCCAGATCGCCATTTAGTAAGCCCGTCCTTGAATGTAATTAAATCATCTAAGTGTTGGTCCGACTCAATGAGTTTGTTTATTTCTTTATTTTTAATAATCTTCAAATGCTTTATGCGATTCTTTTTTCTAAAATAGTTGATGAAACAGTTGAGCAGGTTTTGAAAGAAAGCATTATTCATGATTAGAGATCTTCTACTATACTGTCACTATAAAGCAGTATTCCGTTTTTCTCAAACAAGAGTATTTGTTATAAACCAAAAATAATCCCCGAGTATCAAAAGGCTTAGTTATGTATATACATATATATCTATGCGAAAGGTTATCGAAAATATGAGTGAGCAAATAATCATATGTGCAATTATTTTAAATTTACATAAAAATAAGTTATGTACCTCTGAAACGATTATAAACATAATCAAAGTCGTAAAAATTCCACGTTGACAACAATTCTTTTAAGCCACCCGTGATTTCGCTACCACTTTCTGCTCCTGTTTCACTTTGTTCACAACTCATCGCTAAATTTAAGTTTTTACAGTGATCACCACACATTTGTACTGATCGTTCTTCTAATTTTTCATTGTGGCTGTTAAGTCCCAATGTGGGCTTAATCATAAAAAAGGGCAGGTGCCGGTTTCATAAATGACAAGACAGGTTAACTTTCAAAAATGACAAGAAATTCACTATTTTATTTATCACAAAATTCCCTTACAAAAAGATTCACGTATTTTCTACAATTTCAGTTCACGCTACCTCCAAATATATTGTAATTAAATTCAATTATTCACTAATCAAACTTACTAATTTATACTAATTCAAAATGAATTCAATTGTATTGAATAATGAGCCTCCTCTGGCGATTTTAATTCTTTAATCTGTAATAGAAAACGCAACTATCATTAATAAAGCCAAAATAAAGCGGGTAGGATCTTGTTTGACAGAGTGAGCGACATATAACTGCTCATAAGGGAAAAGGCTGGGATCAATACTCCCAATATAGGATGCTGAACTAAATTAAATATCAAAAATGTTTAATATAAATGTTAGTAAAAAGGGGATTCATATACTTCCCGTGGTTTTTAGTTTGTTAAGCAAGACTTCAGTGGCTTCAATTTTAACTGCCGATCTGTCTTGTTGCTCAGTCAGAACTTGATTGATTTTCTTATTCCAGCAGCTTGCTATTTATGGGCAGATATACAATAGGATTGTGCCTGCCGGTGGCGTTGCCAATGACGCCCAGCGTCTTCCATACATTAAGTCACGCTGTGATGTCAGTGTGGATTTTCTAATGAGAATGTTTTTCTCTGTACTGTGAGCTGCCATTTTGAATCAGTCAAAGTGTTTCATGGCAGCTGTTTGGTTGTAGGTAAGTGTTTTATGTTTTGAACTTTTATTTATAATTTTATTAACAATTTGTCCCTTTTTTTACAGATTCTTTTGGTCCCTTAGGATGTTGGAGATACCGTGGGAACTCTGGAAGCAATATCTAGCGTAAGTTTGGTTTTTAAATAAAGTCTCAGATCGTGAATTATCTGAGAATTTTTTATTTGTTTATTTCTTATAAATGTTTTTATTTTATTTATTTTTAGCTGGTTGATATGTGAGGAAGCTGGACACGCCGTCGCGGGAGGACCCTCCAATGCATATTGTCGTCGTGGGAAAACAGTGAGTTTTCATGCTTTTTAAATTGTGGCTGAGCCTTGGAAATTGTTGGTCACTTAAAATTTCACTGTTATTGTCACTTGTCACATTACTTAATATATTCGTACTTTCGAGATGGATTCAAGCGTTTACTATTTTCCATTTCGAGTAATAGAGGTTTCCAATTACTAACGGTAAAGAATGGTAAATTGAAATACTGAGAAAGCTCACGTATTTGTTAGTGCAATATTGAACTATGTATTTGTAAGATGTATAGTAAGGAGAACTAGGAAAATTATAGTTTTGTTGATTTGTAGTAATTTGAAACAGAACCATAGTCATTTTCATGATGCATATGTTGTTACCTAGATATTGGATAGAAAGCTTTAAGTGGATGTTGTTGAATTGATTAGAAACTAATTTTGACATGAAAGGAAAGTAATATCAATAAGCTTTATAGTTGTAATGCGAACAAGGTATTTTTTTATGAAATTTGTTATATCAAATTGTTAATTTGTTAAATTGAGAGGCAAACATGTTTATTTTGAAGATATTGAAAAAAATATAACTAACGATGACATCGCTGATTGAACTGTACTGTGGGGTGATTCTGATCTCTTTGTCGTTCTATTTAGTCGTGAATTTTGACATATTTTGTCGACTTTTTTCTTTTAACACAGTTCATTTTGTGTCTTCACTATTATATACCACAAATGAGCTATAATGAATTTTCGATGAACAAACGTCAAAAAACACGACTAAATAATCGACAAATTAGTCAACTGCTCCCAGAGGTTGTGACAAAAATTTTACACTGCTAAATGGAAATTCTACACCTAATTAGAGCAATTCAAGTGCTTAAATTCGAAATAATATTTTGAATTTGTAATGTGAAGTGTCATTTTCTGTTCATTCTACGTCATGCAAGGCTTGCTGAGCTAAATAAAAACACGAAAAAATCAGTAGAAATGTTCATTTCATTTAGTCGATTATTTTGACATTCAAGATCGACAAAACACACAGAATCACCCTACTGATCTGGTCATTTTTCATCTGTAGTATAAAAACAACAATAGCTTTAAATTTATCCATCCGATCGACTCGAGCACTTTATTCAGTCTTCTATCACAAATTTCAGTAAAAATAAATGGAAGTCTGTTGACCGCTACTCAAACAATTGAAAATCGAGAACAATGCATATCTGTGAATTGCAGCTCTACCTATCGCCGTCATCAGACTTGCACTTTTAACAGTGTTTACACGAACATGTAAACAAATATATTGTAACAAATATATCGACCGCATACGCATGCACGGGTAAGTAATATTTAGTAATTGTCGATCTTATATTAAAATCGACTGTTGGAACTAGCAACCGAAATATATTCTTACCAAATACCAAGAAATGGTAACAAATATATACCCATATATATAATATAATAAAAATAAGAAATATGTAAGTTTAAAAACATATAAAAATACTAGGTAATACTATACATACCTTCAAGTGGGCGGAAATCCGCTCCACTTTTCCATTTTCATACTTGAAAGTAAAAAATAAAGAAATACCATGAAGATGTTACTGCAACCAAGTTGCTTCACATTCACGACATTCACCATATAGTTGTGAGGTGTTCCAGGTCTTACTATATTTTAACACAGTGGCATGTATAAATATACACCAAAGTCTGATTGAAATCTCATGTAAGAGTTCAAAAGACTGATCTTTAGTGGAACACCTTGGTTAAATTGAATGTATTTCTCCAATTAATAAACATATCCAGTTCTCTCCTTACAACACTATTATGCAAACACAACTAAAAATAAAATTAAACAAGAACACAGTATTTGTTAAAAATAAACACAATAACAACAGTTTTGATAAAAACTTTTAAGCCACTTATCTTATCATCTGCAATATCCAGCACAGGGTTTTTTGTTGCAGGACGTATATGTCCTCACCAATAAATAATCACTACGTTGCACAAATTTAATTTTTTAATTTATTTATATTTTTCACAATAAATATAAACTATTATTATAAAAAAGCAAAACACTACACAAATTGAAACAAATTTGTCATTTAATGACAAATCTCAAACCACATCATGTAATAGTGGCGCCCCCGTCATTTAAAAAAACGTAAAATCTACAGCGCCGTGTTGAACTTGCTCAAAGTCGAGAACAACACCCAGCAACTAAGCGAAGCCACAGAACAATAGACGGCAACTGGCCCCAACCATATAAAAAGGGGGCAATTTCAGAAGAAAAATCACTTGTTACTCGGTATTTCACCAGTAAAGGTCGACTAGAGGGCTATTACCACTTGGATTTTTTTATCACTCTTCCTCCATTTTTTGTAGGGTTATTCCCACAGTCCCTCCTCACACACAGGTAATGCAAATAAAAATTTTTTTTTGGATATTACCAGAAATTTTCTATTAATTAAAATACCACTGAAAGTATAGAATAAATTCAAGATATTTGAATATTACCAAATTGAGAATAAACTTCTATGATTTCAGATTCGTTCTTCACATAAAAAAAAGGGAAAATTTCTGAGATATTACCCGAAAATTCCACATTCAACTTTTGTATATATTAAGATTGGAGAATTAATTCGCAGTTTTGGGATATCACCAAGCTAAGAATAAAATTCTGTCATCTCAAGTTTTTTTGTCTCCTCTTTTTGTTACTACAACAAAGTTCAACAAAGTTAATTTGGGAAATATCCAATTAACTAAAGTTAGCGTAAGGGTTTCACAAAACATTTCATTTCGGGACATATCCAATTGAAGTGTGGCAGGAAACTCCAGTCAATCGGGAAATCAATAGTATTGGGCGATTTCCATACTAAATAGAAATCCCGGTTAACATCTAGGCTAGATCAGCGGCAAAACCTTTTGGGATATTTTCAGGGGTTTTTTTTTGCTGATTTGGTTTTGGATTCAGGAGAGGGACCATATCTTGGCATTGAATCTTTTGGGAGATTTCCAGGGGTTCAATGTTCACTCCATAGTCCAGATTTAGGTTAGCCACGGGCACAGGGATTAGCTGCAACAACCATTCAGGGTTGAGTATACTACAGGGAGTAGATAAGTATAAAACTTACTAACCTTTTTTTCAAGAAGATATTAATTAACTCTGGTTTATATTGAATTTTCTAACAAAATTTGAGTTGCTAGTACTACTACTATTTTTTGCTTTATTAATATTTTTCTCTTCTCTTATTGCAGACTATTCGTAATAAGTAGAATTTAAGAGAATTTAATAGTTAAGATTTTTTTTGGATTATTTTCTTTTCTTTATTTTGTTAATGTTATTGTTTTTGAATTTAATTATTATTTATTTGTAGAATTATTGTTAGTTTGTAAGCATACGCAATAAACGTATTAAAAGCAGGTTAATTCTTTCAATCAGCAATTTACCTCTTTTATTACTTCCACTTTCATTTTTATTAATTTTTTTATGTACAGCCATAGGAGCTGTAACATCGACTACAACTCGGCCATTCCTGATAACATATCGTCCTCGATTTGATATACACAAGTATTTGACTTGTAAATTTCAAATTTCAACGAAATTTAATATTAGCGCACATACGTATACAATTCAAATTTATATTTACAGTGGTTTAAAACTAAAATGTTTATTTATGTATAATTTGTAAACTTATGATATAAGTCTATATCGAGCGTGTTTACAAACACACAGTTCGTGTTACATAAAATGTGAAATACATGTAATACAATCGTTCAAAACTGGTCCTTTTTTTTTTTTTTTTAACAATTATATAAATCCATATCGAGCAGTTTACATACAAAATTCGTGTTATATCAAATTTTAAATAATGACTAATATACTAAACATTCATGCATGCTGCTCTAATTGCAAATAGGGCTTCATGTTCTCCGGAGATGATACCCCATTGTACGGGAATGTCGATATTTACAGATTTACAATATCCCTTATTACATAACGATCGTTAAGTAAAACTTTTATGACCTCATAAGGGCCTTTGTATTTTTCGAGTAATTTTTTGTTGGTTCCCGCGGTAGTAACTACGTTTTTAATCATCACGTAGTCCCCGATTTCGTATTTTTAAGGGGTCTTATGTCTTTTATCGAAAACTTCTTATTTAGGTCCTGGCTATGAAGAATATTCTCATTTGCTTCCGCTCCTATTTGTTCTAAATTTCGCGACTTTTCATGCGCAGAGTTATTTTCTAGATGATCTCGTATCCCATCATTAACTTCCCATCTCTGAGTGACACCAATAACAAAACACTGGGTGTTGAACCTGAGCTTTTATTTATCGTGTTTTTAATTGCATATTCGACTTTACGTAAATACTTTGTCCATTCGACTGGTTCAATGTCCCTTTCTGCTGACAACATTGGCGTAAGTGCTCTATTAATCCACTCGACCTGATCATTTGCTTGCGGGGACCTAGTGGCTATTTTAATATGCCTAATATCATTATCAAGACAAAAATTTGAAAACTCCTATGATGAGAAACAACTACTCCTATCTGAGACTATCCTAGTTGGTTTGCTGTAACTTTCGAAATATGATTGCAGACATTGAATGACTTCCTTGGTACTCGTGCTCTTAACAGCATACAACTTTACAAAAACAGATGGTGCGTTTTTTAAACCGAATGACATACGCAGATACTCAAATTGACCCAACGGGGTTACAAAAGATTGTATGCTTTATGGATTCTTCAGCCATTTCTACATGGTGAAAGCCATTTCTACATGGTGAAAGCCATTTCTACATGGTGAAAGCCATTTTTAAGATCAAGCAGAGAAAAGTATTGTTTCCCACGCAAGCGATCCAAATGATCGTCTATTAACGGAAGACGTTAATTATCTTTTTGTAATATTTTATTTAACTGTCGAAAGTCTATACGCATAATCTAAGCTCTCCATTCTTTTTCTTAATCAAAATCGGGGAAGCATAAGGGGAGTTGCTTTCGCGAATTAAAATTTATCCGTCCGATGGACTCGAGCACTTTATTCAGTCGTCTGTTATAAATTTCAGTAAGAATAAATGGAAGTCTGTTGACCACTACTCAAACAATTGAAAATCGAGAGCAATGCACATCTATGAATTGCAGCTCTACCCGTCGTCGACAGTAATCAGGCTTGCACTTTTAACAGTGTTTATAGGATCATGTAAATAAATATATTGTTACAAATATAATGACCGCATACGTATGCACGGGTAAGTGATATTTAGTACCGGCTGTATCATTTATTGTCCATCTTATATTAAAATCGACTACACATCAATGCAAAATTTGTTGTTTTAAACATATATCATGTACATTCGAAGATAAAAATTGTTAATAACACAAATTTCCTGTTGAAATGACAAAACATTTTCCGTCTTTGAATTAATCAGCTAGTTTCAATAACTCAATAACATAATTAGGCTTAGAAAAGTTGCTGATATTAACAACTTCAGGAAAATTACTGAACTATGAGAAAGGGTCCTCTCTTTAGAAGCATGAAAACGTTTTCGATTTTAACTGGATTTATAGAAGCTGTGTATATTTAAAAGCTCTGCGTTGGCGCGGTATTCCCCAGAAAGTAAACGAGTAAATAAACGACAATACAAGTTTTTGCACCTATAAAGCACCAGTGTTTGCTCTAGAGCTTTGTGAAATATTATCATACGCTTTAATGGTGCTTTAATCTTAGAATTGAAGATAATTAGCCATTTGTATCTTATGGCCACGAAATATAATGATGACTGTCTATTGATACGAAAAAAACTATCGATGGACGTGCAGTCTGATTATGCAAAATGCAATCTTAGTCGTCCTATGCAACAGTGCTCAATTTGCTGCATTTATGGATGTACACTTTCTGAGTGCAAATATGACATACAGAGAGAAGAGAAGCCTTTTTCAAAGAATGGTACGTACATGTATATTTCAATACTCGGTAAGATTCAAAATTCAAATAAAACTTTTTCAACACATATATTGTTAATGGCTTTTATGTATTTTTATACATACATATGTATTCTTTTAGTTAAAACGAAATTGAAGTAGGATTGCATTTTTACTGTTTTTAGACCCATATAGAGTCTACAAATAATTTTCGATGTACTACAACAAGCAGAGAATTAGAATATAAGTACCGAGGTACTGTCATGTAATTTCATGAAGAAATTTTAAGAGTATACTGTGGGTTTTGTACAGCAGTATAGGGCGATCTCATCAGGAGAGCAATGAAATCCTGAAACATTACAGTGAACACAGTTAGTATGAGATGCTCTAAATTATGTTAATTGTCAAAAAAACCCATTTAACTTAAAATGATTCTTATTTAGATTTTAAAAAAAAAGAAATTATATTATTATCAATCAACAATTATTGGGCATCTGTGCTTACTGCAGTGTATACTGCAGGCATTTTCAGGGTCTCATTGCTGTTCTGATAAGATCACACTGTACTGCGCCTCAAAACATATAGTATACTCTCACAATTTCTTCATGAAATTTTGATCTTCGGCTTTAAGCCAACAAACTGACAGTAGCTCGATACTTGTCTTTTAATTTATTTATTTAGCCCAATATTATTAAAATATTCTCCGTAGCGACAGATTCATATATATTTAATTTGTACATTGTGCAGGATGAGAACAGTAATTCGGCAAATAAATAAACATGAAATTAGCATATAATATGAATATAAATAATTTTTAAATTACTCTCAATAGAATTTGTGAATAAATGCAATTTCAGTTTTGAACACTCACACAAACATACATATAGTCAATCTTGTTATTCGAACTACCCAGTGTGTCAAATTCGGAACTTCCGAATGGTAAGAAGAAAATCGGAAAGTGTGCGAAAGAGTCAGAGCGGAAAATAAATCCCCACTTTTCAGGGCTATTTCAAGTTTCGGAATGGTATTCAGATAATTATTAAAATGCAGAACGAGTCTTTAAAGGCATTTCCGAAACATTTTTTAAGCTTGACTTACACTGTCATTTTTTCTTCAGAGTTAGTTGTAAGTACTTAAATTTATAAGAGCGTCAGGCAGGGACCTATTAGCGATTGCTCATTGATCTAGAGGGAGAGCAAACGTCCTTGATTTGGCCTACGTGCGGGGACCCTTGAGATTCCAAACCTCTTTTTCAATCAATCAATCAATAGTTGAAAGTGAAGGACGATTTTCTGAATAGTGGGAAAGGTGAGTAATGTATACTTGAATTATTATTAATAAATATTTGAGTACTTTTGTTAATTGCGTGAAAAGTTTGTGGTACAGAGTATGTCAAGGCGGCTGAAGTATTGACAAACGCTACCGTACTTCACCAGTCCCAAATAAACCCAGTGCTTCAAGCCCAATATTTTGCTGTCCTGTTCGCTATTTAAAGGTTAGGGTGGAAAGTCTTCTAATTCAAGGAGGAAATGAAGGCGTTGAACAAAGTGCAAAAGAGACCCTTCAACATAAGTGATATGCTGTCTTCGTTGGCTACAATTTCAAAAGAAGACTTCAAAATCTCGAAAATAAGTGGAATAAAAATAGAAGCTGCCGAAGCATTGGTGCGCATGGAATTTTTCTTAACAATGAAAAGTGTTTTATTATAATAATTTTGCAGAGAGCATTGCTTTCAACACTTGGAGGGTCGGCTCTGATCACTGTCATTAAGATATAGGTCAAGATATTGGTGCCGGAAGTTGTTAAGCTTTTCACGCTGTTGGGACTGGGGCAAAATATTAATATATAAAATTTTTCGATTTTCTCCATTTTCAAAAGTATTTGAAAATAACAGTTAACTGTTGTCAACCATTTAATATAATTGTTTTCGTACAGAAGCGGTTCTTACTTTACATCCAAACTTAGTTAACTAAAAAGCAAGTGCATTAAAAAATTCCATTCAATAAAAATGTACAAAATATAAATATATTTATCGTTTTTATCTTTACAATACAACTGGCAAAACTCAAATCTTAAAAATGGTTTAACGTCAATATTATTTAATAAACATATGTGCAATTTGAAAATAATACTGCTTAATCAAAAATATTTTCAACACATTTTTGAGTTTTTACCAGTTCGAAACGCTTTGATATATATTACTGAGAATTTAGAAGAAATTCCTTAGGATTTCAATCGGAATTCAGATAAGAAGCTTGACAATTTTCTTTAAGAAATCTGGGAATTTCCATAAGAACTCTTAAGGAATATTTTTGAGAATTTGGTGTGAATTCCTTAGGATTTCAATTGGAATTCAGATGAAAAGCTTAACAATTTTCTTTAGGAAATCATTAGGAAATTCATAAGAATAGACAAACTCTTTTCGCTTCGCGTTGATTTGAGAGGAAATATTGGCCACTTTCAGCATTTTTGTAAAATTCTTACTTATTCTGCTAGCCATTTATTTGGAAAAAGTTTAAGAATCCGAAATTTTTTCTGGAATTTTCTTAATTTTTCGTTAAAAATGATTAGAAAAATTCGGAATTTTGCTCACTGGGTATTGTTATCTTTTCATCAATCGTCATTTATCGTGATTCATCGTCATTAGTATCTATAGATATAAGATGATAGTTATGTTTAACTAATTAGAGGCATTTAGTCGACCAATAGCGAGAAATACTCAAAAATTGAACTTTGTAGAATTACACATAATAATCGAAATCCAATTTGTAAATTGTAAATAACTCAATTTAATTTATGATTTAAATTTAATAATTTAATTTAAAGATTTGTGAATGTTTGAATTCAGTATATCATATTTGTGGATCCCGCACTGGTAACGTCTTTACCATATTTACTTGTGCGCTTTGAATATTTCTGTATCTTATATCTCTCAAATACTATCAACAGTGCATAAATCGAATGGTCGATACTCTATATTCATAGAGTACCAAATATAAATATACCACAGTATAAATTAATCGGAAGGTATGTGGTACGAAAAGGATTCCCTTTGCCATCTGATAGCTGTAATTAATAATTTACTTGCAAGTTTCCTAACAATGCTTCGTTTCAATTTAATACAGCTCTGGGGAAAACCACACAACTCCATTTATGCCCCTTCGGAATTTAGGAAGGCTTTTGCCTATGAAAAATAATAGCATTAGCTAAAGGGTTGTGTTAATTGGGAATTGCGTAATTTTTCTTTCCATTGTGAAGTCAATCTATGGTTTAAGATAAATGCACTAATTTAAGAGAAAATAAATTCCTTTTTTCTCTTCTTGGAAAATAAATTAGAATGCGTACTTGGAGCTTGAAAATTATTTGAACTTTCTACAAAAAGTGGTTAAGGAGTTTAATTGATTATTGAAATAAAATGGAAAAAATTTCTAAAAGCTTTAATTTTTCATAATTAGATTGGGAGAAGAAGACAGATGCAAAATTAAAAGAAACAACCAAAGTTAATTTAAAGCAATCATACTACATACAATTTAAGTTGTTTTTGTTTTTTGTATTAATAACGGGTGGCGCAAAAGTACTAGCACTATAGAAATTACTTATACTTTTTTTACATGACATATCCTGTCATTCTAATATTGAAAATTGGGTAGCAAACAAATGTAAAACTACCAAAAACATAAACATGGACCGTTATACTTTCCAAGAACGTGGAATAATCGTGTCAATGTTTTTATGGAATAATTCATCAGTGATAAAAACGCAACGTGAATTTCGTCGACGATTTTCCCGCCATCCAGCACCGGTTGGTCGCACAAAGCGACGCTTTGCCACACGTCTCGAAGCAACTGGCGCAACATTGAATAGACCTAAGGTCGGCAGACCAAGAACAGGCCGTTCAGCTGAAAATATCGATACTGTGCGCGAAGATGTGGAAGAGTGTCCCGAAACATAAACGAGGCGACGCGACGTGGCAGGCGGACTCTGCAGCGTATTTTGGTCAAAGATTTGAAGAGGTTTCCGTATAAAACTCAGATGACTCATCAGCTGCTGCCTGTTGACCACCGAGCTCATCTAGAGTACAGCCAGCGCGTCATAAACCTCAACCTTGAAGAGGACGAGTTTTTTTCGAAATTGGTTATGAGTGACGAAGCGCATTACCATCTCTCGGGACATGTCAATAAGCAGAACACTCGCTTCTGGGGCACTGAAAATCCGCATATGATTCAAGAAAAACCTTTACACCCACTTAAAGTTACTTTATGGTCTGGCGTCTGTGCTGAAAGAGTGATCGGACCGTATTTTTTCGAAGGCGATGCAGGCAATGCGATAACTGTCACTGGCGACCACTACAGAACCATGTTACATGAGTCCTTGATACCCAGTTTGGATGAATTGGGGCTGGAGCATTTCGGGTTCCAATAAGATGGCGCACAGCACATACAGGGCGTGACACTATGGACCTAGTGAGGGACGATTTTCCAGGCCGTGTTATCTCTCGTTTTGGCGATTTGCCTTGGCCTGCAAGATCACCCGATCTGACCTGTCCATACTTCCTACTTTGCTGTTATTTGAAACCACTGGTGTATGTGAGCAAGCCACAGACCCTCGCAGCCCTAAAAGAAAACATTGATAAACAAATAAGGAACATATCTCAGGAAGTGTTACGGTAAGTTATGGAAAATGTCATAATTAGGGCTGAAATGTGCATCAACTCTGGAGGTCACGATTTAAGAGACATCATCTTCAAATCCTAATGCGAGGAAATTTCATGGCACAAATATACATATATAATCAACTAATTCTAGTTTTGTAATTTAGAAAAGAAGTTGTAGATGAACCAAATAAGGTCATTACTTTTGCGCCACCCGTTAGATATCGATTTGGCCTGGTTCTGCTAGCAAAACGGGATGCACATCTATTATTAAAAGTATAACTTATATGGAACCGGCAGAATTTAAAGCTCATTGAATTCTTATTAAAAGCTGAAAAAACTGGTTCATTTTGTAAAAAAGAATGGTACTTTAGCACTAGGATCCGTATCAGAACCGCGCGTTGTTATCAGAGCCGGGCCACATCGACATCTATTATTGAATTTTACCGGTTCAATTTGAGCTGAACCCGGTAAAATTTAAGGCTCATTAAATTCTAATTAAATGCTGAAAAACCAATGTGATTTGTAGGTGTGAAATTGTTTTTAGGGCTATTTAGGTATTCTTTTATCAGCTCTAATATACTTTGAAGGAAAAAAAAATTTATCATTTGGGTTCGAACGCTTGTTTTTTGTTTTTTTTTGTTTAACCTTTATATATATATATATATATACATTTTTTTTTATTTAGCCAAGCTCAGGACATACCATATGACTGAAGGAGATAGCGAAAGAGCTTGAATTATATTTGGCAAGCGTTGTATTAATTAGAGTCCTTGTCCCTACGTCAGCGTCCCAAATATTCGTCAGTTTGGAAAATTGTTTATATTGCTTAATTTCAATGTTATAAATATAATGTTAAAAATGCAATGTCATTTTAAGTAAGCGCCGGTAACGAACGTGTTAAGTAATATATATGTTCGAACCAAATCGGTTCGAATATATTTTGGTTTTACCGATTAGTTTAAAAGGAAAACATCCTGAAAACAAAGCATCAAATTTTTAGTAAAATTAATCTAATTTGATTACTCTTAATCAAAAAACAGGTACACAACCTAACAAAGCCATGTATTTGTCATCTACATAACACATGGCACAAATACAATCAGATCAAGCAGATCAATTTGCAACTCTATCATCATTATAAGTACTATCGAACGGGAATTTCTCCTCTACGTGATAGAGATAACATTTTTTGCAAATATACAGAATTCAATTTAACACAGCAGCAGCACGGATTGCTTTAAATTTCTTGTTACTATGCATTTTTGTTCGTTGCTATGCATATTTTATCTCTAGTACCGTAAAATTACAGAATCACGGCCAATTCTTGTGATCATGCGCCTCTGCTACTCCATCATTGGTGTCGTGTGCAAGCAAGGGCTATATAAACAGCAGTTTGACTTGAATCGATCTCTTTTGTGATTTAGCAGTGCAGTGATTCACTTCGCAATTTATTCGTTTGTGTTCTTTCCTAGTGTTATATTTTATTACTAAATTAAATACTTCGTTTAATTGACGGCCAAAATAAAATATTCTTATTCTGGGCACCGACTGGATTAAGGAATTTATTTTAGTTAGCGATTAAACTAAAGGTTTTTTATTGCGGGTCTCGACTGTAATAAAGAGTCTTACTGCGGGTCTCGACTGTAGTAAGAAGATCACTAACACAAAACACTTTATTACGGGTATCGACTGTAATAGAGAGTGTTATTGCGGGTTTCGACTGTAATAAGACAATTCCTAACAAAACCACTTTATTGCGGGTATCGACTGCAATAAAGAATATCCTCATCCCAAAACCTCAGTAAAATAAAAAGTAAAGTAAATCAGCTGCTATATATCGATCAGGTGAGTACAAGTCAATTGCTACAGTTGTATAAAACAAATTTATATATTAATCATTTATTAAACATTGGTTTCAGCTTTTTATATTATAAAAAAATATATATATATATCTTGTAGTTCTCAAGTTATAGTATTTATTGAATTTGAAACATTTAGTGCAGTGAATAAGCAAATAAAAACCACTAGCTCTCTACCAGTCTCATAAATTTCACCACACCTTTCATTTATTGCATGTACGCTCTAACTACGGGCAGTACAAATATATAACATTAATGTTGTAAAAAAAGTAGTAGAAATGGCAATCTTCTGATTTTTATAGAATATTTACATTCGTGAGTAATGTTGTATTATTGCCAACATATGAAATTTTTTGCATACGTTTTAGGTATCGCTTTGAATTTATTATATTTACGAACATATTCGTTAAATTAGGAGATCCCCCATAAATATTATGAATATTGTTGTATGTTTTACACATTATTAAATATAAATTGATATATGAAAGAAAGAAGAAATGTAAATTCTACAAATTTGAGTCTATGAAATCCATATCGTACATTTAGCTCAGTATTCCATTGACTTGTAATCAATCCTGATTTAGGTTGGTTTTAACCCTATTTTTCGAAATTTTTCTCGGCCCGATTTTGTTTACAAGTACTACCCCTCCTTTACATTTTATATATTATATTTATGTAATATTAATTACATTACTACAATACAAAATCTCGTCGCCGATGTCCACTTTTTGCAAAACGTTCAATTATCGCATTAACATCTATTTCAATATCACGGTGAATGTGAAGCAGAGCTAGTCCTGTCAAACTGTCTGCTTCCATTTTACTTCTCAAATAAGTCTTTAGGCTCCGGCGTGAAGAAAAGCTTCTTTCAGCAGAGTCCAGGCTTATCGTTAAAGTCATGAAAATTTTTAACAACTTGTTTGCTAACAGGTATACATCTCCATCGCAATTATTTCATATTTCATCAACAGTGCTAGGAATCTGTAGACTCACTTGTAGATAGCCACAGCTGCATTTGCGCGAGTAATTTTAGTTCAACTGCTTGTTGGTGACTAATTATTTCACCATAATATTTACAGATTTTATTCAGGGCATTTATTAAGAATTCGTTAGTCAAATTACCAATATTTTTTGGCAACAGGTTACTAAAGGCGTAGCAATTCAATGTTTCTTAAGAAAATCTGGATTTCAAATCAACAATTACTGCATCGAGCATTGGTATGTAAATTGATCTCCTATAATAGTCTTCGGGGGTTGAGTTTGCAACGTTTGATGTACTTTTGTCCATCTTCGTCATACGGGGAAGTTCTAGTGGAACGTCTAACTTCATTAAAGTTCCGAAATTTTGCAGAATATGACAAAATATTCGTCCTCACATTTAACACGCTTTTGAGTTTAAAGTCGTTTACGAGAGTAGATGCGCTGGTTAAATCTAAATTTTTCTTCTGAAATAATCGGCTTAACGGCAAGATTAAATAAAAAAATTAAAAGCTGACAATACAGTGCTACTAAAAACTCTACATCCCTTATAGCAGTTCTCAAGACTTTAGCTTTAGCAGATGATGTAGCGCTTGAATTATTTTTTCTACTAAATCAATAAAGTCTGTTAATGATTCACTTTTTTCGATTCAACGAGTTTCACATAAGCCTTTCAACTGCGCTTTGACAACATTTATGAGGACATAATGACGTTTAGCACAGGCGTTAAAGAAAGCAACTACGTTTTGTATGGTACGAATAGAGTTTATAATAGCTTGCACAGAATACTATTTTGATATAGACACATTAATGCTATGGTTAAAACATTGACACTTAAAACTATATTCTGCGGTCTTTCTTTTCTCAGTAACTGCTCCTAATTGCTCGGAACACATCATTGAGCAGACGTCAGTGCCAATTCCAACGCAGTTAAGCTCATCTACATGAAAACAGGGACCGAAAATAATTGGTATTTTGAAAATTTTAAACAAAAAAGCTGGAATAAATTATGATAGTGGAATTTAGTGCAATATACCAAAAGATGTCTTGTGACACCTGTTTCGATTCCTGTAAAGCTTTTGAAAACTTAACTTTTTTACAAAAAGCTAAAAAAACTAAGCTGGAAAGGCTTCCTATTTTTTCTGGCAAAAACAAAAAGCCAACTTGACTTTTTATTTTTTCGGAAGTAACAGGTTTTGAAGCCGAAAGAATCAAAAGCCAAGCTGACTTCTTATTTCAGAGACCCAATCAGTTATGAATTTTTACGAAAAAAGCTTAATTTACTTGTTTTCAAGCTAGAAAAGCAAGCGCAACAGCTTGATACTTTTTTTTTCTAAAAATATAAAAAGCGAGTCCTGCTTTTTATTTATTTATTTAGTTTTGCTAATATATGCAGCATTTGCATTCGCTTTTTCAAGATTTTTTTCGCAGAAGCTCTCTCAAATTACCTTTACTATGAAGTGGTGTGAGGTTCTCTGATTCAATCAATGTCCCATTATCTCTATGTCCGCGCAGAGGAATGTTTTATCTACATAGTAATATAATGCCTATTGCGTTCTGAACTAATTTTGTTTAGTGTGCTTTCATCGGGTGAATATTATGCTTTAAGAAATTCCTTGGCACCTTCGACAGCATTTTTATGATATTGATTCTTCTCATGAGTACTGAGATAACCATCTTTACCTAAGAGTTTGGCAAACTAAGTCAGTGGTTTTGTCACTAGATTTTGAAGAGGGACTTGTTTATTTGATCCCCCCGTTACTACAGGAACAAATATTGGATAATATTTACAGAAAATACCATTTTTCTTTTTTGAAAATACAAGCCATGGAAAACTGTTTAAATGGGAATGATTTAAATATCGTTTTTCGTGTTTTCCTTTTTTAATGTGAGTGGAAAAGGACAGTTTGAATCCAACTTTAGGTTTCCAGCGTCTTTCTATTAGATCACATTTCATTTTATCATAAATTGAGAAAATTGAATCAACGTAGATTTATCGGACATACCATAGCTTTTTACATTAAGAACTCCAGCAGCACTTACTGGTATATTTGAAGGTAAATATTCTTCATGATCTATACTGCTGCGTGGCTCATGCTCACTGGATTGTACTATTGCTATTACTTCTGGATCTTCTTTATCTTTAATTTTATGTTTCTTTAGAAACACATCTAAGGTTGATTGAACTCATTTCATTTCAAAGACGTGCTTAAAACTGTCTTCAGAGATCTGTAATAAAGATTTAGATAAGACTAATTTTAATAAAAATTAAAACTTTTTCAAGAAAATGCTGAAGAGCCAAATTCTGGCATCCTAAAAATAACATTTAAATAAAAACAAATTATTACTTGTCAAGAAAACTTAAATTGAGAATATGGCGGAATCGTGAAAGTATGAAAAATTTGGAATTCAAACGAAGCACCCCAGCATGTAAAGCATTATAAACATTTAAAAATGCATGAAGCTCGCACTGCAACGTAATACAGAGTTGCCCAATTAGTTCGAGAAAATTAATAAAATCAGGGGAAATATTTCGTGTAGTTTTTCAGGGTTTTGCTAATATCTCGAATATCTGTACGAATTGCATTATGTTTACTTCTGACAAAAGTGTCTACATAAAATTTCGTACAAATTTGGTCATATTTATTTTTGCTCTACGATCAATACTTTGCAGGGTGTATAAGTTTTAACAGAGAGATAAAAAATAGACGATTTAAGAAATAAGAACGAAATAGGTTTTAAAATTTTATTTTAAAATAGAAAAAGCAAATCAGTTCGTCTTTATTATGTTATTCGTCGTCTTCTACATCGACATCTTCGTCTTCTTCTTCTATGACATCTACAGATATACCGTTTTTACATGAACCCAAGTAGCCCAACATACTAGACTAAACGCAAGAAATTTGAAGTTTCGAGGCTACCATGTGACCATGGTTCAATATTTGTAACACTAATTTCCCGTTGAGCTGCTGTGCTAAAATTTGGCACAATTATAGGTCTTGCATAACAATAGATTTGTTATATCATAAATTAAATTTCTTAAAATATGTGTATATGTAATTGAAAACTAGCCTTAAATCTGTCATAATATGTAATCTCAATTATCAAATTCATATTGTTATACCTAAATTTTCATTTGAAATGTTGTAGCACTACTTTCTTTGTGTATACTCGATATATGTTGTATATAGAAGAAAAATTTAAATATATCTCTCTGCCAGACTTCTTTTGCTTCGATATACACAGACAAGTCCCATTAAGAAACTTGGTGTTTATATCGAAACAAAATCGTCAATAATCTTATCAAACAAGGCTTGAATAAACTTTTTTTTGGATTCAGGTAATACCTACGTACATATAATGTAAAATCAAAATCGCGGCAATAAGATAGCGGACGAATTTTCCGACTCAGCATTTGAGTCTTAAGGGTTGCAAAACATGAATTTCTGGTCAAAAATAAAAAACTCCGTATGTGAGACCATTTGACTTAAAATTAATATTTGAGGGTTTTCGCTGCAGAAATTTAATATGACAGACAAATTTAGCCAGATGTGATCCAATCGATATCTTAGGGGTTTTGGAAGTTGGGGATTATGGATTATTGGAAAATATTAGAAGTTTTTAGGTTCAACCCTTTCTCTTGATATTTACAATTTAATTTAGAATCGTTAAAAATAAAAGATTTCAAAAATTCTTCTATTGCATCTACATATATGACCAATTCTAAAAATTGTGAGTTCGAATCCCGTGTGGGGACATGATAAAAATAAATAAAACTTTAATGCGATCGACGTTAACCTTTACTTACAAACGTACTTATATATCATATATATTTCTGCCGATATGGTCTAGGACTGTTCATAGGCTTTGTAATTGTTTTTGAAGTTTACGATGGTTTAACAAATAAAGCTATTTTAAAAGTAATTAAATTGACGCTTGACATTTAATAATGCAGTTTTGACATTTCATAACGCAATTTAGAAGAACCGCACTTACAGATTTATTTTATTTGGATTATATCTGTAAAGTATTATATGTTTCATTACAGGTCTGTAGTGCTGAGAAATAATTACGTTCCGACTGTCCATCCGTCTACTCGAGCTCATTTTAATGATGACAGTATGTTTATTGACAGTTTTAATGTATGCGGTCCCGCAATTTTACATTTAATATATATGTGATCTTATGGTTGCTTTTCGGGTAAATGGAAGGAGTTAGTAGCTACAAAAATATCGCTGGTGACTGGTGCATGTTACTGTGAAGACTTGATTGGAAAACATGGTTTATGTGCAACTGGAATATTAAGTTTTGATGAACGCAATCTTTTCATCGAGAGTCATGTAGGCTTTAGGAGCCTTTGAAGAAACTTTATAGTTATGGAGTACGACTTGCGAATTATTAGTGGTTTAAGTCACATCTGGTAGGTAGATCACAAATGACTGCTATCAACGGAAGCATGTCAGAAAGCAAGACAAAAACTCTAGGTGTTTCGCAGGGTTCTATTGTGGGACAATTATTTATTATTATATATATAAACGAAGTTCTTGAACATTGCAAGACATTTCTCTTTGATGATGATGTCCTATTGTATCTCTCTGGTAATGACATTCTATACATGGAAAAAAAAGTGCAAGGAGATTGAGTAAGTGATTCCAGTATACTAAGTTAATAATACAGTAGTTAAGTAGCATGCAACAATGAATGTTTTATTGTGTGTTGATAAAAGTAAAAAGGAATAATTAACTATACTATACAGCCATATTTGTTCAGTAATACGAATGCCTTTAGACTGTCGTTGTTTAGAAATCAATTAACCCAAAATAATTTACTGTATAAAGGTTTTCAGTTATGTAATATATCACAGTCCAATGTTAAAAGAGAAACAAATCTTGAAATTGTTAAAAAACACATAATCAAATCTGTTAAAAATAGTTTCTAAAATTATAATTTTTAATTTATTGAATAAAAATAATCATAACTATCCAAAAAAATACATCAATAATAATACAAAAACTAATGTTTTCATTAACGTAAAAACAGATGTATCGCTCGAATAAATTTCATAACACATTTGTTATAATGTCAAAACGAAACAAAAACTGCATCATTTTATCATTTTAGTTAGTTTTTTATAATAAAATTGGATTCCTAAATCAGTTTAGTAGCACATAAAATATATTATTATTTTATATATATATATATTAGGATCACTAATTTGTCAGATTTTGCTAGACCGTTTACTCTCCAAAGTGTAAAGATGTCTCTTTTCTTCTTCTCACCTCTTCCCTAGAAAACCTGTATTGCATCAAGAATACTCGTGTGGTATGGCCCAAGAATCGCTTGATAAAAACCATAATCTTACAATTCTTCTACCAAGATCATCACAAATGAAATGATTTCCTACCCGAATTTATATTAGCTGTAAGGAACGGTCAGAGCGAGTCGAATGGCTACAATTCAGCGTTTCTCAATTGTGGAAGAGAGCTTAGATTTCCTACATTTCTGTATGCGCTATG
>OZ005741.1:196469314-196588378 GCA_963930735.1 Dioctria linearis | reverse complement strand
TATTATTAACTCAAATGCCCATTAAAATCGAGTCAGCTCACGCTATTTGAACATTGGGATGCTATACTGATTTATAATCTGGTTCAACGCCTCCATCAGAGACTAATCAACTATGGGAGCAAGAGCAAGGCAGCAAGTCTGAGATGCCAACTGTTGAGCACAGCAAAAAATTAATAAAAAATCATTAGAATTGAAAATGTCGATGTAATTGATACTTCCCTATGTCGATGTCTTGCGTCCGGTCATTAACGGCCTCCTACTTCTCCATCAACTCTCAGAAAGAAGAAAATATATAGATATATTAGTGCAATGCAACTAACTTGAGTAAAGATTACACAAAACACTCCAGCAATAAGAAAATTACATGCAAAACTGCCATGAAACGAATTTCTTGGCAGTACAACAACATGTAAAAGTACACATTCTGATTTCTTCGCAAAATTTATCTTATCTGCATAATGAACATTTGCAAAATATGCATTCATGTTTAATTATGCAAACTACATAAATTTACAGCATGCATATGTAAAATAATTAATGAAATACAACAATTTTAGCCTTTGTTGACATTTCATAATCACGTTTCAACATGAATAATTTCGCATAATGTGCATATATCATGGATATTATTCATGCTAGACTTAATAATTAACACTGCAAAAGTACTATTACACACTTACCTGGATAATTATTCCTCTAAATTCGTCAAAAAGAACATATAGAAACACTTCACTTCGCTTTTGAAAACTGTGATTACTATTGTCAAATTGATGGAATAGAAAGTCAATTTACCTAAGTTGACCGCGCGCAACCTGTTGGTGCTGCTTAGAATGTGCGAAATTCAACAGGTAAGTTAATATTCGCGAAAAAAGGGGAAATTAATTCCTGTAATGAATGGTAAAGGGAAAATGTTGGGAATGACATAATATGGTAGGAAGCCGTTATATTGATATTTTTTAGAAAAATTTTAAATATTTAAGTAAATAAATAAGGAAAATTCATAAGTAATGAAAAATAAATTAGTTGACATAATTTAGCATATTTTGACATAATTGCACAAGGCAGTAAAGCACTAAAAATATGGGAAATCTACATTTTTTTCGTGTGGAACTTATGACAAAAAGGATGGCTCCGACACTATAAAAAGGTGGTGCTCTCTAAACAAACTCTCATCTGGTTGATAGCTATATATACAATTTCGTATAGGATCATAGTGATTTTCAAATTTCAAGTAAAAAAGTGAAATTTCAGTGGAAATTTATTAGTATTTAGCACAGATAAACGTACCAAGGTACACTATTTTCGTGCTAAACAAAAAAGGGGTGATTATGAAAGTTCTTTGGTTTCCGTTGATCAATTTACAGTATCTGACTTCTTCAATGGAAGTTTATATTGTTGGTGGCAGCAATTTTTTTTGTAGGTTTTTGCACATAACGGCTAATTATGCTAGCCTAGCATTTTTAACGTTTCGTAGTTTTAATTATTCTTAAGAGTGATGAACAATGAATTTGAATTAGTTGTTTATTATTAAAAGAAATAGACAGTGAATTCAACCTAAAAGTGAAATTCAACTTACGTTTGAGGTATAACATTGAGTACGTGTCACACTAAGACACCTCAAGCATACGTACCAGCAGACAAATAATTAAATAATATAAGCATATTGTGAATTAGAAACGGCGTAAGAGCACACTTAGCATTAAAGGTAACTGAGGAACACAAGCATTCATATATTGTAATTTTAACAGTAGTATAGCTGTGATGTTCACTTACAGTTACATTGCAAACATTATTTGATATGCTAATCTGTGACATTTCCCTACTCTAGAATCCCTTCAAGTACGTCAAAAACCTTGAAAGCATCAGAATATGGACGCCAAGCAAGATCTTCTAATAATCAAAAAACTCGTCATGGTTACAGACCCACAAACTCTAATGACATTCGTTATCAAACCACGCACACAAGGTTGCATGTTCATTCATGAGCAAAATCATATACAGCAACAATTGTCCCAGCTAAAAGACTTGTTTTCTGTGTCATAAACGCACAACATGTTACTGCATATAAACCAATCTTTAGTGACCAGAAGCAAGCAGAATTGAAGCTTAACAAACCGAATGGCAGTATAGAGTCAAACACAACATCACTGTTTACAACGAATGTCAACCGTGCACTATTATCAGCGGCACTCGTTCACATTGATGGCCCAAACGGGCAAAACACCCAAATGCGAGCACTGATAGATTCAGGCTCTCAACCTTCATATTAAAACAGATTTCATACTAGCTCGCACGATAGGCAGCAGCAAATTACTTTATTTACAGCATCTGATACTAGCAGACACAAAGTTTTACACGCCGAAATAATAGAAAGCGAACTTATTGAGGGTACACCAGGAGAACCTACTGCAAAGCACACTAAGCTAGGTTGAATTATAATGGGTGTCAAAGGCATTAACACGCTCACTGTCCAAGTGATAGAAGATGACAAGTTGGAAAAACAACTAAACAAAATCTGGGAATTATAGGACATTCCACGAAGAATAATCCTTCCCGATGATGAGCTATTTGAGAAAAGCTACAAAGACTCACATCAACGCTTACGTCATGGAGCTTACCTAGCCAAATTACCTTTCAAAAAGGAAAATAGACAGAGCTAGGTCAAACGAGACCCATGGCAGTAAAGCAGTTTTTTTACCATCAGCAACGTTTGAACAAACATCCAGGAACGTATGCAGAATGCGAGGCATGCATAAGGGAATACCAACACCCAGGAGAGACGTATGATAGAAATTCCGTCGATAAAATTGAATGGTGTAAGGACGGATCAAAACGAATCCAGCACTACTATTTATCACACCATGCAGTCACCGATGAAAGTTCTACCACAAAGATGCGAGTCGTATTCAACGCATCAGCCAGGTCATGCAACGGTCAGTCATTAAACGAGTAAATGTTAGTAGGCCAGCAATACAACGTACGTTGTGAGCCATAAATAACTAATAAGGAAACGGCATATCGGGTGAAAACGTAAGCATCTCGGCGAAATGTATTAGTGTGCTCTGTTTGTATTCGTTTCGTCATGGCAATAGTGAAACCGTGACATTTTGAAGGGGGACATTTTTTATAATCCAAATTGCTATGTAAAATACACAAGTTTTTGGCGCCTCCTTATCTACAGAAAATATTCCGTGTCGTTGCCTATGATAATTTAAGTGACTTGTCAAGCGAATTTTCAAATAAGTGACCAGCCCTCTATTCATTTCTCCCCCCGCTCCATGGGTTTGACTGTCATTGAATTGCCTACTCACGTACACTGTATTCGCACGATACCCCACTTCCTAATTAGTTATTTATTCAATGTGGCGTCTATATAAGTATGTACTAACAGCCGACATCGGAAAATGCGCAGGGTGATACATATGCATCCAAACCATCAAGACTACTAAAGGATTATATGGAGAAATAGCCCAGAGGAGCCCATTTAGTTCGGCAATTGTCGAGTTTGGAATAACAACAACTCCATATCTGGCTATTCGAACAGTCCATCAACTGGACAATGGCGAAAAGCACAATTCTCCAGTCACTGCTCAGATTATAAGAACAGAATTCTATGTCGATGAGCTGGTAACTGGAGCATATGACATCACTACGGCCTTGTCACTCCAACAAGAGCTCATCAGCACATTGAACAAAGGAGGATTTCACCTTAGGAAGTGGACAGCAAATAGCCCAGAGTTACCAGATAGCATTCAGTAACAGATAAACAAGTCAAGACCATCCTAGATCTCTCAGAAAGGGGCCTCGACATTAGTAAAAGACAGCTACACCAAACGAAACCTTCTGTCAGAAACAGCAGCTTTGTTTGATCGACTTGGATGCTTGGCCCCTTGCGTCGTAATTGCCAAAAATTCTAATTCAAAAGCTACAGCTAGGTGGATATTCTTGGGACGTCCATTACCAGACATATTCATTCAGGAGCGGTTCAAATATAGAGACAGCTTCCAAGATACCAAATTTATAAAAATCTCTAGATGGACAAAGTACTCGAAAAAAAATATACAGCTGCATGGATTCTGCGCCAGCGTCGTATTTCTACGAATAGTTGATGAAAACAAACACTGGTGTAACACAGCTGCTGACATTCAAAACAAAAGTCATTCCACAAAGGCAACATCACTTCCCAAATTATAACTATGTGGCGCTCTCATCCCCTGCCTCCTTAAACAGATACAAAGCGACATGCAACTGCCAGATATAACCACCATCGCATGGTGCGATTCTGAAATTACCTTGGCTCGGATACAAAGCCATCTAATCCGACGCAGTGGCAGAAATCCAGCCGAATAGTCATACACAATTCAGGCATTTTGTGCCATCCAAGGATAATCCCGCAGACTGCGCCGCTCTAGGATTATACTCCACCGAGGTCTGCACTCACGACCTCTGGTGGAAATGTCCATTTTGGCTTCAGTGTCGTGTCCCAATGCAATTAAATAAAGGAAACCCAACGCTTAATCATAACTTCTTCCATAAATGATAAACCAATCATTTAACCACGGTTTACTTGCTCCAAATGAAAACACTACTCAAATTACTTTAAACGTACACCAATATTTATTACAGCGAAAAACCCTGACCTATCTTAACAAGGCTTTAAGTAGCCCGAACCGAACGTACACTTGACACCACTATTACTGACAATAAAACGGCACCCGCCAGACCAGTCATTAGTCTTTTTATGTCCGATACTCGGAAGTAAACTTTCTTTGCTCACAACGCGGATGTAAACAAACGACAAAAACCTTGTCGTTTGTTCTACCGGTTGCAGCACCTGAGTCGCTTAGTTGTAAACAATCGCTTTACATAATAATTACCATGCGAGGTGAATTATTATTGTAATCGTCGATTGCTCCACTAAGCGCTCATCGCAGCCAACTGTTGGGCTAATCAGCAAAACAATCGACAGTTGCAGAACAATACCATGCGAGGCTATTGTTTATCAATTGCTGATTATTTCGCTGTAATGCCTTTGGCCGCTGGAAGAATCTTCCGTATATCGGACCATAACATCCCTCCCCCCTTTGAAAAACTAATTTCCTCCGGGAACTAGATCTGGAGAGTGAAATCAATTAATTTTACTGAAAATATCTTGATTCTCGTTCGGTTCAGATTCTTAGCATTACATCATTACATTTTTACCATCTAGATTTTCATATTTTCTTTTTCTTCTTGATTACCTGTTTTAAATTTCTTTCTTATACCTATTACATTTCCTTTTTTTCTTTTATATATATTACATTTTTTACACTTGTTATTTATTTATGTTACATTTTTTTGTCTTCTTTATTTTATTTTCATATTCCATTTTTTATATCTTCTTTTCAAATTTACTTTCTTTATTTGTCTCACTTGTAATTTATTCCATTGTCTTAAATAAAAAAAAAACTGTGTTTTTTTTTTTTACTTTAAATTTTCTCTACTTGTATTTATTTCTATTACCTTCAAATTTTATGATTAACCTATTGTACTCCTTAATTACCTTACACGTATTACATTGTTAGAAATCATTACTTACTGTGTAATACTATGTAATAACAACAATTCAAAAACACAAAAATAAATTCCTTTTACTATATCTTATATCAACAAATCTCTCCAATGATTACAATTTTATGACTTGCTTCGCTTTACCTTGCTTTTTAACTGCACGGGTTGCCCCCTATATTTTAAAAAACTATGCTACCACTTCTATTTATATATCTTCTACTACCCTAATGTGGTTACTGCAACTGTAGCAGTCGTTTTTTCACGACGTTTGGCAGGGATGTTGTAGGTATATTGGCTGTTGTGGGGATGATCTCGATGCTAATATTCGGTTCTGGTTCTTCCAGCGGTGACTTCTTTTGCATACTTCGGACTGGTTTAAACATCTGGATGGTCGGCAATCTCGACAGTCGACTGGTACTCTTCATTGCCTGTCTCTTCTTCCAACGTCTAAGGTGGATCAAAATTCCTGCTAATATTGACAATGCATAAACACCCCGTAATTGATGTAGCTGCTAGGTGTATATAGAATAGAATAGAATAGAATAGAATAGAAAAATCATTTATTAAAGAACCTCAGCTTACGCTACGTTAGAACGTTAGGTACATCGAGTAATTAATAGCTAGTTGGCATAATAGCAAAAAATACAAAGTCGTTTAGCAAAATAAAAGAGGAGAAATGTACAGACTCATCGCGGTAGAAATCATTTACAGTATTTACAGTAATACAGTCACACAATAGTGAGCGCAAAGCACTCACCACAGAAATAAAATTGCAAACACCATTTACAAATAGGAATAAAAATGTGAAGGTAAAGCAAAGTAACAGCAATAATAAAGAATAACTCAACTTAGAGGCAAAATAAAGAATAAAGAATAAAGATCAATAACAAAAAGAAATAACAAGTGCAACTCATTTTTTTTTTATACATACATTAGGTGACATAACGCGAGTTCCTTAAACTCCCTGCAAGTACCAGCTCTTCTGACTGGTTCCGGGAGGGAGTTCCAGGAAATGGCACCCTGACCAAAGAGGTCATTGGACCCAAATCGAGTGCGAGTTCTATGCAGGACAATTCTGAGATAATTAAGGTTGCTCCATGTGAGCAATTGTTTAATGTAGACAGGTAGTGAGCAACATCTAGCTTTGTGTATAAAGCTTAACACTCTAAGTTCCAAGAGCTTAGCCAGTGGTTCAGGCATGAACAGTTGGACAGAGCGGAGATGTGGGAATGCCGTTTGAGACGAAAGATGTACCTTACGCATGCTTTCAGCGCCCTGTTTAATTTTGCAATTTCCGCGGCATGCAGGGGGTACATAGCAACATAAGCATAAAAGAAATGCGGCATGATAAGTGACGTAATCAGGGATTGCCTGATGGACTGATCAAGGTGTTGTGACACCGCGTAAAGAGAACGGAGTCCAAAGTAGATCCGAGAGCAAACTCTATTGATCTGTGGTCGCCATGTAAGATATGGGGGTCCATAAGAAGACCAAGGTTTTTAACGTGTCTGTCAGAGAGAGGGATGACCAGATTTTGAATAAGCAGGTTAGGAAGCAAGCCATTAGTGCTGGAGGGATTATCACGAACGTTGTATCTTATTGCTTGTGTTTTCACAGGGTTGAGGGTCAGACCACTAGCCTGACACAGAGATGTTGCCAAGCATTATATTGAGCGCCTCAATGAGAGACGGAAGCTCATCAACATTGGCAGCACCATAGATTTGCAAATCATCCGCATGGAAGCTATGACCACCCAGCACTTCCGCAACATCATTAATATATATGGTGAACAGGAGTGGAGCTAGAACAGCCCCCTGCGGAACACCAGAGACAATACCCCTGGGTGCTGAGAATCGGTCATTACTATTAACGATTAGTGTCCTGCAAGTCAGATAACTATAAATGAGCCTACCAGCAGCTGACCCAAAACCAAAAGTGTTCACAAGTTTGGCAATGAGTAAGCTGTGAGGAACAGAGTCGAACGCTCTACTGAGATCCAACAGCACTTGCACTACGTGCTTGCCTTCATCGCATAGCTTGCGGATGTCAGATGTTACTTTAACAAGGGCGGAGGTAGTGGAGTGCCCATGTCTAAAGCAGGACTGAAATGTTGACAGCAGTCGACTATCTTCAATGTGTTCGCCGATCTGATCTGAGATAAGGATTTCGAAGATTTTCGAGATGGAGGGGAGGATGGAGTTGGGACGCCTGTCACCAGGACATTTCGGAGATGTGACTTTGGGAATTGGAGAGATGATGCCGGTTTTCCAGCATTTGAGGAAGATTGAGCAGGTGACAAATCGGTTAAAAAGATGCGTAACTAATGGTAAAATGAAAGGGAGTATGATTTTAAGAAATTTAATTGGGATCCCATCATGTCCCACAGCGTTAGAATTAATACGTTGAAAAGCCTCCAGTACCTCAGCCTCACTGAAATTGCGGAAGGAAAATCCATCAGTCGGAGGATAGGGGCTGTCCGTTTGAGATTGGCGAGAAGTACTGGTGACATGGGACAGTGGGTTAAGGCTATAGTTAGCAAGGGCCAGAGGATCTGAGGGTGGAGCCATAGACTGAGCCGGGCAGAGGTGATTAGCAGAATCTTCAGGGTCGACATTAGTCTGAGATCTAGATTTAGATCCTAACCCCATATTTCGAAACTTGCGCCAGTCAACACCATCTCTAAAGTTATTCAAGGTGTTCCCTCTGATTAGTTTCCGAATAAGGTGCTCAGACGCCCTACGAGCGAGTCTAAAAGCTTTGAGATTAGCGGAATTCCAATGAGTATAGGCAATGTCTCGAGCCTGACACAACAAGGACACATCAGGTCTACTGAGTATCTTGTCACTAGCATTCCAGGTTCGAATGGTTTTGAGGGGGACATTATTATGAAACACAGACTTGATTGTACACATGAATTGCAGTGCTGCATCATCCGGATCCGCTGCATTGTGGACGAACGACCAGTCCCTATTGCCATGATCCGCCTGAAGAGCGTCTGGCTGAATAGCTAAAAGGTTCCGGTATGTGCGCTCTGCACGGGGGGTGCGGGGAGGCTGGAAAGTTAAAGGTACCAAAAAGAATGTCGTGGTCTGAGACACCAAGACATTGACCGGTTAGCACAGGAATTGAAAGAGGAGATGTAATAATGAGATCGAGTGTGGTGGCGGAGGAAGTACCATGGCGTGTTGGAGAATGATTAGCCAGGACGAGCCCCAACTCTTCAAGGAGTTCCATTAGACAGCTGCAGAGATGAGACGCAACATTAATATCGATATTAAGGTCTCCCGCAATGATCACCCTGGAGAATTGACTGGCAATAAAGCTCAGGGCATTACCCAGACTGGATAGATCATGATCAGTGAAGGAGGCCACACGTCTGTACAGCACCATCACAACAACAGGGTCATTTATGTTGTCAGCACTCCATGTTTTGACAGCCAGCATTTCCCAGCTATTGGTGATTTCCTGATAAACAACTCCAGATAGCAGCGAGTTAGCCAGATAAATGGCAGTTCCACCACCTCTGTTTTCTGTGCGATCAAGTCTGTGCAATCTGTAATCTGGTATTTCAAGCATTTTAGCAGTGTGAAACTGCTTAGTCCAAGCTTCGCAGACAAAGAGGGCGCTGGCCCCACCGAGCCGAGCAATGTGCCGTATTTCGACGAGGTTCTTGAGGGTTGATCTGGCGTTAAGGGAGATGACATTGAGCTTATTGGGTGGAAGAAAATTGGAGAGCACTTCACGCGCTGGGAGCTGGTGATGCATCTGAGATATTATTTACTGACGAGTTGGTTTCAGGGACTAAAGTGAGCAGCTGTTGCCCGAGGGCTGATGTAAAACATTCAAATATGAGATCTGTGGCAATAAAAGGGGACCACCTGCATATATATGTCTTCCTGTGCTTGGTGGATACACGTAGGACTACTTTCTCTCTTTTTAGTTTAAGAGCGAGGTGAAGAAGTCCCATTTCATCCGTGTCCAGGTCCTCATTAATGAAAACTCGAATATCTGAGGTCTCCGCAATAATAGAATTCAGTGTAATAGGCTTAGTGCGGAGCTGCTTGATGTACGCCTGAAAGAAAGTGGCACAGTCCTCTTCCCTATAAAAGCGGATGAAGCCTTTGGGTTTCCTAGGCTTAGTTTGCAGTGATGAGAGTGGACGCCCGAAGGACTCAACCTTCTCAATAGTCTTTGCGAACACAGGATTGAGTCGCATTTCCTGAAACACGCTTCAGGTATGTTGCTAACAACAAGAGTGCGCTTCTTTATACTGGTCCTAGAATAGGACTTGAGGACTTCGATGTCCTTTCCAATTTTAGTGATGGATTTTAATTTAATATGGTCTATGCCTTTGCTGAGCAGATTGATTTCCGATAAAATGGAATCAAAGCTAGCGACAAGAGTGTCAATCTTGCGGTCGATGTTTACCAATGACGTCTGCGCAGCAGACGCTGATTTAGATGGTTTACCGTTGACTAACTGAGGCACAAGGTAGCTGCTAGAATGATTTCTGGCAACTTTGATGCAGGTCTTACACACCCAATCTACACTTTTTTCCTGGTAAACTGCCAAGTAGTCAACATATGAAATGCCAACGCAAACCGTGTGGTACCACAAATCGCAGCCGTCACAAGTGATCCAGATAATATCATTCACGCCTACCTTAGGCTCATTAAGAAAACAGGCACTGCAGAGAGGATCGTCAGTGTCTGTGATAGAGTCTGCTGCAGGCTTGGGTGGGACCCCAGCAGCGTTAGTGATTGTATTAGGCTTAGAAGAAGCCTCTGAGTCACACTTGACTGGAGGTGGTATGCCGACGCTTGTCGGCGGGGTAGACTCGCCTTTGCTCTGTGATAATATAGGTGCGACGATACCAACAAATTTCTTGTTATTAGCACACTTGACTGGAGGTGGTATGCTGATGCTAGTCGGCGAGGCAGACTTGCCTTTGCTCTTTGATAATGTCTTAGGTGCGACGATTCCAACAGATGTCTTATTATTAGCAACATTGACAGAGCCAGAAGATCCTTCAGCAGACATGGACCTAGTAGTCATGGTATGGGATATACAGATATCGCTTGTGATGATGTGAAATTAGCTGACTAAATAGGGTTGCGAAAATACAGTTCAAATATAATTTACCCGGATATCAGTAGTCAATATAGATTACAACTGAAGTTGAAGCAGATAGTGACTTAATCTTCAGATAACTATCCTGTCTTAAAATAATGAATTATGTATTTCTAGTTCCAATATTAATAATTTCAGTGATATTGTTATGTAACCTTAGTCAATGCCGCACCAGATATCAGTTGAGTCTCCATTATTCTAGATTTCGACTGAAGTACTATCTTGTCTTAAAACAATGAGTGCAACCATAATTAACCCAAACATCAGTTGAGTCAATATAAATTATAACTGAAGTTGTATATTATTAATAGTTAAATGCAAATCATGTATATTATTAGTAGTTAAATGCTAAAGGTAGATAAAGGTTATAGGTTAAATATGCATGAAAATAGAAAATTAGAAAATTAAGAAAGGTTAAATATAATCGTAATTATAATTGTAAAATTAGTAGTAGTTAAATGCAAGTGATAGATAAATGTTATAGGTTAAATATGCATGAAAATAGAAAATTAAGAAAGGTTAAATATAATCGTAATTGTAATTGTAACATGTCACACTGTATCACCAAAGAATAGGCAATATGGTTTTGACCGCAATTGAGCAATATTTTCCATATAACACACGCAAGTGTCGAATGCTGTCTTTCTACTGCATTTGACTGCGGATGATAAGTGGTAGTTCGCAGTTTCTTAATCTTCAGTAATTTGCACAATGCTTTCATGACTTCGCCCGTAAAATTTGCACCCTGATCTGCTCCTTGGGTAATGTGTATCTACTAAGTATTTGTTCAAATAAGGCCTGGGCCACGGTATTCGCCTCTTGATCTGGTATTGCTACAAAATCGACGAACCTTGTGAGATTATCCATCATGGAAAGAATATACTTATTTCCGTTGTGACTTGTTGGCAGCGGGCCAACTAGATCAACGTATACTTTATCGAAAGGCTTCTCCGAAATTTCTGTTATTACCAACGGCATTTTAAATATTTATTTCTTTGACATTTCGCACAGCGCCGAACATGTTTAGAGATATCATTCTTCATTCCCCTCCAATGAAAGAAACGCTTTAGCCTTTCCAGAGTTTTATTCCTTCTGAAGTGTCCCCCGAACCGTGAGTGATGAAAATCTCTCCATATAATCCCTATGTCCCCTGAGTCCGTTATACACTTGGGTCTTGTGTTTTTCTGGAGTCTTATTTCTTCATTCATCTTCGGATTCTCGAGAAAGCTGTTTTTTCTGGTTTTCTTCGTCTCCCTTTCCTCCAGCTTGCGCTCGGATAATTGCGAAGCACGGGTACTCCCTGCCACATTTGTCTTCATCTTGGTCTATATCTTGTGGAATTCTGCTAAGTGCATCTGCATTGCCATTTTCTCTTCCCTTCTTGTAGACAATCTTAAAATCATACTCCGACAGTTTTGGTGGAACCCCACCATGAGAGATGTGGTGTCCTTAACCTTAAAAATTCCTCAGACCGCTTCCAAGACGCTCCGAGTGACTCCCCACTTGCATCCGTGATGACTGTGAATTCCTTATCAAAATTCGGGTAAGATAATACTGGTGTGGATGTTAGAGCATCTTTAATCACCTTAAAGGAATTCTCACTTTCTGGCCCCCAATTGAGCTTCACCTTTTTCCTCAACAGGTTATTAATTGGAACTAAAATTTTTGAAAAACTAGGAACGAATTTACGGTAGTAATTTGCCAGCCCCAAGAAAGACTGGACCTGTCTCACTGTTTTTGGTCGTGGGACTTTTTGTACCACTGCTACTAACCGTTTGTCAGGTTGTACACCCTTCTCTGAGGAAACATGCCCACGGTATACTACCTCCTTTTTCAGGAATTGACATTTTGTAGGTTGCAGTTTCAAGTTATGTTCCCTAAAACGTCGAAATACTTCCCGTAGCTTTTCATTATGCTCATCCAAATTTTTCGAAAATATTACTACGTCGTCAAGGTACACAAAGCATTTAATCCCCTTAAGGCCTGTTAATATCCCGTTTAATAAAGATTGAAAGAATAGAGGCGCTGTTTTTAAACCGAATGATAATCTCTTGTAATGGAAGTGGCTGAAATTTGTGCTAAAAACAGTGTTTTCGCGATCTGCTGGGTCCACCAACACCTGATGATAACCATTGGCAGGATCTAAGGTAGTATAGTACATAGAATGACCAAGCCTGTCCAGGATACCCTCAATCCGTGGTAGTGGGTAAGAAAAGGGGATAAAGACTTTGTTAAGCTCTCGAAAGTCCATGCACAGTCTATACTTTCGCTTACCTGCTTCCTCGGTTCCTTTGTTCGGTATTAATAGCACTGAAAAATTAAAGGGGCTATTTCTGTGCTCAATGATGTCGCCCTCTAACAGATTTTTAAGTTGATGCTTGCATTCCCCTCTGTGGGCTTCAGGCATTCTGTATTGGTTTTTTATTTATGGGCCCGGTATTAGCCTTGAAGGGGAGTTTGAACATTTTTGTTGGAGTGTATGTCAACTTATCTCCAGGCAAGTGAAAGATATCGCTGTATTCGTAACAGATTTGCATTACTGCCTCTTTCTCTTCCGAATTCAGCCCTTCACCCAGCCCCACAGACTGTTTCATCAACTTAAGCCGTTGCTTATTTATTTTTAATGTACCTGGCTCCTTCTTCAGTGGCTTCACCAGATACATATCTAACTTTTCCAGCTGGGGTCTAAAATTAACAATTTCAACTGGCTCCGTCCTGGCGTTAACGATACCTACATATACCTGGCCATTCTTTGGTCTAACAATAGTATTGCCGCAGTATACCCCCGGACTGATTTCTTCTGCCATACAAACCAGTTCATCGTTACTTTTTACCTGAATTTTTACCAGTTGTTTTGTTCTTGGCTGTAAGCGCATTGCCGCTTGCTATGTACCTGCGATCCTAAACGCGTGTTTCCTTGCTTTTGTGCTATCACTGCAGCAAGGTCTTTTACCACCTGAAGCTCCTGCACAGTTAGTGGTCGGGAGAGATTGAATTTCGACCGCCGTCAGCGGATAGTCCGCTTCCTTATCCCTTATCCCCCACATCTCCTCTGGCCATCTTGCCCCTACTTCTTTCTTTGTTTTTATCTCTATTCTATGTGCTGAAGCCAGGGCACATTCTGGTCATTGCTGGAGCCCTGGAATTTCCGCTACCGGTATACTCGTAATCTCCTCTTCTTGGATAATCGTCTTATCTCGCGTTGTTCTCGCTTTTTGAGACTGTTCTCGAGAACCTAGATATTTGCTTATATTATTGGACGCTGTTTCCACACTGGTTATAATATTCTTCAAGGCGGCGATACGATCCACTATTCTTTGTTTCACTTTACTTGGAGGAGTTTCCTTGATCTCTAATATTTCTGGCTTGTATACCTTTTCCTGACGGCATTTTCCCCTTGCTAATGTAATGACCGTTTAGTCACCTGTAATATCTCCAAAAAGAGTTAGTTTCGTCTTGTGCTCGTCTGCTCCTTGTGTTACCAGTTTCTTATTGACACAGTCAATTGTAGCCTTGTCTCTTAAAAATCCCATTCCCAATATGCCGTCCGCAGGTATCGAGTCCGTTTCCTGGATTGTATTGAACTCGCAAGTCTGCACCTTATTTCCCACGCACATCTTTGCTTCGCAAGTCCCTGTTGAGCTTCTTTGAGCTCGAAACAAGCCGCCAATTATTATTTTCTTCTGCGTTTGCGCTGGTGTATCTTTTCTTACCCGATTTGTCTTAACTAAATTGCATGTAGATCCCGTGTCTTCTAACAATGATAACTTACCTTCTAAACCTATGTCGGCTTCGACCGTGATGTTACAGTTATTCATTAGACTTAATTCCATTTCATTGCTTCCTATTCTAGATACGCCTACCCTCTCCAAGACCGTTGGTGAAAGGCAGCTGGGTCAAAGCACCCCAGCTGCCACTCCCCGTTTCCCAACTGTAGCCCTCCATGCTCCGCAAAGTATTTTTTAAGACAGTTTGCGGTGCAGTGATCGCAGCTTTTGCAGAACTGACAGAACAGAACCTCTGTCCCGGTTGGAAATTAGGAATATTGGCTGATGCATCTGCGAACCTAACATTTTGCCTCTTGCAACTGAGTGTACCATGTCCATAGTTGTTGCACTTAGTGCAGTAATAAGGCTGCTTTCCCCACTGACATTCTTTAGCCATGTGCCCAGGCTGACCACATTTGAAAGAATGAATGATCCTGGGCGGGGCTGTTTCCGCTGGTGGTCCTTGAAAGCTTGTGGGAGATGCTAGCCTAGCAGTTGGATAAATTTCTCGTCTAGGTTGTTGGGATCTATCGCAGCTAGCCTCATCTGTTCTCCATCTGTTCTCCATCTGTTCTGTGTCCTTATAGTATTGGTCCTCCAGCCCTCTTGTACCCCTTCTGGTCCCAATACTTGCAGCCTTTGAGCATCCTTTTCGTAATAGGTAGCGGCCTCCTGTACCCCTTCTACCGATTCAAATTTCCGACCTTGCTGACTGTTCTCCCGGATATGTTTCTTTCCTCTGGAATTATGTGGTTTCGTTCGCTTCCTTCTTTTCCACTCGACGCTAACTCCTGTTTCTTTCTTCTACTTTGCTCTGTTTCTGAATGTTGCTTCTGCTCATTAGGCTGTTCCCAGAATAATAATTTCCTTGGCTTGAACCGCTTACTCGTGATCGCTTTATTAATGTCTTGATTCGGACTTCTCTGTGAAGATTTATCGAGCCACAACTCTTTCTCTAGTTCTGCTGTAGCTTCCTCGGCCTCCCTTAGCTGTACTTTTAGCGAGTCTATATTCTTTAAGAGCCCTTTTTTTCCTTCTGGTTTCCTCTAATGCTTGTTCTGCTTCTATTTCATGGCTCTGGATAACTTCGAATGCTGCTCTCACCAGTAGATCTAAGGCTTCGTCTTTTGTACTTTTTTTAGCACTCTCATTCAGTTCCTCCAGTAATTTCTCTACCTCTTTTTCTGTCCACCATTTCCCTAACTCTCCCGTTATATGCTCCTCGATTTATTGCCAGTCCTGTTCATAACTCTGCAATATTGTTTGGCATTCCTTAAGTTCCTGTGCTTTCAGTTCTAATTCCCTTTCCTGGGCCTGATAACGTATTAATTCCTCCCTAGTTAATGTATTACTCCTACCTGTGGACATTTAAGGTATATAACAACGCTAGTGCCATGCACACATTGATACGCTGCCACGGATTATTCCCCACAACTCCTATTCTTATTGTAAACCCAACTAGACTCAACCTCTTAACCAAAACTATTTCCGATAACTCTGATCTTTATATAAAACAACTGAAATTACCGTCACTATACTCGAGACCATTAAACGAAACAACGATAAGTATTCTAAACTTACTATCTACTATCCTTAGTCTCCTATTGCCTAACAACAAAATTGTCAAAAAACAAATCCAATATTTTTAATATTTTTATTTTAAACTACACAAAAAAAAACACAAAACAAATCTTAAATCAGTTTTCACTGTACCCTAAAAAAAATGTCCACAAAAACTATGTAAATGCCCTGTAATACGAAAAGTTGTTTAGCACGTTTGTTGTGTGTACCTACGTGTATGACCGGCTGGAGTAGCTAAATTAGCTCAGCTCCTGGTGTGTGTGGGTTTGGAGTAGCTAAATTAGCTTTGATCCCAGTGTATGTGTTTGGAGTAGCTAAATTAGCTTTACTCCCAGTGTGTGTGTTTGTGTAACTGAATTACTACCTTACCCGGTATACCCGCGGCTACGATTAACACCCTACGAAAACGAGACTTAATTACACTCCACTGAAATTATTATCTAATTATTATCTATGAATTCACCAAGTAATAATAATAATAAAAAAAATGTAGCCACAGCTTAACTAAAAAAAAATGAAAACCGATCACATGAAAATAAAAAAAAATTTCTATATCTAGAAACCAAACAAAACAAAAGATAAAATATACAATTGAATGCTTTCACATTACCTGTACCCAATTTAAACAAAAACTCACTTTAACTTTTGCCGGCTGCGCCAATTGTCGTGTCCCAATGCAATCAAATAAATAAAACCCAACGCTTAATCATAACTTCTTCCATAAATGATAAACCAATCAATTAACCACGGTTTACTTGCTCCAAATGAAAACACTACTCAAATTACTTTAAACGTACACCAATATTTATTACAGCAAAAAAACCTGACCTATCTTAACAAGGCTTTCAGTAGCCCGAACCGAACGTACACTTGACACCACGATTACTGACAATAAAACGACACCCGCCAGACCAGTCATTAGTCTTTTTATGTCCGTTACTCGGAAGTAAACTTTCTTTGCTCACAACGCGGATGTAAACAATCGACAAAAACCTTGTCGTTTGTTCTACCGGTTGCAGCACCTGAGTCGCTTAGTTGTAAACAATCGCTTTACATAAAAATTACCATGCGAGGTGAACTACTACTGTAATCGTCGATTGCTCCACTAAGCGCTCATCGCAGCCAGCTGTTGGGCTAATCAGCAAAACAACCGACAGTTGCAGAACAATACCATGCGAGGTTATTGTTTAGCAATTGCTGATTATTTCGCTGTAATGCCTTTGGATGCTGGAAGAATCTTCCGTATCTCGGGCCATAACATCAGCAAAATGCTGATAGCTGGCCAAAAGAACACGTCAGTAACAAGTGTCTTGAGCTTGAGTCGCGAAAAGTCAAGGCATGGATTTGCACTAATGACAATTGTGAATGGGTAAACGAATATTCATCATTTTCCAAGCTCTTACGTATCATCGCATATGTAAAAGATTCTACATCATTTGCCGGACAGCATCAGCTTATCGCAAAAATAGCTATCTGACATTTGATGAACTTCGACAAGCAGAAACAAAAATCATCACACTACTACAAAAACAAGCATTCACTTATGTTGACGCCTACCACTACATTATCGTGAAGTAAGTAAGTAGTTGTATATTATATCGCTTATATACGGCACTATGCCGAGAGTGAAGTAACTTTTAGCCTTGTCTACGCAGTCGGTTGACACAGGTCAGAATAAAGAATCACTAAATTACACACGGGGTCTTTTGCTTTCATTCCTTCTTTTTTTATTGATCGTTCTGCAACACTTACGAATATGAATGTCTAATCAAACATAAACCAATTCCAAACAAAAGCTTGAATCCATTTTTAGACACAAACCAAATCTTTCGAATAAGGGGCATATTGAGATTGTGACAGAGCTCACATCCACCACATTTTTCGCAGCCCTCCAACTTTTTAGTACAGCAGAAGATGATGCAGACACGTGGCAGACTGTGGTACAAATTTTTTTGGAGCAGCAAAGAACTTTCATGCCAGTTACAAAGACTATCGTGCCAGATCCCACATCATATCTCCATTGACATCACCCTGACAGGAGTCACTTGGCATTTCACTCCGCCAGCAACACCTTACTGCGGTGGGTTATGGGAGCCGGAGTAACGTATGAAGAACTGTCTACTATCATGTGCCAGATTGAAGTATATGTGAATTCTCGACTATAAACACCACTCTCCAATGATCCCAATGATTACAACGTTGTAACTGCAGGCCATTTCATAGTTGGCAGAATATACTAAGGCCATTCCACAGCCATCTACATCAGACAATCATAATCTGCTAAAACAATGGCAATATACACAAGATTTGACAAACCAGTTTTTGAAAAAACGGTCTGTTGAATATATTCACAATATGCAACAACGCATTATGGAGAAGTACGAATACCAATTTTAAAACAAGTAAAAAAGCTAGAATTGGTTCTAAGACCAATTTTATGATACCCTAGATGAATGCCCGTATAAAATTTCGTATGATCACCGATCTATGCAAGTTTGATTTTTGAAGTAGTTTTTCGCATATATTTCTAGAAACAGTTTGTCGGACAGAAAAAATGATTATAACCAAATTTATAGGATTTCGTATCCTGATCCTGAAGAAGCTTTTAGTACAATAAAAATGTCTTGGACTGATCGTTTTCACAGTATACGTTAAAATCCTAAATTTTATATGGGAACAGCAAGATGCAGAGGTTGCCCGATTTAGTCCATTTTTGAAATTTTATTTGCTAGTACAAAGAAAACACCATGTACCAAATTTCAGCTCTCTATATCGATGCGTTCTCCGGCAGTGTCCAAATATATAGTGGAAAACGAAAGTTTTGTATGGCAACCCCACGAAGGAGTTGCCCGATTTGTCTCATTTTCGAACCTAATTTTACGTTTTTTTTTTTGAAGTCGGTGTACAAAATTTCAGCTCTCTAAGTATACGCGTTCTCGAGTTATCGTGCGCACAGACGGACGGACATGCAAAAATCCAAATAACTTTTAATATTATGCGTGTCCAATCAATTTTGCTCTACCATCATTATTTCGAGGTGTTACAAACGGAATGACAAACTTAGTATACACCCCTATAGATTTCATCTAGGTTATAAAGATTAATGACTTAAGGCTGAATGGCAGAAAATAAAGCTCTCGATTTCGAGCTTCCACTTAACTATGTAGTTATAGCATGAGCTTTCGTACAAAGCTTTCGATTTATTGCCACACGCAGAAGCAGTACTCGCTGTATATAAGTATCTTGACCTAGCAGCAGTACAAAATCAATGCTGTATTGACATGGCAAACATTTTTTCTAGGAAACATGTCTGCCATATTCAAACCGAAGCGTATTGTTTTATTGTTGTTCGGAATTTCATTGAACTGTTTTTGTAATTTTATTATTGCTTTCCATACAGCCTTTGGGATCTTTATGTAAAATCCCTTGTCTTCTATGTATGGAATGTATATGCACAATGGTTCAAGTTGTATTAAATTGGAGGCATTGGAGTTCGCAAATGGGCCGAATCGGGCAACTCTTTCGTTATCACTTAATCACTATTCAAAATGGTGCACATACATATATCCATATAGAATGTACCCAATCAAAACCCTCGAGGATACTTCCCAAGCCATGAAACAGAGATCTATATGTATGCGTTGTGAGTCCGTTTCCTAAAATGTTCTATATTGAAACTTATGGACAAGTGCCAAACATTGACCCTATATATGCTATAGAGCCTAAACTACTATCCACACATGAAAATAGTCTTCTAGTAATTTACAGCTTGGTTTCTTACCTTCCCATAGGCTACACTTACTATATACCTTACTTAACAAAATAATAAAATAGTTTTGATTACAAAGTAACCTTTCCATTTTACGCTCAATACCTCTCAGTTGAGTGATAATTGCATGTGTGTATGTGCAGCCGTAGTCCGAATCTGTAGGCAGCTACATTCGATATCATCAGCCCACGGCATCCCATGACGGCACAGCGGCATAGACAATGATTACTCAGCTGAGAATTTTTTTTGAGGAATCGGAGTCATTTGGTTCAAATAATTTTTTATAAAGAATTTTGTTAGGAGAGGTATGAAAATTTTATAACGGTTCGGAAGATAAGAAAGCAAGCCTAAGATTGTCGGAACACAATTTTTCTATATGAATAGTAGTTTAGGGCGGAGGAGCTATTCAAATAAAACTTTTGTCAGTTTTACATAAGAACACTGCAAATATTTTAGAATGTAAGGACTCCGTTGGGCTTCGCATGTGGTAGGGAGGGAGTCTGTGTCATGGCTTGTGAAGTATTCTCGAGGGTTTTGACCCAATTGATAACTTCAATTATTTGCCGAATACATCTGGAGCGACAAAAACCGAGTATTTGCATGGATTACAAAACAAATTCCCAATCTCAACTAAATATGCAAAGAAAAGTGAAAAGAGAAAAAAAATTCCAAATAATTTTTCCTTGGCTTATATATTCTAAATAAATATCTTTCGTCTCTTTTTAACTAAACCATAAACAAAAAATATTAACAAATATTCTCCCTTTTCTCTCATTGCAATCCTAATCCACTAAAACAACAAAGTTACACACAGCTAGCAGTAGACGGGCTGCTCTTGCACGATGACGCGCCGTAAATATACATAATACATAAGGTACATACAGGATAGATACTCATTTTTAGAGACACATAAGATAAATTTGTTGGCCTTTTTTAGTGGAGCCTATCGCCATCTCGGAAAGCTTTTGAGAATTAAAATGAATAAAAACCAATTTTATCATTCAATTTTTATCACGATAGAGGTTTACAAAATTATTTTTATAAAATAAACTACTTTCGGGATTAATACAGTTTTTGGGCCACAAAATAGAATCACCTCAATCTTCATTATCGTGTAGCAACAAATTTTATTCAAGTTAGAACAGTCTCAATCTTAATGTTATGAAAGTAATTATAACATGAAAAATATTAACAATTTTGAAAAAACAGCTCCGCTACAAATTTGTTTGGAAAGCCTATGTACGAAAAATAATAAAAATTGTTGTGTACATGAAAAAATTATTCGGGGGGGGGGGGGGAATAACATGGTTTTTTAGGGTTTTTTTATTTTTTTTTAAAAACACAACATCTTTTTCAAAAATCTAAGCCAGTAGCATTTGAAATGAAAAGTTTCTAATATTTTGCCGAAGGTTTCAAATCAATATCATAAAAACTTTGGAAAATAAATCGGGGGAACAGAATGCTTACAAATTTATTCAGCCTTAATGTTAATTCAAAATCAACATTGCCTGCCGACGAATTGGTTACTGGGAAGAATCACAAAAATCCACACAGGGACGGACAATAACGTCAGCGTCGCCACAGTCAAAACTGCATCACAAGAATACTGACGCCCGATCACAAAATTATTTAGACTACCAATAGCAGAAGAACAACAGAACATCAACAAGAAACAGGAAATATATACAATACAGCTCAAAATGAAACTAACTTCAGCACTGATAAATCCCAAAAATTAAAAGACAACTCGTAACCAGAAAGGAGCACCACAAAATTTCACATCTTTTTATTATTTCATGAAAATTATTTATTTCGCAATCATCATTTTTTCTTTTTTATTTTTGAACAAACTTGTGAAATTTATCGCTTATTTACTTTTTTCATTTTTGCAAATATTTGTTCGCCTGCAATTTTATTTTTCATTTCTTTATTATTTTGCATAACTTGTGAGTTTTTTTAGCTTTCTTATCATTTATTTTTATTTTTTTATTTCATTTTCCGTCATTAAAATTAGAAAAATGAATTGCTTCCCCAAATTCGACGACTGCTTAAACATGGACGACTCGAAGTTCCTCGGACAACATATATGCCTAGACGTCCAAGAACATTTAAACCCCCTTTGAGGCAATACCAGCTTCACCCCAGATAAAAGATCTAGCTCATATATGGCGGTTTTGTTTTTGCTTCGGGGTTAACTCCTGCCCTTTGAAGAATCACTTTGCTGTGCCAGTCTTAGAGTCATATCACATTTGACCCTTGGTGCTAGCTCTGCGAGCCCCAGCACAGATGAGGGGCAGCTGTAGCCATTCTAACACAATATGTCAAAAATTGAATTGTCATTCTTATATTGTGTGTCGCATTTGTTTTGCCAAAATCGATACAGATCTGAAATATGCTTTTAATATAATTTGTAGTATATTTTGCAGCAATTTGCTATATAGAAGTGTCTGCAATTGATCTCACTGGAGATATTTGCTTTTTACAAGGAAAAACATGTGAATTGAGTGATATGGAGCGATAATACGGAACCTTCATTGGAGATTTCTGAAATTCAAGCGCCTAAAAAGCCAATAATAGCAGTGATCACATTCCCACAGCTTTCAAAAAAGTTATTATTTTCCTAAAAATACTCTATTTCCTCACGGTAATGCTCTAATAAATTGAAAACTGCAAAAATTGACAGTTTTTTATTTCTCGTTATAGCTGTTGACATTTTGGATGACAGATTCTAACGCCAATAAACTAGAATACGGAACTTGAAACAACTGACACTTCGGTGCAGGGTTACGGTAACCCCAGTTGTCCGCGGTGCTATGCTTCGGTAGCAAAAACGGAAACTCGGGTAATAACAAAGCGAAAACCTACAAGACCAGCCAGGCTACCTACTGGAATAAAAAGGTATGCTATCCAACAGATAACAACAACAGCGTTACACAAAAGGCCAGCATTAACGGCTCTACCAGCAACGCCGCCAGAAACAATACCACACAATGCGACGCTTAACAGCCAAACACTTCCAACAACAGTAGAAACGTAACACAAAAAGCCAGCACTGATGGCTCTAGAGCAGCCACCAACTCCACCACCAGTAAGGACATTTATAAAACATCCGGCCAACTTTATTGTTAATATTCGGCTATGGGAGCAAATTCAGTACCATAACATTCCATGGCTGATGGTTATGGCAGCAGAAAAATGCTACAGCATTCCAGCGGAGAATGGAGACACACTGCGATTTCTGAAACTAAAAAAAGGACTAATCAGGGTTCGCTTACAAATTAAAACCATTAACATAAGTTCACAAAATTTATTCTTTTTCTTTCCTTAACGTATGTATTATAAATCCTCCACTCCGAGAGACGGGAGGATGTTCCGTCCCGAAACAAAATTAACAAACTATAACTAAAACTCACTAATTCAATTTCCAGAGGTGTCCCACGATGACAATGGCTAGTATAAAATCCTCCTCTTTTGAACCCAACTAAGATACGTATGAGCAGTTTTGTGACGCTCATTCTATTAACCTAACCCAACTTTTTAGTAAATTGATTAATAATCATTTTCTTTTTCTCTGATCTACAGAATAAGGAGTAAAGAAGCCAGCGGATGCGTAAGACCAATATCTATATATAGAATTGGAATTCCAAGTAGGCAAAATAATTTTGTGAGTCAAAGTATTACTTGAATTAGAAAATTCTTATTAGAGATAGTTAAAATTAGTTAATGAATTTTTTTGAATTGGAATAGCCTAGTCGTAAGATTGTTAAAAGAACTGTGATAAAATAAAATATTATATTTTGACATTTGAATTCTCCAGTGTTATCATTTATTCAAACCGGTGCCTGCACCCTTTTTTTATGATTAAGCCCACATTAGCACTTAACACTTTCACATAAAGTCAACAAAGTAAACATCAGAATTTTAGCTTTTAGTATATTATTATGCGCAACAAAGTGACACAAGCAACAGCTATTGGAAATGGAAACAACTTTAGGTTAGTGACATCTTAATAAACTTTGAGCTCGGAGAATAGAATTTGTGGGAAGGTTCTAGGATAGTTTGTAAAGTGTAAATACCGCGCTTCTCACATCCAGGAGACGAGTCTTATTTCAGACAATGAAGTGAACGAAGTAAACTATTTGGATTGCGATAATTAGAGATACAGTACTAGCGATAACTATATGTAAAGACTTGATTTGATAATTGCTTATAAATGTTATAAAAGTCAACACTGAAGTTAAATAAAAGATGATTTTGCTAATGACATCTGAAATACTGTATTTTAAATAACGAACTAAGGCGACTCTCGTAACAATATGTACAAAATATAACTCAGAAAATATATATTGGGGAAAATAATCACTGATTCCATAACCCATAAGACACTATTAGGTATATAAATGAAATTAATATTTATATCACGAAACTAAAAAATAGAACGCAGTCTTAAATTTGTTATAAAACTATAGGTAAATGATATAGCATAAATAAAAATAAAGACAAGACAACTATATATGTGCTTACTGTAATATTGTACGCTGCATGGCAGCTTTATTTGTGAACAGCTTTCACTTTTTCCTCAATCCTCGTATTTCGACTCTATTTCACTTTTACACTTTTTTGTCTTTTATAGTCTTTCATAAATCGTAGTTAGACTCGTTCTCGCTTTCAAGTAGGTGTGGATTGGTATATAGCTTTCAGTACTATTAGATGATATAACGCTATATAATTTTTGGGAATCCTACCGGCTACGCCAAATGTGGGGATTAATTTTGTACACCTTGAGAAAAAGGGGATGTGGACGGAGCCTTTATCTACGATTGACAAAAGCCGGAATAATCACAATCAGTATTTTGATAGAAAGCATTTAAACATAAGTCCTTTAGTTTAGCTTTTTATTTTTCTTATTAAAACAAAACTTAACTTCTTATTTTTATTTTTATTCATTTACACTCAACAGTGCCTTACACACTATACAACTCTGAACTCTTTTTCGACTTATTCTGAATAACTCTATAATTAACAAGTATGGATGTATGTCCGTAAGAAATTTCGTATGATCACCCATCTGTGCAAGTTTGATTCTTGAAGTAATTTTTCGCATATATTTATAGAACGGTTCGTCGGACAGAAAAAGTATTATAACCATTATTATAAGATTTCGTATTCTGAAGAAGTTTTTTGTATGAAAAAAATGACACAGTATACGTAAAAAGTCAAATTTTTTATGGCAACACCAAGAAGGGGCTGCCCGATTTAGTCCATGTGTGAAATTTCACTTACTGTTACTATGAAAACACAATGTACCAAATTTCAGCTCTCTATGTCGACGTGTTCTCAGGCAGTATTCAAATATATAGTGAAAAACAAAATTTTTGTATGGCAACACCATGAAGGAGTTCCCCGATTTGTCTCATTTTTGAACTTAATTTTACTTTTCTTTTAAAGTCCGTGTACAAATCGTCAGCTCTCTAAGAATACGCGTTCTCGATTTATCGTACGCACAGACAGACAGTTCGGGTGGCTAGACTGCCTACAGTTCGGGTAACTACCCATTATGGCTACCTGACATCATTTTTGTTCCATTTGTTAGTACTAAACCAAAAAAAGTGACATATGTACAAAGCATGATTTACACATGCTTTGTAAAGAGATTTGTTAATGATTTGTTAGATTTGTTTAATGATTTCATCTCTACCCTATCCAAAAAGATCTCAGCTGTAATCACACATCTATCAATGCCATGGGAATCATGAGCTTATCGTTTATAATTTAAGAGCTATGACAAAGAACATGCATTAACGTACTCAATCATCCCAAAAACATAAAAAATTCTATATCTATGAAAACAAGCCGAAATCGATATTTCATCATATGGGCTTTATTTGTACCACCAAATCCGGGACAATCTGTACATATACATTTATGCATAATAGCTAAAGTGAGCTGTTGCATTATATTATTGAGCAAGTTTCATCACGTATACATCATCTTGCACCAACTACTCTATTTTATTGTTTTACATTTTGAAAATGAATTAATAGATTTTTTAAAATTATTGTTGCTCCATTCATATAAAGTAATAGAAAATTAACCTGTTACTGTATGAATGCTCCAGGTATGTATACTGGCACTAATAAAATGAAATAAATAATTAGAGCTTCTTTTTTCGAAATTTTATATACTTGGTTTTATTACTATTTATTTATAATTTTATAGTAAGAGCTTACCTGTATTATCAAGAGGTACGTAAAAATCTCATCAGTTAATTTGAACTGCATTTCGGAATGAATTTAATTACTTATTACGAGCACGTGGTACTCTGAAAACTACATGGAACAAGAATCATTGCATATAAATTCCATAGTTTTAAATTATTTTATTTGAAGTGTAGAACACGCTTAAAGTAAATTTAATTTGGAGCGTATTATGAAGGGTCAGCTGGCAACCATGAGTGTATTTATAATTAATACCATTAAAGGTCCCACAACTTATAATCACATTTGCATATGATGTCGGACTAGAAGTGGACCAACTCACTCACTCGGAAGGCTTTTATCACACAGCTCGGAGGAGCTTCCTGTTTGGTCTTCTCTTAACATGAATAATCAAAAGTGGAATGCAGCTGTAATTGAAATTAAAATTCGTACAACATACATATATGTGCGTGCATACATACACAAAATGACTGGAGATAAAACTCCTGAATAATTATGCTTCTTTATTTATATGTCCAAATGGGAACTTTTCTTTGACATTCCTGTTTCAAAGCCAAAGGTGGAGGATTTGTAACATTGCTATTAGTGATGGACAAGGAATGAGGTGTATATGTGAAAATAAATTAATTTTACATTTTTAATTTAGAGACAGGAGCTCAATTTTACCTTTGAATTTGAGATATTTGAATAATTATTATTTGGGGAAAATATGTAAAACAACTCCGAAGTGTATATTCGACAATAGTGAATGAGTTTGCTTGTGTTTGGTCTAGTGATATTAATCTACGTGGAAATTTACATTTATGTACAAAGACCCTTAGGACGAACAATCTCTATATTTATTGAATTTAACATGTTTCCATATATAGCAAAATTCATTACACATATTATTAAATTCAGTAAAGCCCAAGGGGGCGTATTGTATATGTCAGAGAATAAATTTGACTGTTTGAATTGTTATAAAAGCATATACAATTTAAACAAATAAAAAGCTAGAATTTGTCAAAGACCAGTTCTTGTGATACCCTAGAGTTCTGAAGAACTTTTCAGTGTATTAAAACCATCTCGGTCTGATCGTTTTCACAGTATAAGTAAAAATTCTAATGGCAACACAAAGAAGGGGCTGCCTGATTCAGTCCATTTTCGAAATTATATTTACTATTTTTATTAAAACACAGTGTAAAAATTTCAGCTTTCTACGTTAGCGCGTTCTCAGGTAATGTCATAAATATGTAGTGAAAAACTAAATGTTTGTATGGTAACCCTACGAAGGAGTTTCCCGATTTGTCCCATTTTCGAATTAAATTTTACTTTTTTTTTTTAAAAAGCCCATGTGCGTGCGCTATAAAAAATGTGCACAATTGTTGCCACAAAGCTTAGGTATTTGTCCCTAAAATGTATGCGAAACAAATTTTCTGCCCTAAGTTCATTATATTAATTCTTATTATTTCTTTATTAATTTCTTTGTAACAATTTGTGAGACTCACTCCACTTTATTAATTTTTCTTTCCGATCAGACAAACACTTAACTGACCAGAACACACAAATGGTCTCCGCAGACCTCTGAGACCGAACCTGGAGACCTGTTTGTTTTAAAATACACGACGGGAGACCGAATACCAAGAAAGTCTCTAGAGCCTGGATCTTTTTAGTTAGTGATGTTTTGCGTCTTTTCTGGGTCTCCAGACACTAAAAAATTGGTCTCTGGAAGTCAAAGACCCTCGCCGTGTTGCTTCACCTTAACCCTGCAACGTCATTAACCCTAATCCGCCCATCCAGTGACTTCGAATCACCGTTTCAGCTTTGAGAGTTATTTTTATGAATCTTTGCAAAGGTAGCGTCTTCACACTCGTTGACTTTATTATCCTTAGGAAATACAATGTAGAAATAAAACAAAAATATTTTACAAAGTATTTTTATAACAAACATATAGCGCTATCTTTAGTTTCATACCTAATACACCCAGGCGGTGTCTCATAGTCACCATATTGGATTTACATGTAAATGTCAGGAAATATTTCTCATCGCTTTGCTTTATTTTTAAAGGTAAGGTCTTATGTGATTGAAGTAAATTGTATGGATTTGCAGTAGATGTCTTCATATTTTATTGAATAACAATGCAGGTACCTATCAAGTTTTTTTTCAAGTTATAGAAAAAGTATAAATAATAAGTTTTCTTATTTATCAATATAATTCAAATACATGCCGAATTGGCACAAAAACAGAAACTTCAGATTCGGAAATAAATGAGTAGGGCAATAGAAAGTTGGAGCTGACTCGGACAATGGGCCATCCCAAACGAGTATTCTGGAAGCAGTATGCAAACTGGTTTTTTAGGGAAGAGGGAAGAGATATCTCTTTGGGTCTTTTCACCTCTTCCCTAAAAAACCTCATGACGATGGTTGCGCTTCGAAACAAACATGTTGCAAATGCAAGATGAATGTCTGCAACAACAATTTCGAAAAATAAATTTTTTGTCACTTTTTAATTAAAAAAAATATATAATCAACTTCAAATGTTTTTATTTCATCTATTATTATTTTAAAAATCCTTTGCTTTCGCAGTCGGGTAATGAATAACAATATTCTAACATGGTGACTTTGAGTCACCACCTGCGCGGATTAGGGATAAAATTAACCTTGGCTGATTAGGGTTAAGTTAACTAAACAGCAGAAAGAAGGCATTGCAGTTAATAAAAAAAAACATTTGAAAAACTTGACTACATGATGTGAAGTAATAAAATCAACATACGTAAATAAATTTTTATTTCAAATTTCCAACAATTCAGTCAAAATGAATGTAATCTAAATGGCACCACACACACACACATACAATATAGGTACCTTCTTAGGTTATCAATTTATCATAAATAATTCAATGGTTCGAAACGAAATCCGAAAGCAAATCGTGTTCAGTACCGAAAATTATGAACGAATCGGTATCACGATTCAATAGTGAGTTATTCTTGCGAATCAATTTTGAATCAATCTAAGACACCTTGTATGTGTTAGTACTTTCACACGCATTCGATTGTTTCTAGTATATCGAGTCGTTTTCAAATCGCATGGGCGAAATATAAATAATACGATTTAAAGTCGTTTTAGAATAGAATGGGCAAAAGCGAAAATAACTGTAATATAATTAATAAAAAGAAATTATCGATTATATCTTTAATTTAGCACCAAATACATTAATTACATAAAAAATAAAATGCAAAATTTAGGTAAAACAAAAAAATTCATAATTCATTGGAAAAATTACATTGGTTTACAAAATGAAGCAATTTAATTTGTTTCCATAACAAACTAGTACAAAATATTCAACAATTTTTATATACATAAATAGTTTTGTAGGTACAGGTTTTTTTGTTTTTTTTTTAATAATTTTAGACTATGAAAAATGTAAAAGTAAAGATACTGTTACGTGCAATAGAAAGAGACAACTGGTGACATCTACTGGCAATGGAGAGTAATGAACTTCAGGTTCGGAGAATCGATGATGGAATCTTCTGGAAGGTTCACGAATAGAATGAATAGAATAGTCAAGAAGATTCTGGAACAGAACACCCCAGAGTAATCTGGAGAGTTTCTAGGGTATAAATATAACAGTTTTCAACGCCAAAGCAAGAGTCTTGTCTGTTGCAGTGTTAACAAGCAAAAGTAATAAAGAAGCGAAAGTGTTGTGATTGGATAATTGAAAGCACAGTATAAGCGATAATTAAAGTTGAGTTGATTAATTGAAGGTTTATGAATTTTATATGATCAGAAGTGTAATAACGAACTTGTATATTAAATATTTAATATTGTGTTTTAAATAACGAGCCAAAGGCCATGCTCCCAATAATACATACTACTCACCATTCTTGCCATTCCTGTATTTTATTTTTTTGTTCATGTTCAAGCAATCGTTGGCACATTGAAAATGCTTCATTGCACATTTGTCGAAAATCTCCTCAGGAATATTACAAGATTTTCAATGAAAAATCAAAGTTGCATTATCAAGCATAGGAACGGATGGACGAACATGAAATAATCAAATTAATCTTATTTACGGCCAATTCTATAATACTCTAGACGAATTTAGCTATTTGCCTTTTTGCTTATCGGAATTATTATTTTAACTTATTACAAATCTTCTCTTACACTTACTTTAAATTTGTATAACCCTTTTTAAATTGTTATAACTTTTCTGGAACAAATAATACAATTTTTACTGTAACTCGCTTGAAAATATACTAGTCAAAAGTAAATCATATCACAGAATGAAATTTAACTGGCGGTGATTGGTGAACATGATATCAAGAAAAATGAATAGCCCTGGCCAAGATGCGAGAAAGAACGACATTTTCGAGAAGATCTCGAAGAAATCTTGAAACCAGATATGACAAAACAGTAAGCCATGAACACAATGCGGAGAAAATAAAAAGCTCAGGTCAAGAATCGAGAAAATATGCTATCCTCAAAAAGATCTCAACGGATTCTCGAATCGAGAAATATAAAAAAAAACAGTTGAGTCGCTTTTTCTAAGAGAAGTTATGAGTTCTCGAAATGATATCTTTTCGATAAAGCGACTCTTCGATAAATTGTTCGCAGGGTTCATTCTGAAAGCGTTAGTTTTATGGACCCAAGTCATACTAATATAAAACTGCCAGCGGTAGCCCGTCGTTGTGGCGAGAATGGTTTGAAGCGTCAGTAGTTAGCTTTGAAGTAATCAGTTGAGCTTGGAAGTAAGCAGTGGAGCTAAGGAATTGTCAGTCGATATTCAGAGTTGCTCGAGTGGTTAGTGATAGTATCGTTGCCCAATATCCAATTGTTGGAATTGTGACATCACGATTCATGACCGGGACCGGGTGTATTGGTAATTAAGCAGTTTGCAGTAACCAAGCATTTAACTGCGCAAAGGGAATTGCTTGGCGATTGCGAATTGCTTACTAAGAATCAGTCGTATCCACTGCTGTTTGTATTTAGATATTGAGCCATGGTTAACTAATTCATTTCGTATAGTGTAATGCTCAGCTGGCCTAATTGTTTGTTTAATAACAGTATTGGGGTCTCCAAATAGCTTCCGCCTAATTGTATAGTAAGGAGCACGGCTGATTCATTGGATTCAGTGATTGCTCAGTTCTTAAGTTGGATTGATAAAGCGATTTCGTAAAATTATTTTAGTTACTAGTTGAATTAAGGCTCGTTATGAATTATTGAAAATATATAGATTAAAGTTCAATGAAAAGATAGTTCATATAGTGCTCGGACTAAAGTATAAAAATCCTTACAGGTATTGTTTTAATCTGAATTACTCACAGGGAAATGACATTTGGCGCAACCGGTGAAACTAACGTAAGAAATGTGAGAATTTCTTGCTGTGGTGTTTTTGCCATTGTTTTTAATTTTTGGTTAATTCTATTTGCTTTTCAGGATTAATTTAAGAAGTGCTAGATTAAGTGTGTTAAATCTGATTTTTTGTTCTAACTTTACGATAGATGAAGTATTGATTTTCTGATAATGTTGATCATGAGCTTTCGAGTAGCTTAAGAGCTAATTATTATGGGCGTTTAAAAGATTTTCCGTGTGTTCTAGGTGCAACATTCAAAGTATAAGTACTTAGTTGATTTTTCGGGCGTTTTCAGAATTTTTGTTGTTTGCGGAGATTTTGCACCTGATTAAAATAATGTTTTGTGGAAAAGATTCAATTCTTTTGAAAAGGCTTAATTCTTTTTGGAAAAGGTTTAATTTTTTTGGAAAAGGTTTAATTCTTTCTGAAAAAGGAAAATGCATATAATTACTTTAATTTGCATTAGTAAGCTATTATAATATACTTATGAGAATCCTAGTATACCTACATATTATCTTATTTTTGTAATATTTCTACATACTAATTTTAGGCATTCGGTTTTTAGCTTAAAATTAGGTAAGTCATTGGTTATATTATTTATACGTAGTTTTGTAGATTTATCTGTAATAAGTACATCTGGTACCAACATAACGTTGAGATTCATTATATTATACCTACATATTTACATTTGCTTTTATTTTTATTTATTCCTTGGGTTTAAATTTTGTTTTAATTGTGAACTTTAATTTTACTAAAAGGTTAAAGGATTTTTTAATAATAAATTCTTTTCATTTGGATATTGTTCTACAAACAATATTGCCTGAATTTAATTAGTATATTTAGGATATATACCTACACTTATTATATATATTGTATATTTTCTTCTGAATCTGTATTTTTGTTTGAATATTTATCCATTATCTACTTTAAAGAATTTCAACAAGTTGGAAAATAAATTACTCTATTCTTTGCTGTCAAGCAACTTTAAAGCATTTCCCAAATAGGCAAATTTTAGTTTTCCAAACCAAAATGACGAAAGATATGATATTTGCATAAATGCACACAGAGAATTTGCAGAAGATATTCAGAGAAAGAAAGTGCATTACATTTGCAATGTATGTACATTTTGAAGATACATTTATAGGTAACAAATTTCTTAAACTTGGACCTGTACCATCTTTATATTTAATTCATAGTAATCAGATATGTCTGTGCTCTCATTAACGGGGGTTACCACAAAAATAAAAGTCACTATATGTACATTCAAAGCCTATATTCGTGTGTATTGTACTCCAAAGTCTCTCGGGCATCTGCACAGCAGTAGGATTGCATAGGCATCCCGAGATTTTAGATTTGTCTCTCGGATTTTTCATAGAATTTTTTGGAACTTATGAAATATATCTGCGTGAGGAGTAATTTGTCTGGCACCATTTATTGCTCAGGCAAATTTTATTTTACTGAAGTAAAGCTCTTTCGAGAATTCTGAATTGTAATGTACCATATAATTTTGGCAGTATTCACACTTTGTCAGTTTTATCATTTTATTATATAGATAACCTATACTCGAGAGATAGGTTTGAATTAACCAATAGAAATTCCACGTTAGTTCATAACTGTGTATAATTTTATCTCTATCTAATTCCATAATTTTGTTCGGATAAAATTTTACATGTTTCAAGAAACGTAAGTCAACAAGATTAGCATAGTCGTAGTTAAAGTAACTGGAAAACTCTGAGGGCGCACCGATTTCTCGTATGTCCACATCTAAAGTAGTGTTAGTAACAATAGAAACAATTAGTATGAAAAAATTGCTGATTATGATTTCGCAAGGAATAAAAAATTGAACAATAAAATTAAAACACTAGTAGGACTTAATAGATTTAAAAAAATGAAAAAACATCTGAAATCTATATTTAAATTCACTGCTTAGATTCCAGTTAAATATTTTATTATTCTGTAGACAAATAATAATTTTCGTGCAATGATCTCAATTAAAATTTATTAAAAATATGTTGTTTTTAACTAAAATATATGTATATTAAATCGCGTAAAAATTCATCAGCAAATTCTCTTTATGGAAAAGGACTTAAAAAAATAATTAAAAAAAGAGTTGATATTTTCAGTCAGCACAAAATTTCGAAAATCATATTTTGACAACAGTGACCCCTTAGATTATAGTCGCAGGAAAGATAATCGATTAGATTGTAGATTACGATATAGTAGAAAAAATATACACGGGAGTTAGATCATGGTCTGATTCTAACAAAATAGTAGAGACCAATTTCAGGAATTTCAAAAGAAATATGTGGAATCAGCAGAAGCAGAACAAATTTAAAGCATTCCACTTTCTCACACTTTAATAATATTTCAAACTGAAAACAGCTTTGCCCAACTTATTGCTCGTGAATATTCCTTGCCTTGCCGTTCTTAGCGACTCGCATTTCATTTTTGTACGTCACAATATGTACAGATGATTTGTACAAGATAATTATAAACGAATAATTAAGTTAGTCTAAACTTAAGCTTTGCTGAGAAAGGTATGGAAAAAGCTGACCTTGGTAATGGAATTAATAAATCAATATGTTAAATAATCAAGATTGTTTTATTTTTCAAACCGAACGATATATTTTCTTCGCGTGCCACTGTTTCTTACAAAAAAAATTGACCCGAAGTAAAAAAATTTGAGTTCCGATTCCTACGTTCCCTCAAATTGAAAAAGAATCAAGAATAAATATTGTCAAATTAAACAGCTATGAAAGAAAATGTTGAAACAGTTTTCCTGAAAGTCTAAAACAGCCAAAAAATCACTATTCGAAATCCATACATTTTTGGGTCACCCCAATGTTCATATTATGTATATGTCGTAGACATTTGACGCAACTCAGCACTTCACGAAAAGTGTAGACACTTCATGAAAAGTAGGCAGATAATGTAACGGTTTTGACTTAGCCACTTTTTACATTATGTGTCTCAAATTTTTAGTCAATTCATGAAGTGCTAAAAGCCTTTACACCGATATTGTAATACCATCCGATATAACCAAATACTAGGAGAGGGAGATGTATGGTGAAGGCGTCGGTCGCACCCAGACCTGTGGCACACGCGCGGCGCTTTTATGTGTATCTGTGTGTGTATGCGGGTGTGTTTATGTGTGGGGGTGTGTGTGTGTCACAGGTCTTGGTGCGACCTCCGCCTTCACCTCACATCTCCCTCTCCCAGTATTTGGTTATATCGGGTGGAATTACACTATCGGCGTAAAGGCTTTTAGCATTTCATGAATTGACTAAAAATTTCGAGGACAGCAAAGAATCCATTTTCAACAATATTTTCCCCTTCTTCTACGATAATCCAGATTAGCTGAAATCCTCTAAATTTCCTGATACAGTTGCCGAAAAAAGCGATATTCGATGTATAAAACTTTATCTACCTTACTTTGAAAATGGGCAAATTATTTTCAAACTAGGATCTACAATCATTACAAGAACGACATATACAAAACTTTAGCTTTCTCTCGCCTTCTTATATATATATATATATATATATATACTGAGCATAAAAACTATTATAGGCCAGCACTTTGAAAAAATATCCGATTTTATCTATCTGCGAACTTGACCTTACTGTTTTCATAAAATTTCTGTGTAACTAATTTCAGCTCACTACATCAAAGCCACACACTCACACCTTATTTTTTGTTCCAGGGTGAAATTCATATGTGGTGCTCGCTAGTTTTATTTTAAAATGAGAACTTTATACATTTTATTTCCTCGCACAGAGTTGAGTTTTTATTTCGTTCGGCAGTTTTGAGGAAAAATGCGTGCTAATGTACACTCATAATTTTTAGCTGCTAGGCCCAGACAACGCCAATCAATCCAACTTGCACAATGTCACAAAAGTACTTGTCAATAGGATATGAAATGCATGCAAGCCAGGCAAAGCCATATCATTTGAGATACCAATAATATACACGTTGGTTCGTACTAGAGCTTGTTACCCGTGGGTTACACGAGATAGTATAGTTTGCTTGCAAACCTCCCTTTAACGTGATTTTAAATGTGTCAGCAGAAATCAGTTCGGTTGATGTCTTATCATCTTGCATGCAAGGTCATTTAACAAAGGGCATTTAGACGTAAAGTCTTGCATATATTAAAAAATTATAGCAATAAAGGAAGTATCAGAATGATAAAACTCAAGAAAAATTAATAGGAATGTGTTGGTAAATGATGCAATGAAAATAATCCCAGAAAACTTCATTTTCTCGATATAAATCTATTAAATTCTCTCAAGCATTTCTGTTCCGCCATCTTGAAAGCTGTATAATGTCAAATTACTACCACTTCAGCTGCCATGATTTTTCATCATGCAAGATCGCTGAAAGCTGAGCTGCCTGCATGGCAGTAGGGATTACACGTGCAAGAAGTATGGCATTGCAGGTTGCATGCATACTGTACTATCTCGTGTAACCCCCGGGTTATTTCACGTGATCACGGATTCACGTGAATACGTGAATTTTGAAAATTCCTGTTTTAATACTAGGATCATTCTACCTACGTACATTTGCTTGAAAAATAAATTCAATTATGGAATTTCCTGAGAGATTTATGCGCATCTTCAATTTATTTGTAACGCTCCGTTTAAAAGTAGCGATCAAAGTATCTGCTTCATTACACAAACGGTGGAATTAAAAGTTTTATAACTCTTTCAATTGTTTCCTTTGTACAATAGAACCAGTACCGTGGTCCGATTAGAGAGAACATCGGTTATTAGATTTCTGTGTTTCAGTAGTCTTTCAAGCATAAGTTGCATCTGGTTTTACAACACAACAAAAGTGCTTCTATCGAAAAGCCTAGTTGCTCTTGCGCCTCAACTAATGTTGAAAGACCCAATAAAAGAAATATAAAAATATATCACGGCCTCTCAAACCGATGAGTTTTCTTTGGAAATGTTACTGTTGGTTTGTTTGTACGACAGTGCCGAATCCAATTTCATTTTTTCCTATTTCGAAACTCTTCAATTCATTACCTAAGGTCCGCTGTTTCAAACGAATTTACGGAGACAACACAAATACCTATGAACTTCACATGTCGCAACCATAAAGCCGAAATTTTATTCCCTCTGATATATTGGAATAGTTGCCCATCCGAAATATTTGGGAAAAAGTAGTGATTGACTCCTTTCTTTTAAAATCAACATCCTCTTCTCAACCCCCGCGCTGTATAACTCATTCCTATTCATATTATTTTTGTAAGCTCTGGAGGTGGGTCTTATAATATCCTTCACATTCCTCTATTGCGCTGGCTTCCTAGTGACCAAGCTGGACTACTTTCATTTGCGATGTGTTTTCATGGTGCTTAGATTCCGGCGTTTTTTTTTTTTTTTTTTTTAAGGAAAGGAGAGAGGAGATTCAATTCCAAGCATGGAGGTCAGAACGGCTCATTGTGCTATCCTGTAGGAGGCCTTGCACCAAAACCTTCCTGTCCTCTTACTGAAGCGTATCAGGTTTTGTTGAGGTAGGTAGTTTAGCTCATCTACAGATAGAAAGGCAGACCCACCAGTATCTAGCCTGCGTTAGGCGAAGGTCGGCCAAACACACAGAAAGTGTTCAGTTGCCTCAGGCTCTCCTTCCAGGCAGGAGAGACACTCAGGGCTAACAACTACTACCAGTGATAATATCAACCATAGTTCTACATTTTATCCTTCCGAGCCCCATGGAAAATCAGAGTTGTTCCAGTTACGCCCATCAAGAAACAGTATTGTGCACCTGCATGCTCTCAGGATCGCCCATCTCTGCTGATGTTACTCCTATAAACATCCGCTTTGATGCACGACCCGATTCTCGAGGCGGCAACGCCTACGGCGAGTTCCGGTCCAACGAACGGCAGAAAAGCAGAAAAGTGTCATTCGCATATGCTTCGCATGAGAATCTCACGTTCTCCAGCACCGTTATGAGTGAGTCAACTAACGTACATCAGAGTACCGGAGAAAGCACGCCACACTGCGCGCAGCCTCTTTCCAACAGCACACTGAGAGTGGTTCGGCCGCCCAGCTCCACAGTTAAGTATCGTCGCCTTAACATTAAGTTAATCCATCGCACTAGAGTGCAGTCAACACCATGTCGAAGATATGCCCTGCAACTGAGGGACGGACCTGTCAAAAGGCTCTTCGATGTCCAGAAAGGTTCCAAAGGTAAACAGTCTACGATCCAGTCCCTGCTCAATGACAGGAACCATTGAAAGGATAGCCGTCTCAGTAATCTGCCCCTCTGGTAAGTAAGCGTGCTATGAGGTGTTTAAGGGAGAGGCCTTTCTGGCTACCCCTTTCATATATTTATCCATAACCCAATCCAGGCATTTCAAAAGGAATCAAGGTTTATGGTTCGATAACTCCTCGATTTGAGTCCATGTATGAAGTAGCGGTGGACGAATCACCACCAGTGCAGAGAGATAAGGGATGTTCGCAATAGAACTGCAGGTCTTCTTTGATCCTACATTCTGGACAATGCGTCGAGAGAAGATGCCTACAGGCTTCTTCATTCTATGCCGTAAAGGAACCATCTAGCCTTCTCAGAACACTAAGCCTGGTCGACGGGTCACTACTACGAGCTTCGTAGAAATCTACAAAGGCCTGTGTTTTTAATTTTCTAATAAGCCTCTTTCAGTTACTCTGAGTGACGCCGTAAAACCGCCAGTCCTCCTCCGAGCCAGTCCTCCTGACCTTATTAAAAAGCCTTCTGGAGACCTTACGAAATTCTCTAAGACTGAAGTTCCACCACGAAATAGGTTTCTTTCCAATGTCCATAATAATGGGACAGGAAGCTTCAAAAGCTTCCGTCACAGCGGACTACAGCCTTCCTACTGGCTTCTCCATGGCTGCAATACTCATAATTCTTTCAGCCGGAGAGGCGAGCGTGGAAGCTAGTTTTTATAGTATCTCCTTCAATCAGTCCGCTTCGGATTCCTGTATGGTTCTACCTCAATGAGGTCCGCATCCATACAGAACTCAATATCGCGGTAGTCAGAGAGAGATACCCTCCAGCCGCAGAACAGGTGAAAAGCCTCAAAGGACGCAAAACTCACATCGATAACTTCTTGTCTTTGGCTGGGAGCAAACGTTGGTTCGTGGCCCTGATTCAACAGAACCAGGTCCGCTGAACTCACCCCGATGGATAGTGTATGAGCTGCCTCAGGCAATGTGATGAGCATTGGCATTTGGTTGTTATGCCAAAACAAGAAGCCAATTAGAACTCGCATACTCTGGTTTTACTGCTAGTAAGAAGACATCATTAACAAAATTGTTGAGTTCGTCAATCACCACTGTCAAATACATTTGCAAGGAAGCTCATCGATAATAGCGTTGAAAGTAAACATACTACTTATTGAACTTTGGAATTTTTGTTAATGAAGCAATAAATCCTATGACCATTAGAAGGGAATCACATATATTAGTACTCAAAATCATCTGTAAGGTGATATGTGATATACACAGGAACGCCCTCATCTGTGTTCAGCTTGCTACTTTCCTAATATTCGGTGGACCGTTCTTTTAATTCTCTTCAAGTTCTTTTGTTTTAAATGTTTTGTCTCATGGGTGCTCACAGTCTAAAGATCATCCGGAAAATACGGCTCTAAAGTCGCATCCTGAAACCATCTTGTCATGTCCCAAGGAAATAAACGCATAAAAATCTTTTAATTATTCCAATTTATTCAACTATTAATTATCAATCAACCGAATGCGCTTTATTAAATCCTGGCCTTGATCACTAGCTCGATTTGCACGCAAGCGACCGAGCGCTTTGAAACTTTACACCGAACTCGTCATACCGTAGCAGTCTCGTACTCAGTTAACCTACACCCGGACGCGAATCTGACCTTACGAATATGTAACAACTCGCTGTTAGCATTGCAGGGCGCGATTTTTCAACAATAAATAAAAGCAAATACAGGAATTACTTAGCCATTAGTTATTGCATCCTCGACGACAGCCAATTGTAGTGGTTTTATTTTTACACCAGCGCTTTTTGCAAACAACAGATAAAAGAAGCACCTCACTGTGCGAAGTCGTGTGACCAGAAATTATCAATTGTATCATCGCTACCTTTAGCTGTTGTATTGTCATTTAAACAATTATGCAAAGGCCAGTACCTCACTGTGCGAAAATGAAGTGTTGGGCGATTGCTCATTGCCTAATTAAATTACCTAACAGCTGTCGATTTCTTCCGCCTCCATTACCAGGTAAACTGGGCCGCGACAATCTGATCACTTAATAACTGCTTCATTTGAAGGTCTTGAATTTCAAGTTGTATAGGCTAAAATCTCGACATGGACATACAACAACTGTTTTCTTTATCTTCATTAAATTAACCATAATTTCATAAACAATGCAATTCTTTTATTTATTTATTCAAAACCCAAGCAATTTGTGTCGCTTTTACAAAATTTTTGAAAAGAAATCTAAGATCATACAAATTTATAATTGGCGGCGACTATAAAGGTCGACGGATATTGTACATCTGAAACTGACAAGCAATTTACCAAATAACCTCTCTACCGGTCTGGTATACTGTACAGTTTTCCTTCTTGCAAATTTTAATGAAGTGTCAATGACATTTTTAGTTCAATAAAGCCCCTTATTATATTAAAATAGCTTTGATGAGGACAACACGATCGTTCATCTCCATTAGGTATTTGGTAAAATTGCAATTTTTCTTAAATACAGAATATAAAAAAGCTAGAATTGGTCTAAGAAAGCCCAATTCTTATGATACCCTGAATGTCCGTATGAAATTTCGTATGGTCACCCATCTGTGCAAGTTTGATTTTTGAAGTGATTTTTCGCATATATTTCTAGAACGGTTCATCTGACAGACAAAATTTTTATAACCAATTTTCTAGGATTTCGTATTCTGAAAAAATGTCTAGCACACAATACACGTAAAAAACTTAAATTTTTATATGGAAATGCCAAGAAAGGGTAGCCCGATTTAGTCCATTTTCGGTATTCTATTTGCTGTTACTATCAAAACAGCATGTATTAAATTTCAGCTCTCTATGTCAACGCGTTCTCAGGCAGTGTCCCAATATATAGTGGAAAACGAAATTTTTGTCTGGCAACTCCACGAAGGAGCTGCCGATTTGTCTCATTTTCGAACTTATTTTACTTAATTTTTTTAAGTCCATATCAAAGTTTCAGCTCTTTAAGTATATGCGTTCTCGAGTATCGTGCGCGTAGACAGACAGACAGACAGACGAACGGCGGACGGATGGATGAACAGACGGACATGCAAAAATAAAAATAACTTGTATTACTATGCATGGGTGTCCAATCCATTTAGCTCTACCATCATTATTTCTGTACGTTACATATGGAATGACAAATTCAGTACACCCTATAGATTTCATCTAGGGTATAAAAAGCAAAATCTAGTTTGGCCGTATGGGTGATCAGTGATAGCTCCTGAGGTGTTATTTCCGTTGATGTGTAATTTGTACCTACATAACATATAAAAAAGTTATCATGATGTGCCAAAAGTTAAGAAATATGCATTTAATTCCGGGGAAATTTTTGTATGGCTTTTTTGGTGGAATGAAACAGTAGAACTATTAATATCTTACGTTACGACCGTTCTGTGTAGTAGAAATTCGAACGGAACGTTTGGAACGAAAAATAAAATGTTCTTTGAATCGTTCTAACCTTGATTTAAGTTTAAAAATTTAAGATGTACTAACTCGAAACTGATATATAGGGGTAGGCCACTATATATTTTTTGCCGATTTTCTGCCGTATTATACTCAAGAGTTCCCCTTATGGAAGAATTTGCCAGGTTTTTTTTAAGTTAATTTTAAATAACCTTTTCAGTAGTTTATTCTAGACTTTTCTGCTGCATGAAATAACTATTCAGTATCGAAGTCTTGCTTTTGTTGCCCGGTCAATCTTTCCCGTTCGCAGCCATTCCGCCGACTTATGAGTATTAATCAGCGTACATTGAAAGGTTTTTATTTTATTTTATCGGATTTTGTAATCGTATACAGATTACATGTTATTCCTCATTTATGAATTATGTAAACAAAATTAACGTTCCGCGTATTTCACTTAAAACAAAGTGTGTAGGACCGGTCTCTACTCCTCTGAAACCTGTTATGGGTCGTTCGGCCCCAAAGACGATTAAGGTAGAAAATTTATAAAATAGGGCAATTCTAAGTAAAATATTAATGCAATTTGTTACCTGTTGTGTGTGTTTGTTCAGCATTTCGTCCTCTTTTTTACTCCGGAATGATGCTGCAAAAAAATCCTCTTTCTTTACAAACATGCATATAATCATCATGTACCTATAAGCACTTCTGTGAACGCAACATTGTTTCCTCAATCCACAAGTTTACTGAATTACCTATGGAGGCACTTGGCAAAAGACAATCATCTATGATACGCTCCATAATCCTTGGACAATTTATTAGAATTGAGTGCTCCTGCATATTCCCCGATAAGATGAATTGTCTGCAATTATATAAAAATTCAGATTTATAGCAAGCATGTTTGAAATTATGAAGTTAAGAAAATTTAAAATTCTGAAGATGATGTAAAGCAGATAAGGTCGTGCTTATATCAGAAAGGGTAAAAATCAAAGGCATCAGGCTACTAGCTGGAGTTATAAATAGAAATTATTAGCCTGGTCGAAAATAGAAATCCAAGATCCCTATTATTAACGAAATTTTAGCTTCCAAAAGCTTCTGTCAAAATGGAAATTCCACTCGATAATAATAATAATAGCCAAATGTAGCGATTGGAAATAGAGGGATATCTTCTACAATTCCGACGGTCTTGTTGTGACAGAAATTTTAACCAAAGGACTTCTGTGTTGCACGCATTTTATGAATTTTAAAAAATGTTTCAAAAAAGACGGTGGAAAAGATGTGTTTGGAAAATGTTTTTTTTATTTTGTACCCTAAAATTTGGCACTAAGATTACGATTTTTTAATTGTCAGAACTAGTGTTGTTGTTTTTTTTTTTCTTTCCATATATGGCTATACGCTGCCATTTCGGCCACTTGGTTTTTCTTTTTCTTTTTTGGGATCTTCGTGCGAGAAATGATTTTGTGCATAGCTCAGTGAATTAATTTAAATCGCGTTTTAAATCAATATGGAAAGATTTTTGATTTCAAGGGACATAAACATTTGGAGATCGTGAACTTTAAAAACCAAATGGCGCCCAACGACACTGAGGGCAGATTGTTTACAGTGTCGGTGGGTGGATGGGGCAAGCAGCAGAAGGCAGTCCATATGCGCCTTCACTAAGGTAAGGGTAAGTTGTGCAAAGGCCCCTTCAGGGCTGGAGTGTATGCTACGGCTTTTTGTATGTCAGGCACGAAGATTTTTTTGATTATGGCAGGTGGCAGCGGCAGGTTTTTGGTTAATCCCCCCCCCTATAACTCTACCGCAATAACCAAGGTGCTAGCGTTCCGCCCTGAAGTCAACGCTGTCCACCGAGTGATCTGTCAGCTGATGCTGACAGTTAGGACTTCACGTCCAAAGCACATCACTCTCAACATGCTACCATAACATAGATTCCATAAAAGTTTGTATGAAACTCGCGCTACTATAGATATTTTTAAAAGCCTCGACTGCACTTTGAATTGTTTGAGTGAGGTCTTCTCTGGTGCCACTTTTAAATTTTTTTTTCTTCTTTTTTTTTCCTTTTAGGCTTAGGTGTGGAGCCATGTGAGATTGGGAGAGGAACTATCCGGAGAAAATAAATCCACACTGCCTTCTGTTGTGTTGTTAAGCTACTACAGAGCTATTAGCACCCATAATGTCATTGTTGTGTGCACATTTAGTTATAAGTATAATGGTATATTTATCCATAATTACTTTAAAGAAAGCTAATGATATTATAAAAACTTTAAAGATTCATATAATATTATGGAATTCTCAGAATAAGCACAACCAGACGGAACAGTAAGCTTCCGAGTTTCCCGAACAAACCTATGCGGTAATCCTTTCCATCTTCTCATGCATATTTCATCTGAAAAACATCTATAATCACCAGAATTAAGAATATTTAATATATGTTACCACTAGTTCCCATATTAGGGACTATTTTTTTCTAAATCTCCGATTTGAAATGTATATTTTTATAAGCCATCTTCAACTCATTATATAACACGTCGATTTCCCTCTCAGCAAATATTAACCGCTCCTCAGAATTTTCCACTTTTATTTCTTTTTGTTGTGGATACAAGCAACAAAGTGTAAACAGGCTTAATATTACTTGCACATTGAACAAACTGTCAGATAACAATTTAAGGTTATGTCAATCCGTTTGGGTTCGTCGAGTTTAGATTTTAATAAACTTGCAGCATTGAGATCAAACCATCTGCTACCTGATCCTTTCATTGTGTTCACTCATATTTGAGATTCATCTCATGAAAACCAATTTGACATGTTGGTGCTCTATGCTGCGCTTCGTTGCATTGCATTGTGCTCGAACCTTAAAGGTGAAGATCCAATGATGGCGATGCGTGCGCAATGCGTTGACAGGTCAGTTACAATACGGCATTTATATGGAACTTGACCAAATGATAAACGCGTTGAACGCATGGCATAATAGCCAACGAACGCAAGCGTTGTCTACTTATTAACTTTTCGCAACAAGCGCAGACACATGAACACATCGCATGCATCGTAATTCTTGGGTTTTCACATTAAGGCTGAATGGCAGAAAATAAAGCTATAAATTCCAAGCTTCGAAAATTCTAACAGTAATAGCGGAAGCTTTTGTTCTAATCAAGTTAGCAATGCCTACAGTACTATTCAAATTTATATACATATGTATATACAAAACCGTATATTTGCTTGGACTACTAGATCTTGTCGTCACCATGAAGAGCTTTTGAGAATTAAAATGAATAAATTATTCACTTTTTATCAAGATAGAAGTTTACAAATTGATTTTTATAAAATAAACTACTTACGGGATTTGTCCGGTTTTTGGATTCCTGAATAAAGTTACCTCAGTCTTCATTCTCGTGTTAAAATAAACGTGTAGCAATAAATTTTATTCAAGTTATAAGAGTCTCAATTTTTTTGTTATGAAAGTAGTTATAACATGAAAAATATTAACAAATTTGGAAAAACACCTCCAGAAGCATTTAAGAGAATATGTTAGAAACCTATGCTCGAAAAATAATAAAAATCCGTGTGTTCATGAATAAGTTTTTAGGACCGAGAAAAAAATATCATAGTTTTTGAGGTTTATGATTAAAAAAAAAAAAACGCAACACCTTTTTCAAAAATCTCAGCCCGGCAGCATTTGAACTGAAAACTTTCCAATATTTTGCCGTAGGTTTCAAATTAATATCATAAAAATTGTGGATGATACAAAGGCTGAACAAAATGCTTGCAAATTTATTCAGCTTTAAGCTATTTTAACAAATTATTTTACAAGTAAACAGGAATCTGTGTACATTATCAATGTCTTACAATTAAATGAAAAAAGCTCGGCCTATAAATTTGTTATTTCATAAGTTAAAAGGATATAGGCAGAATACAACACTCTAGTTGCAGTTCCTCTGAAAAGGACGAAAATTTGTGTGAAGTTAATAAGTGGAATTATTTAAATTAAAAAAAAAAAATACAAATCGTGTTCATGATATTAACTGTGAGAGAATTGATTTTGGTGCATTTCATCATTTATATAAAGATCTCCGAAGAGACCGACAATGGTTTTATGAATATATGCGGATGGTACTCTACTTTAAATAAATTTTTATTTGAGATAAGGGATAAATTTCATCATCGCACACCAAGCTCAGGGCGATGCAATGTACGGTGCTAGGTGCGGTGCGGCGTTGTGGCCATGCCTTTACGCTAAATATTGGGTGATCGAATACTTCTGGACATAACTGAGTTTACAGCTAGACACTTTCTCAATTAGCTAAATACAAACCGCAAGCATATCCTTGGAATTCTGGCTTAACCTTAAACGACTGTTAGTTTTCGTACAAGGTTAATGTTCAGACAATGCGTCGTGAAAACTCTACTTAGTTAGATAGTTATAAATAAGACCTTGAGATATGAACTAACACAGCATCATAACATAATTGGGACTCATGGCATGATATGGGAGAGCATCTTACGTATTACCTTACCTGTGTTGATGGAGGGGAGAATCTTGCGAAATTGGCCTCTACTTGTGTAATCACGTAAGAAGTAACAATAATATGAGTTGACATAGCAGATGCGTAAGGTCTGCCTGTATTTTATATTACACAATCGAATCAATATAAACATATATATACATGATAACATTAATAAGGGCTGCTATTAAATGTGTTTCCTTATGACTAGCCCAAATTCTATAGTATAATGCATCTGATATACCTATATAATTTAAACATATTTTCTATCTGCTGTGCAGCTTTTATTCGCCTGTATATTTAATTAAATTATAACTACACCATCATTTTTAAGACTCCATAATAAAAATCTTCGAAGTTCTTGGTAAACATTCGTGCTATTATAGCATCATAATTAGCCTCTATAAAGGAATTACTTGGGGCATAAATTTAATACAAGATAATGAGACAAAACTCGTTTGGTACCAGTCGATTTAAACTTGAGAATTTCTTGGAAGAATCTTAACCAGCATCCCGTATGCCAGACGTACACAATTCGACTTTCCTGCTTTATTCAAAGTAAAAGCTCATGAATTTCTGCCGTTTTCATCTAAAATTAAATCAGAAAAGTGGAAAGTGATAAAACCGTACTCTTGCTCGATTTGATTTATGAGTCCCAGAGAGAACTTAAAAGTACATATATAGATTGGTATGCCAGAGTAAGCAGGGTGAAACCCTAGTTATGCGAAATATGAATGAATACAATACCATATAGCAATTGAATTCGATTGTATACCTATACTAGGTATATGTATGCTCGATCTGTCTGTGCTATACAGTGGTCCTAATCCTTTTGAAAGGAGTATGAGTTCCAGGTACTCAGAATCCTTTGTAAAGCATTTAGTATTGTTCTGTATTACAACAGAAGCCCAAATATCGTAAGCATTTCAAATATATAAAGCTTTATACAGATAAAAAAGGACTACCAATCAGTTTGTTTTCAATAATAACCTTTTGATTTCATCGTAAATATTATAAAATAAAAAGTCAAGGCACAAATAGAATTTCCTTTAAGTGCATGCTCATGTTTTATGAAATAGGCATCCCTTTAGCAACGGGTTTAATGAATCGTAACATGCTATGAAAACAAGCTGAAAGAAAATTACTTGTATTCAGGAGAGGTTTGTTGCAACAATTCAGCACTTATCCCTATCTTATGAATAATGTATTTTCCTGCCCTTCTTTCCCTTTTTCAATAATATTTCAGAAATTCTCATATATTATTAAAATTGTTATTACAACTGTTAAAAGAAATTCAGTTAAATTTAAGGTCATCCTCAAGATTGCATTCTGTAAGTAACTAAATTGAAAACTAGAAGAAAAGTAATAGCTTTTATAACAAGACTATATTGTCAATACTCCAAATGAAATTCAGAAACATACATGCTCGTGCTCAAAGATAAGTTTGAAAGGTATGGACTGTAGGGATGATGGCTGCTTTCAAGAATTTATTTGCAGCGCAAAACTTTGATATTTCTGACGAATATTTTACTAAACTGTTTCAGTGGAATATAGGTTGTCCTTTTCTTCGCCGAAGTATGTCTTTAACATCAAGTCAAAATAAAACAAACAAAATATTTGGACTTCCCTTAGAGTATGACATAGGTTGAAGCCGAAAATGATGTACTGGATGTACACTACGGTTGTTGACCATGTATCACCTATGCAGCCCTCGCATGGTGGCCAATGACTGATCAAGAGATATGTGAGGCTCTGCTTAAAAAAACCCAGCAGCTTGCTTATCTAGGAATAACTTGTGTCATGAGAACCTGTCCTACAGCAGCAATGGAAGCCTTATTAAGCCTTCCACCCCTTCATGTGGAGGTGAAAAGGAAAGCAATCTCAAGTGCTATTAGAGTGCAAAAGGAGAAACAGTTAAAGCCAGGGGATCTGGTTGGTCATTTAAGTATCTTAAAACAGATATGTATACTTCGAGCAAATGACGACAATATCTGATATAATTACACCCAGGGTGAATATTGTAAGACCACTAAAAGTGTTTTTGGAAGACCGACAGCAATAGTGTTCCACTAAACCGTCCTTCCAACAAGCATCGATGGTGTGGTATACAGACGGTTCAAAAACGAACAATGGATTCGGACATGGCGTACACGGCCACAAATTCCATATATCAAAGGCTATGGGCTCTACTCCTACCGTATTCCAAGCCGAGGTATTGGCCATAATAGAATGTGCCAATACTTGCATTAAAAGAGCCATAAATGGCTCAACCATTAATATTCTCTCGGACAGTGAAGTTGGCCTCCAGGGATTAAATTCCTACACTGTCAAGTCAGGAATAGTCTGGGAATGTCTAAAAACCCTCAAAAATTTATCAAATAGAAACATAGTTATCCTCATGTGGGTACCTGGACATGGGGGCCACAAAGGCAATGCATTTGCTGACGGCCTTCATGGTACTTCAAAGAGTTACCTCAGAGCTGCCAGTTGCTTAAAATGGGAGAATAAATAAAAATCCCTGTATTGGAAAAGGCTACAAGGACTTCGTCAAGCAAAAAATTGTATAGACACCTCTGGTTGAAAAATAAAAGATCTCCTTCTCCTGATAAGAACAGAGCTCAAAATGATTACTGAGCTCTTCTCAGGCCAGTACCACTTGAGGTATCATCATCTAAACAACTTCGCTTGGCTGAGACTTCATCCTGTCGCTTCTGTCAGGATACTCACGAAACCTCAGAGCACTTACTCTGCAACTGCGAAGCATTTGCCAGGCGGAGACTACTCCACCTCGAACATGGTTTTCTTTTCCTCCACCAAACTACGTGTGGAACCTCAATCCCAGAATGGTTCTAGACTTCGTTAACAGTCTGAACCTAGAAGGGAGTAAATTTAACGGGGACTCACAACAGATTTTTCAGCTCGCAGTGATTGCAAGGCTGGGCATCCCTTCTCAAATCTAATAACAGAGGTCAGACATCCTAACTGCATTCCGATCTTTAGTTAGGCCACGCAAGCTTTCAACAACTTTTTTTTGTTATGAGATTCTATATCATTTTTCTCGCTGTCCTCGTTTTATACCCTGTAGGGTATCAATACGGATGTCTCGTAACGGGTCGGGCACCGGAAGGCTACAGATAGGTCACGCAAAAAATTGTAATGATATTTAAAATCGCTGCATTTGTTAAAAAAAATGCAAAAAACCCAGAAAGTGTCTAACGATAAAAATACCTATAAAGCACTAGTAAACGCTAAAAACTATGAATAAGTCAATTAACACAATAAAAACAAGAGATAAATTTACAATTGGTCTAAGACTATTAATATTATACTCTAGATGAAAACAAAAGTTAAATAAAGTGAAAATCAAAAGCTCCGTATGCAACACAAAGAAGGGGCTGCCCGATTTAGTTCATTTATGATTTTTTTCTTATTTTTATAAAAACAGTGTAAAAATGTCAGCTCTCTACTACGTCGACACGTTTTCAAGCAGTGTCCAAATATATAGTGAAAACCAAAATTTTCTGGCAACACCAATAGACGGTTGTGGTCCATTTTTGAACTTGTATTTGAAATTTTTATGAAAATGCTGTGTACAACATTTCAGTTCTCTACGTCAACACGTTCTCATCAGGCAGTGTCCAAATATAAAGTGAAAAAAGAATTTTTGGTATGGCAACCCTACGAAGTACCCGATTGGTCCCTTTTTCGAACTTAAATTTACTTTTCTTTCAAAAAGTTAAGTGAGCGTGTTCTCGAGTTGTCGTGAGGACTGACAGACGGACAGACGAACAGACGGACTGACTGAAAGACAGACAGACAGACATACAGACAAACGGATGGACAGACGAATGAGCAAAAATCAAAATAACTTTTGATAATATACGTGGGAGTCCAACTCATTTTGCTGTACCAGCATTATTTCTGTGCGTTACAATGTTTCAACTAAGCGTGCGGACATTTCATTTGATACCTAACTTATAAAAACTTTTCTTGCTGAGGTTGCATTTAGCGATATTTAATTATCTCATCTGTGTGAAAAATTATGTATTAGACTTTAGAAAATGTGGGAAAATAAGAAATCAGAAATATGGTGATAAGCAATTTTGTCTTCAAGAAATAAATTTTTATTTGAAAATTTATGTTGTGGAATTTACATATGAAGATCTAGATGATTTAGGTATGAAGATATTTAGGCTGCATAGTAATTTTCACGATGGTACCAAGACGCATCAGCGACGTGCTTAGCATATGGAATCCGGGTAAAATCAAACCGCTATTTCGATTGCTGCTTTCGTTGACTCCGGGAAATAATACCCAACAAAATAACGCCCAAAAGTAATAAGTGAAATAAAACCCGAAAGCAAATATGAAATAAAACCTAAAGTAGGTGAAAAAATGCCCAACAAAAAAGTGAACCAAAGACCAAAATTCAGGTCAAAAGACCAGCAAATGAAATAAAGCCCAAAATGATGTGTGTACAGTATGAACGCTCCCCGCGAGGGGAGGGTGGGGGGTTTGTCGACAAGAGGTGCAGGGCGCAATTGATATTCGATTTCAAGTAAGATACACACATCGTTGGGAAATATTTCCTTCATTTTCTGAAATGATTTTTGGGCATTATTTCATCAGGATCAATTTTGTCTCTTGGGGTTTATTTCATTAACGAAGTTTGGATTTTATAATATTATGAAATAACGCCTCAATAATACCCAAAATTGCGAAATAACTCCCTAAAATGTTGGACATTATTTAACATTTGCAACGTTAAAATTTGTATGGAACTTCGGGTCTTATTTCACTTATCACATCGAAATGTGAAGAAGACAAATATTAGCACAAATTGAGAGATGAATTTACGAAATCGGCACGAATCACAGAGAATCGATAAGTTGTGGCAAAGTTTTCAAAACTTATTAAAATTAATAAAAATTTTATTTAAGTTCTTATGGAAATGCATTAAGTGGTAGGTGTAATTTCAATTTTGACATTGAATGACAAGAAAGAAAATTCACACCCTTATCCAGTTTAGTGAAATATTCAAATGTTTCACATTATGGATATTAAAATGGAAACAATATCGCTACATAAACGTATGATCTCTCATTCTCTGGAACATTCTTGTTAGGTGGATGGCTTTACTTAACCACACTGCCGGACGGCTGGAGCAGGTTCACTCTCAACAAAATTGAGTTATATCAAAGAAGGTTATCGCCACCAACAAGACGCCGAACAACCCAATTTTCATGTAAGTCTGATGACTAACATATGAGATAAAATAAGAATCCAAGTAAAGTCCAAACAACATGTTTTGATTCACATGAAGCCCTAAGCAAATATGTAAACTAAATAAGAATACGAATAAGATAATAAGAATACGAATATGTAATTAGTCAATCTCACATAAGATAAGAAATCATATAAAAATCGCTTATAATCAGTCAGAGAAGAAAGTTTTCAATATAAAGTGAATGAATAAAGTTCTGTTAGAAGTCAAGTGTCATTTCCTAAATAAAAAGTTTATTTAAAAACGATAAAAGCAAAAGTTTTTAAGTGAATGAACCCTCAACCCATAATTGGCGCAGTCGGTCGCGAAATAAAATACAAACAATCTTTTTAATAATATTCTTGTAATAGAAGTTTTACGAAGAGCTGCGAAAGTCACCTTGCATTAATGTAATATTGAGACTGGTATTACACTATTTGAATAAAAATCTCAAATACATATATTGTGAAAAAAAATTTTTAATATATATATAGTGAAATACATATATCGTGAATAAAAGATATATGCTATATTGAAATAGTTAAAAGCGAAAGTATTAATTCGCAAGAAAGAAAAAACCCAGAACCTAGAAAATGACAACAGAAAACTTGATACAAACAGTAACTCCAGGACTCACATCCAACTTAAGTAGCATCACTATCGATCCGGTCAAATATGCCCATAGGCTACCAAACTTCGATGGAGATAAAAATGCTCTTAGAACATTCCAAATTTTCATATACAAGCCTTTGAAAACCGTATAAATTACAATATATTCGAATAATGTCGTATGGCATTCCTTTTAGATTTATGATCGACACAGGCGCCTCTCTTAGTGTAATAAGACCAGGAATTTGCGATCCAAAGTTAAGAATCTATAAAGACCCAATAGAAATAAATACATTAAATTCAAAATTTCGTGTAGAACATATAGTCAGATTTAAGCCATTCGCGGAATTTGGCACGAAAAATAGTGATCAAAAATTCGAGTTCATAGAGAAAGTATTTTGGGAATTTTTCACGGACTTATTGGAAACGATATATTATCGATATATGATACTAAAATTGACTATATATCAAAAACACTAACCATAGATGGAAAAGAAATAAGTGTTTTCTTCGGTGAAGAAGAAGAAAAAGAAGTGGACAGTTAACCAAACTGTTGTGATCCCAAAGTCACAATCATATACATTTTGCCTACCTCATGTGCATTTTCCTAGAATCAATAATTATACTCATATTGTGGTCTCAAAATACCACACCATATGTCCTCAAATGCAATCACAAATCTTTTATTCATTTTACTTACCTCCCATGAACTTTCCTAAAACGCATATGTAAATCTGCACAAATATCTACAATTGCATACCAGGCATATTCATAATTACTTACCCTCGTAATTCTTTTAACAAGTTTTAAAATGCACAAAATGTACAAATATACTTTCCTCCATAAATTACTTAGCGTAGCATAAATAGCCCACTTATGAAAATGAACAAAACGCTTGCTCGACATTTTCGTATCCACATAACTCACGGAGTTAATGTATTGCATATTGCGCCTCGGTCAAAATTTCAAGAGCAAGATCGAATTACAAGACCCAAGTCAAGAATGTCTTGCTGATTTTTATCTTTTTCCGGCTTTCTGTTTACTCTTTCGTATGATTGGTCAGTTAAGTGAACCAATCATAAAAAGTATTATATACCTTTAAATACTTTTAAATACTTTTGCTGACGCGAGGGCGTCGACCAATTTCACTAATAAAAGTATGTGACATCGTTAACTAAGTCGAAGTTCAGGATCGAGATTTGAAGATACAACACGTCGGTCGTGAAGTCGTGTGTGTGCAACTAAGTTTAATCATTTTACATTTAATTAAGAAAATATTCAGAGTGTATTTAAATCATTTAATAGTATAAATTCTCTTACGTGGAAATAAAGTTGATTTCAATTACATAACGACATAAAGGTGTTATTTTTTTTTCTATCCTGAACGTCCCCCTGTGCCGCTCTTCTCGGCAACGAAAGCACGGTGGTAAACGGGGTTACTACACAAAGTAGGCGAATTAATCGTATTTAATCAAGAAAGAATTCCATCAGATAATATTATAGAAGAAATAAGAACACATCATTTAAACAGTGAAGAAAGAGAAAAATTGTTACAATTGGTAAGTATGTACAAGACAATATTCTACCATGAAGGAATGGATCTAACATTTCCGTGTATAGTAAAACACGAAATTAAAACAAAAAACAATGACCAAATTTACACAAAAACATACGGATATCCAGAAATTCATAAGCAGGAAGGGGAAAGACAGATAAACGAGATGCTACAGCAAAGAATAATTAGGAAAAGCAATTCTTCCTATACATCACCTATATGGATAGTACAAAAAAAATAGATGCATTAAATAAAAAGAAGTGCAGAATAGTAGTGGACTACAGGAAGCTAAACGAAATCACAATTGATGATAAATTTCGCATTCCAAACATCGACGACATTTTAGAAAAATTAGGAAGATCAATGTATTTCACAACGCTGGACTTAGCAAAAGGATTCCACCAGATAGAAATAGACGAAAAAGATGTTCACAAAACAGCATTTTAAACGAATCTGGATCACTACGAGTTCGTCAGGATGCCATTCGAATTAAAGAACGCTCCTGCAACATTTTAAAAAATGATGAATGAAATTTTAAAAGATTATATGGGCAAAATTTGTTTTGTATACTTAGACGATGTAATAATATTTAGCACCACGGTAGAAAAACACCTAGATCCATTAAATAAAATCTTTAGAAAGTTAAAGGAAGCAAATTTTAAAATACAATTAGACAAATGCGAATTCATGAAAAGGGAAACGGAGTTTCTAGGTCATATTGTTACAACAGAAGGTATCAAACCCAAAAAAACAAAAAGAAATCAAACAGTTCCTAGACCTTGTAGGTTACTATAGCAAATTTGTTAAAGACTTCCCAAAAATTGCAAGACCAATGTCATCAAAACTAAAGAAGAAGGAAGGAAAAATAAAATTAGAAGATGTCGAATATAAAGAAAGCCTTGATAAACTCAAACTATTGATTATAACTGAACCAATCCTAAAATACCCGATTTTAATAAAAAATTCACTGTAACAACTGATGCATCAAACTATGAAATAGGCGCAGTATTATCACAGGATAGCCCAATTTGCTACGCAAGTAGAACTCTGAACGAGCATGAAACGAAATAGTCTACAATAGAGAAAGAGCTTCTGGCTATCATATGGGCATTAAAGTATTTCAGGCCATACATACATGGTTACAGATTCGTAATAAGAACCGATCATACGCCACTGACATGGATTACAAACCTGAAGGAGCCAAACCCAAAACTTCAAAGATGGAAAATACAACTCGAGAAATATAATTACAAGATAGAATACATCAAAAGAAAAGATAATGTAGTTGCAGATCAACTATCTAGACCAGTAATAAACATGAACGAAGAAATTAGGGCAGATTCCGTACAAGGAACATGTCACAGCGCAGATAAAGATAACTCCCAATACATAGCAATTAGTGAAAAACCCTTAAATTTATTTAGAAATCAAATCATAATACAAGAAGAAAAGAAAATAGTACAAAAATCGAAAAACAGTTTAGTAGAGCAAGGAATATTTTTACCATTTCTTACCCTGACCAAAAAATTTGTTCTTATATATTAAAAAATCATCCACCTAATAGAGGTATTGTAGCTGTATATATATCTGAAGAAAAACTCTTTAGCAACTTTCAAAACGAATATTTAAAGCGGAAATCTACCCACAACCCGGTAAGAGGAACAGAAGAAATCTATGCAAATGTTAGAACGCGATACTATTATCTAAAGTTAAAGGACGAAATCACTAAGTTAATAAATAATTGTCACATATGCAACATAGTAAAATATGACAGGAACCCACCTAAAGTATCATTTTTTAAATCATAACTTCCCGAAGAACGTAACGAAATAATACATATTGTAGTGTAAATTTCAACGTTATTAGTGATATCATGTAGCAACACTAACAATTGCTCATATTGTAGATCTTTGTATGGCTTGGCAGTATTGTAGGCAAACCGGAGGAGATAAAATCCCTGTCTCCTCGTACTAACACATCTGCGAAAGAATGTGCGCAGCTAGCTCGGATGGGGTACGGCAGGCAGAACGTAGCTTCGCCAGTTAATGACTCATATAAGGGCATCCGGGCTAGTTCACGCTTTAAAAGAAAATCTCGAAAACGAGGTAAATATTACTTATTTATCCTACATTTCAGAAGTGGCATTACTTATTCGCGCATTCCACATTCATTTTTGTTGTTGTTGTATGTACAAAGGGAAAGTGAAAAAATATAGTTTTGTTTTCTACGTTAAAATAGAACTGTGGCTGTTGGTTCTATATAAGCTTGTATTTTGTGTGAGAGTGAATAAAAAAAAACAAAAAGAACATTTAAGTGCAAAATTGTCAAATTGTGCAGTGTTTATTGGATAGTCGGAATTAGACGGAACAATTTAAAAATACGACCAAAGGTATGTGGTTATTTTTACTAGTTGCTTCTATTCTTAATACGTAATACTTACATATTTATATATAAGAAAAGTAGAGAAAAACGTGATCGGCCCATAGATAACGCGTCTGTGCATGACTCATAGATTCTGTAGGCAAAATGAGTTCAAAGCGTGTTCGTATTAGTCGGCGTCGTCAAGAAGTACAAACAGGTTGAAATTCTATGAATCTGTTGGTTCCTGGAAAATCTGCAGTTGTTACCTCTACACCAAAGCCCGCAACAGGTAAAGGCAAGGGTAGCAATTCTCTTCTTGCAAAGGAAAATGCTCTTCTTAAACGAGAACTTGATCTTCTTAAAAAAGAGAATGAACTCCTTCTCCGTGAGTCTGCTATGAATCGAGGAAATTTCAGTGCAACAGGTAGTGATGCTACTCTTCGCATTAGTGCAAATGAAGCCAGCTGTATAATTCCTCGTTATAGTGGGGGCAACAGCTCTGCGATAGAATGGGTGAGAATTGTTAAAGACTTTCGTCCAGTGTATGGGTGATCATCCCACCCATACACTGCGACATTATCTTATGCTACCACTCAACTCGATGGTGCAGCAAAATTTTGGCGTGAAAGCCAGCAATTTTTAAATTGGGAAGACTTTAAGGGGAAGTTGCTTGTTCCATTTCCTTTTGTGGGGGATAAATCGGCTATAGATCTTGAACTTATTACACGTTATCGAAACAAAGATGAACATGTAGAATAATTTTTTTATCATATGGTAGCGATTCCAAAAAAGGCATCACTTAATGAATCTGCCATTATAAAGTATATTATCTCATTTCTAAATGAGAGAAATTTAATTAATGTTGTTATTGCGGTAAATTGTACTACGCTTTCACAATTACTTATCCAAATAAAAAATTTTGAGTGTGTTACTGCGCAGGAAAAATGCCGGGAGAGCCTTACATTCCGGAAATCTCAAACCTATACTCACAAATACTCTACAATTGGTCGTGGGGAGCAAACCCCTTGTACTGGGATTAAGAAACGTTCTGTTGATTTGGAATCTGCGACGCAGGCAAAATATCGCAAGCTAAATCCAAACACCCTTGCACAAAATGTGAACTAATCTACATGGGGTAATTGTTATAGGTGCGGACAAAAAGGACATAAGGCAGCTTAATGCCAACAAACAAATATAGCATTTAGGCAAAGGGGGGAAACGTTTTCTGTGCATACGAACAGAAATGATAGTTATGGACATTCGGGACGAATATATATTATTTCTGCGAATAATGAGTACACTAGATATGTTGATTTATACGTTTTCCGGATTTTAGCCTTCTTAGATTTAGGTAGTGTTTTGACAACTATCCGCGAAAATGATGCGGTGGTATTTGAACAGTTCTTCGAGCGTGCGAATACGAATTTAATCGGATTTGGTGGCGGATCCTGCCGTGCGCTTGATCAATTCAGAAAACCACTAAAAATTGATGGTGTCGAAGTTGAATTAAACGTGTTAGTTGTACCGGACTCATGCCAGGATACACCAATGATAGCTGGTCAGAGTTTTTGGGACGCAAAAGGTGTTCTGGTGACTAAACGCAACGGGAAATTCAACGTTACGCGCGAAGTTGTTTTCACGGACAATTCCCCTTTCGTTTACGAAAAAGATTGTGCTGTAAGCCAGATGGTCACAAGGCGGAAATTAATTGATGCATCCGACGTGATTACCGGTAGAAATGTACGTGAAGAGACATTAGACAAACTAGTGGATCTATTGAATCGGTTTCCGAGTGCCGGCGCGTTGAGCATGAACGAATTAGGGAAAACAAGCTCGGTAGAAATGGCTATTGAACTAAAATCAAACGAAGTCGTACGGTACAAACCATATCTTGTTCCTTACGGACAAATAGACGAATTGCGGAAAATTGTGAGCGAGCTTCTCGACAATGACATAGTTGAGCCATCAACGTCTGAATATTCGAGCCCGGTAGTGTTGGTGAAAAAGAAGGACGGCGCCCTTCGCATGTGTGTTGATTACCGAAAGGTTAACCCGATAACGAAGCGTGAGAACTTTCCAACTCCTAACATAGAGGAACAGTTAAATAGCTTAGCAGGAAATCGGTTTTCACAACAATGGACTTACTAAGTGGGTACTACCAAGTGCCAATTGCGGAACAAAGTAAGCACCTAACATCCTTCGTCACCCCTGATGGACAATTTCAGTTCAAACGAATGTCGTTCGGTTTTACTAATGCTCCCAGCGTGTTTACGCAACTTATGTCAAGCATCGCAAGAAAAATGCCAACACAGGATATCAACATCTATATAGACGACATCGAGTGTAACTTTACGGTCCACGAAGACTTCCTTAAAATTTTAAGTGGCGAAGGCCTCACAATTAATTTAAAAAAATGTGTGTTCTTCGCAGAAGCCATTAGTTATCTCGGACATGAAATTACTATAGATGGTATTACTCCAAGAAAGCATAAAATCAAGGCGGTAAGTGACTTTCCAGAACCAAGCTTCGTGAGAGAGATTAGAGAGTTTCTAGGCTTAGGTGGAAATTTCCGGAAAATTGTACCTGGATACGCATGCATTACTGTTTTTTTGAATCATCTGACTCGTAAATTGGCTCAATTCCAGTGGGGACCAGAGGAACAAAATGCATTTTCGAAACTGAAAGAAGCCTTATGTTCGCAACTAGTGCTGGTTCTATATGACCCAAATGCTCAGCACGAAGTGCATACAGATGCGAGTAGTGTAGGCATTTCCGGTATTCTACTTCAACGAGCGAAAGATAATGATAGCCATCGGGTGGCGTATTTAAGTCGTAGTTGAAGTGATCAAGAAGCTAATAATAATAATAATTTTTTTTTATTTATATATGACTCTTTATTTATTGGCTCATTGGCTCTTTTAAAAATTTCTTAAAGATAGGTGGCAAAAGGCTCTACAAAGTTTAAACAAAAAGACGCTAGCTAATCTAAAAATTATGAAAGGTCATTAGAGACAATTAAACAATTAAAACAAATAGAAAAACTAATTAACAAGAAAAATGGCACAAACAAAAGGTAAACAAACTAGACAAAATCCTCAAAGAGACGTAAAACGGACACAAGAATTTTTAAAAAGATCTAAAAGATAGACAAAAAGTTTAACGTCCCAATTTTGACAATTGGGTAAGTGGCAGTTCCAAGAAGTTCCAATTTCCAAAATACTCTAATAAAAATAATTACCTAAACGAACGAATTTTCAACATAAAGTTTTCAAATTTAGCACTGAAACCGAAACCGAATTAAAAACTAAATAGCCGAACGAACGAAATTTTTTTCCCGAAACCTTTATAGAGTCCCGCGGGAGCAGCCTGTAGTATCATTGACCTCTACAAACTGCCCTCATCATCCCTCCAGCTTAGCATATCTAACAGAGTGCTTGTCCTTCCCACAGCACTTGCAACGATTCCTAAGCGGGGAGAAGCCCCGTGGACTAGTGTTGCAAATGCTGTGACCTGCTATCACCAGCGAAAGACAAGAGCTCCGTCCTGCACCGACGTTAGTGGTTGCCATGAGCAGTTGAATGTGGCTGCGTTCGTTGCCAGATATTCAAGACGTAAACGTCTCTTCAATCTGTGAACGAAGTGGCGCTTAAGTGCATGTGCGTGGTGTTGTAGGTCAGTGTTCTGGTTCTATCTTCGACTCTCATGTAGTACAAGTGAATTGTAGATTTGGCCATTGTCAACACAAAGCTAATCAGACAATTAACCCGACTACAAACCTTTGGCCCCCATAGACACTATGTTCTAGAAATGCTGAAATTCGGGGAGATCAACTGACACATATCGCGCACGAGTTCCATTAGATCTTGCAAAGCTGGGCAAGTAAGGAACCTTTGCAACAGGGTGCCTTCACCAGCACAAACTGTGCAAATCCTCTGAACTTGGCGGTCAATATCTGACAACTGATTAGGATGCACAAGACTGTGATGCAGCAATTTGAATGCTACATCAGCATCTTTGTAATTAGAAGGATAACTCCCGCGCAGAAGCAGCCAGGTCGTTTAGTAGTGCAGTGTTAGTGTTTATTCGACAGTTTCCAGAGATATCAATAATATCTCCGAGAACTGTCATTGTATGCGTGTCAGCTTCAAAACTGAACACTGAATCTATTAATTCAGGATTAAACCTGATTGGAATCGACGCGAATTGCGTATACCGTAGAGCATTCCACTTAAGGTGAAATGCTGGCCTGATTCTGCCCCAGGTCTGAATTGTTTAGATTAGATCCTGCGGCCAGTCACGAGGATAAGGTGGTCGAACAGAGAGTAGGTAGTAATACTCCCCAATGCCGATTCCTCCCAGTACATTCACCCACAGTTGAGAAATCAAGCTGTCTCTCTGGCTAAAGATTCTTTGGAATGCACGCACTTGGAGACACCTTGATTTCACAACCAAGTTAGTGAGACCTAATCCACCTATCTTGACTGGCAGACAGAGCGTGCGTTCAGCAACCCATCGTCTTCCGCACCAAAAGGCGTCGATCGCTTTTGCTTGAAGAAGACCTACGAAGCCTTCATCAAATGTCTCAGACTTTATTACGACTGACCTACCCATTAAGGATAATGGAAACAGTCGACTACGCCATGAGTTTACAGCTCTAGAGAGTTTCTCAAGAGCGATGCGGCTATTATTTGATTTACTCTCGCGTCCGATATACACACCTAAATACTTCAGGCAAGTATTAGTCCATTGGATGTTCAGTGGAGTACGGACTCTCCACCTTCCACACCACAAGCCTTGAATCTTACTATGGTTGATTTTAGCGCCCGCTATATGTTCGAACTGTTCGAAAACAGCACAAGGGACCGGAAAAGCTTCATCTCTTGTCACGAAAATAGGCAGATCATCCGCATACGCCAACATAAGAGGCGTCACATTGGTATACGGCAGATGAACCGCATACTGTCCGAGCATTCGCCGAAGATTCACCAGTAGCGGCTCAAACGAAAGATCATAAAGCATACCTGACAATGGACAGCCCTGTCTGATACCTCGATGAAACGAGATAGGAGCCAGAACTTGTCCTTGATGCTTAATCAAGATCGCTGAATCTCTATACAGTTTCCCGACGATATCGAGCCACCTGGGCGGAAACCCAAATGCCTCGAGAGCAGTCAAGAGATACTCGTGCGAGACAAGCCGGCATAACCAGGTGAAGTGTGTCGCCTTAGATCCTTTGTCGCAGCAATCATATCCTCCAATGTGATTACTGTATCCAAGAGCTCCTTACTGTCTTCAGAGAAAGTGGGAATATTCTCAAGAAATTCATGAGTGGTCGAGGATGTTGTCGACGTCGATTCAGAGTAGAGACTACTGTAGTAGTCTCGAATATATTCTGATAGCTGTTGTCCGTTGAGGACTTGTCCAGATTCATCAATTATCTATTCGACCTCACAAGAAGCAGTACGACGTCTATTCGCCTGAAAGAAGTACTCGGTTGGAGAATCGCCTTCTCTCAGCCAGCGTGATTGGCCGCGCAGCACAAACTCCAAGCTGTGCTTGTAAGTCTGTGTTGCCAAGCGTTTCTTTATTTCATTGAAATAAAGAATCAACTCCGGCTGAGTTGGGAGAAGAGCTGCCACCCGAGAGACCTCGGCCGACAAGCTAGAAGCTTGATAGCCACTTCGAGTGAAACTCGTCTCGATAAAAGACCGAATCTGGAGCTTTCCAACATCCCACCATTGACTAAGAAAAGGAAAGTCAGCTTTTCTCTCTTGCCAATCGTGCCAGAAATCAGTGAGCTCATTGATGAACTGCTCGGAATTCAACAAATAGTTTTTGAATATCCAGTATACAGTTCGTCTTTCAACTAGAGTGCTGGTCGCCACTACAAGAAGATGATCACTAATCCAACACACTTCATGAGTGACACCAACGAAATGTTCTAGTATTCCAGGTGACACGTAAAGTCTATCAATTCTAGAGCCTGCGAGACTTCCATGGATATTTCGCGAGACCCTCGTGTATGATCTAGTCGTAGGATGCATTCAACGATAGATATCCACCAGTCTGAAAACACCGACAAAATTCCTCAATCTAGTAGCATTGACAGAGTTGAACTCAACTCCAGAGTGCCGATCCAGTCAGGGATTTAGAGTGCAGTTGAAATCACCTACGAGGACAGTTTCACCGCTAAAATTCACCAGACAGGACTGAACACTAGCAAGAATTTGTCTGGTAATGTCCTGGTCATGAGGAAGGTACACGTTTACTACCTTGATATTTTTGTCTTGAATAACAAAGCCCAAGGAAGAAGCGAAGCCTGGGAAGATATCTGTTTAGACAGGAGACGATAGTGTAAATTTCTTGGATACAATGATTGCCGACCCTGAGCCTCGCCGAGGTGCAGGTGTGGCAAATATTGCATAGCCAGTGTGTAGATAAGCATAGCGCTCAAGTTGTGTATATGTATCTTGTGTAAAGTTCATCTCCTGTAGAAGCGCGATTTCTATATCGAACATTTTGAAATGTTCGATAGTGCTGTGTAACCTTGTATGTGCACTTAAACCCCCGGTGTTGATAGAAGATATCTTGCACATTCAAGGAGATGCAAAGCTCAAACGATGATGGTACGACGTCTACGGACGAGAAGAGTCGACCAAGCGATGTTCCTGCATCAACTCCTCCACCTTCCTATGAAGCCGTTCTAACCGAGAAACATCGTTGTACCTCCTCCTCTTCCTGGACTCCTGTTGTAGGAGTTGAAGCTGAGGAAGTAACAACTCTGGCCTCTCCAACTCCTTTACAAGAATACTCCAGATTTTATCTGAATTCTTCTTGTACTGGAGCTGGGCAAGAATTTCGGAGATCTTCTTCCTTGGAAGGGTCTCCATCCCCTTCGAGACTTCAAATTGGCTACCAGTCGAGGTGACGCTCTCACACGACTCGTAGCCACCGAAGCTCGAAAGACTAGTCTCATCCAAGCCGGTCATGTCGCAGTCCGAAAGCAGCTCGAGAGATGCTTCCACCTCCCTTACAAATACCTTCGGAATGCCAGCTCCACTATCGTCCTCCTCCGAGTGGGGCCGCTTTGATGCGACTGGCTTTGCTGGCTCTGGAGGAGGCAGCATCACACGGTCAACTTTCTTCCTACTCGTCCTCTTTTTTTTTTAAATAAATGGCTAGTTGACTCCTCGTCGGAAGTAGCCGTGTTTTCACGTGCCGACGTGGCGCCGTTTACAGCCATAACTATTTTTGCCTCTAGGACAACTTCAGGCACCTTAACCACTGGCTGCTCCAAAATAGCAGGTTGAGTGCCGGCCGAAGGCTCCTTCTCCAGATCCACTATTGTAGTAGTAGCTTCCTTCGAGGGAACCCTCGGTTCAGCCTTCTTCCCGGTTCTCCTGGGGCAGTAAGCAATAAAGTGCCCTACCAAATGGCAAGCATGGCATTTCGCCTCGGTGCCCATGTCTATCCAGTATCTCGAGCCGGATGTGCTCAGGTAAAAGCCTGACGGAAGCGTGCACCCCTTATTTAAAGTGATGGACGCTTCCCGGCTAGTACCGAAGATACCCCGTCCGAGACCCTCGTCCCAATTTTCATGGGAATGGCGCGGACCATTCCATGAACCTTCCCGAATCTCCCAAAGAAATTCGAGAGGTCTTCATGTTGGGCTCGCATAGGGACCCGTAAAAACACGGCCTTCGTGGGCTTCTCTTTTAGCGGGAATGGAACGAGGTGTCTACCCTCCACCTCGATGCCCTCAAGCAAAAGCTTGGTAGCGCTTTCGAGGGTCGTGCTGTACACCTCGACCATTCCTCCAGCTATAATTCCCATCGAGAACAGCTGCTCACAGGAGACGACGCGCAAGATTGCCTTCAGGTATGCAGACTGAGGACATCCTCTGATGTGCTCAAGCTGCATCCCGTAGCTCTCTCAAGCTGCATCCCGTAGCTCTCTCAAGCTGCATCCCGTAGCTCTCATCCTGCCATCTCCCGTCAAAGAAGCCCTGGAGACCCGCACTGGTCTTGGGCCGAGGCCCCTGCTCTGAATTTCGATATTGGTGATACTTCTGGAACTACCACTTACCTGGGCATACGAAATCCCTGGCACTACAGGTTGGGGTCACAGTGATGGTTCTGGTCCTGCTGTTGCCGCTGCTACTGTTGGCCGCTGCTTCTTTGGAGCATTCTTCGTTGAAGACAGCGGTGGCCTCATTACGACACCATTGGGCTTTGGTGCTGTACTTGAAGCCGCTTTTACAACTTCAGCCAATTTTTGGTGAAGTCTGGGCGTTGGGATTGTCGGAAGTGCCTGGGCACGTGTGCTACTGCGAAAGCTGCATTAGTCGTTGGGGCAGTTAAAACTTCTGGTACCCTTTCAGTCTTCTCCGGAGGAGTTGGCTGCAATTTTGCAGATTTGGCCTCTTCAATTGGGCCCTGTTTGGCCTTTTTTGTGGGCCCTTTTGAGTTTTCCTTAAAAGAGGAAGAAGAATATTTATTTTGCTTCTTCCTCCCTTGGCTTGATATGGGAAGATCATCAGACCCCCCCAGAATCGCTGCTACTCGCAAGCATTCCAGCTGCGACAGATAGTATTATTCCTTAATGTACTCGTATACACAAAGATAATTCTTTTTCACTTTTGGATTTATTTTAAAATGTGTTTTCTGTTTCTAAAATTATATATTGATGCTTTTTCGGAACTACATAAATTTGCACGGTTGCCACGTTGCCATGGCAACTACCAAAATTAATGAAAAACTATAACTGTCACTTAATTTTGATTTTTTGCAATTCTACTATTCAATTTTATTATATTTTTTTCGAAAAAATTAACCAAAGACGATTCCAATTCACAGTGGGTCTCGTCAACATGAAGTTTTTGCACTTTTTTCCACTTTTCCACTCAAACTTCACTACTTTTAAATATTTATTTGATCGGAGCTCAAACTGACATCCGCTCTCTTCAGATAAATAATAATAATAATAATAAGTTTATTTCACAATAAATTCTACTCTTAATTTAATTCCAACTACATTTTATTAAATAAACGTCAACAATGACCCCGATGTCGTCTGTCGAGTTGGCAATACACCTGTGTTATTTCTGTTTCAAATTAAATTGACACGTAAGTAAACTATATGCAAAAGAAAGTGAAAAAAAAACAAAAACAAAAACAAAAAAAAATAGATAAAAAAATTAAGACAACTCCCAAATTAAATTAAATTAAAAAACTATTGAATGTAGAGTATTTAAACTTTATGATTTTCTTTGAAGCAGTACAAAGTGATAACTAACAATTAAACTCATCGATGAGAACTTGTCGAAACTTCCAGGCTAGCTTGGCATATGTATATAGGGCTTCATAATCGTTGCCGTTTAAAAGTGACATAACTTCTACTTTTGTGAGGCTGCTTTTGCCAAAAGCTATGACTCTGAATTCTTTGAGTATTGGGCAGATTGCTCGGTAGTGCATCAAGTCTTCATCCTCCTGCAGATTACATAGTGAGCACATAGACCCATCCTCCGTTTGCTATGGGCTGGCATTCAGAGAGAGCATTCCGCATCTGTACATCAATATCAAACGTATTTTGATCCTGGGAAAATCATCTCTGAAGTAGTTTAACTCCCCCAAACTATCTGGCGCTTTCGCCCTTAACCACTTTTCTTCCTTTTCTATAATTTCCGTCAGAATTATTGTCAACATTTCAGTATTTTTCCCGGCAGGTTCAATCTGCACCCCATGCTTCTCAGCAAGATCTAACCATTCTTCGTACCAGTATGCTCTCTTCTCTATGGCTTTCTTTGCTAAAAATTGAAGTAGTCTACTTTCGCTGTAGGAGCCCAAGAACCTAAGTATGTACGTGAAGTGGCATTTGAGGGTGTATACGTATAAGTTCGGGAGACCAGACTCTAACATGATTGCATAGTTAGGTGTTCTTCTTGGTAGTAAAAAAACCTTCTTAATGAAAAATCGCTGCAATTTCTCTACCTCTTCATACTCCTTGAAGCCCCAGACTTGTGCTCCATAGCACATAAGCGTTCTGGATACCGCTGAATACATCCTGAATTTTGATGAATGGTTTATCTGTTCGTTCCCTATAAAGCTATTCCACATGCTATAGAGGGTCGCTTTAGCTACGTTTAGCCGTTCCCTTAAGTGTTCCTTCATGACCAGTTTTGGAGTTAAAGTGATTCCTAGGTATTTATATTTATTGACGACTTCAATGCCCTCTCCACGGTAAGTCCAATTCTCTGCGGCCGCTCTTCTGCCTCCCCCTTTCTGGAAATCATCATCTTCGACTTATTCAAATTAAGCACCAGGCCCCATCTTTGGCAGTATTCTTCTAATTTATCTATCATTTTCTGCAATTCTGTGGGTTTCTCTGATCAGTAGCAAATCATCCGCGTATAGGAGGCTCTTAATAACATATCCATCAATGTTTACTCCGCCATGCATGAAGTCATCGATATCATTCATGAACAGGGCAAACAACAATGGGCTCATCCCTGCCTGAGTCCCGTATTGGTGCAAAATTTCCCTGATAGAGTGTTACCACCCCACACTTGCGCACTGGTGAGCTTATATAGGCCCTGTAAAAATTTTATGATTTTAGTGGAGACCCCAATCTGATAGAGTTTGTAGAAGAGTGCCGCTCGGTCAATCGTACCAAATGCCGCTCTAAAATCCACGAAGAATGCATAGAATTTTCTTTTTTTTTCAGTTTGATTTTAACGATGTTAAAAAGGTTAAATATATTGTCTATCGTTGAGTATCCTGGTCTGAATCTAGCTTGAGATTCTTTCAATATGCCGTGACTTTGTTCCCATAAAACGAGCCGGTTGCTTGCAATACCAGTCAGGAGTTTTACAGCAGTATCCATAAAGGACAGTCCTCTATAATTTTCCGGAAGATTTGGATCTCCCTTCTTATAGATAGGGAAGATAATGGAATTTGTGAAGCTTTCTGGTATGTTACCACTGTCGAATATGTTGTTGAAAGCTCTTACCATCTTATTTAAGAATTCTATAGGAGCATATTTATAGAATTCGTTTGGAACTCGATCAGGTCCTGGTGCCTTATTATCTTTTGCTTTCTGTAGACTTGATAGGAGTTCACATAATAAAATTTCGTCATCCAAGATTGCATCCTCAACATATGGTGCCGCATATAGGATCGGATTCGCACAGACAGGTCGGTTCAAAAGTTCTTCGAAATGATTTTTAAGATTAGAAATGGAGAGGTTGCTCCCTGCTATAAATCTACTACCCCTGATCTCATTTACCAGAGACAAGAACTCTTTGCTATCCCGTGCGGTGGCAAATTTACGCGCCAGCTCTTCATAGTAGGATTGTTTTTTCTCCCTGCACAAATCTTTGAAATTTCTATTCTCCAGTCTATACATACCCTTTTCGAAATCTGTATTGTGTTTTCTATATAGATTAAGCCATTTGAATGATTTTTGTCTCGCCTTCTGGCATATCGTGTCGAACCATTTATTTCTATATATCTTACGATATGCAGGGTCTACCTTAATAGCCGCGCCTTCAATTGTTTTTACTAGTTCGTTTACTGAAGTTTCATTCGGAAGATCCATTATCGCGATCTCTAGTTTTCTTTGATACCGGTTTACATTTTGTGTTTTCCACTCAAGTTTAGGTAGCAGCTTCATATCTGTTCCTGAGTTTGTGAGACCCATTTTTCTGTTTACAGTGCATACTAATTCCACTGGAAGGTGATCCGAATCACAATGAATCTGGACAAAAAGTCTTTTATTATTTGAAGTCAATGTGTGGCTGATAGCTATTACATCATTCACTGAACTTCCTATTGTATTGATGAATGTATATTCTCCTGTGAAGTCTCCTGGTGTTCGTCCATTTAGTAAAATTAGTCCCTGGTCATCGCAAAGCTCTATAAAATTTTTTCCTCTCCTGTTTACTATTTTGTCTTTTGATTTTCTGGCCCCGAGCTCAGATGGTATCTCTTGTTCTTCCCCTATTCTTACGTTGAGGTCGCCAAGTATTATTAAATTTTCTAAACAATGTGTTTCTACACATTCCGTCAATGTTAAGAAATCTGTCTCCCAGTTGTTGCAGTTAAGGTAGGTGGCTATTATGAATAAAGCCCGTGTATTTACATTAATTGCTAGTCCTACACCTCTATTTATGTACTGAAATTTGACAGCGTTACTGAATCTGCAGCTTTTTTTGACTCCATAAACGCATCCACCCTTCGCTCTACCATATGGTGTTGATCTTGTTGCACCTACCCAGCAAAGCTCAAAATCTCCAAAATACTTGTTGTAATTAATTATATCTCTTTCGATTACATGAGTTTCGTAAAGAAAAAAAAATATCGTATTTGTGTACATACTACCAAAAGCCTGGAAATATCAACTTATTCTTTAAGCCTGCAATATTGTATGTTAAAATATTTAAATCTAATAATTCATCTATCAAATTATTGTATTTTAATTCCTTATAGTTATCTAATCCTAAACTACGACAGACATCTATTCCCTAATCTAATCTAAGAGCAGTCTCATTTTCATCGTGGGCATACGTGTTGTTACGACAAGCTTCTGCATTTTCTATGACTTCCCGCACTTTCTCCGTTGATCCATAGATGTCCCCAAGCAATTTCAATGCATCGCCTTCGTGGTGATATAATTTGCCTTCAATTATTGAAAATGCATTTTTTTCAACTATTAAACGATCACCTCTAACCAAACAATCTTCTCAGCGCTGATAGTGCGAAGGCCTTTTCGTATTTTCAGTAGGAGAAACCGTTTTTTCCTCACAGTTAGTGGATAATCTCTCTCTATTTGGACGTTAGTTCCCTTAAGTTTACCTGTTTTCTGCAGGATCCGTTTCGCAGCTATCATAGAGTTCATCTCCACTAGTATAGGGGGAATGGATTTATTCCTAGGGGCGATATTGTATGCCATCTCAATTACCAATGGTTCCGGGATTCCCAGCACATCGTTACATAGCTTTCGAATTGCGTCTAATGGCCTTTCATCAGTTTTTATCTTCATTCCCTTAATAATTAGATTATTTCTCGTAAGCCGCTGCTCTAGTTGATCAATTCCGTTAAGTAGTTTCCTTTCTCTGATGACTAGCGTTTGCATTGTTGACTCCAATCGGGCACATTCATTTTTAATGCTTGTAAAGTCATCTCGTACTGCTGCAATATCCTCCTTCGTTGCGAGCCCCTCAGCTTTAATGGCTTGTTTTACAGCCTCCACTAACAAGTGCATGTCCCCCTCTTGCGTAGTAGACTTTGTCTGTTTTCTTGCTCGACTGTTTGAATTCTCCGGGGAAGTTTGATCGATACGTCGTTTTTCTGCTACGTGATTATTTTGATGTTCCATAATATTCTCCTATTTTGCGAGCAGTTAATAGATGCGATGTGCCTGCAGTGTAGTTAAAGTCAGAGTCCACAAATATTGTGTAACCCGATGGCCGCGGTGTAAATTTCTAGGTTAAGATTGTGTATTTTGCTTATTCTCTAAATATACCAATTGGTTATTTTTTCGGTGTCCAAGGATGGTATTAGATCAATCCAGTAATTGGCGTCTATATATTCAGCTTCTAATGTTGTCCTTGGGTAGCAGTTACCTGAGTTCAAGTGTTGCAGCATCCAGCAGCCACAGTGTTCCGTGCAATCCAATCAGATAAAAAACGGTATTAGTCTCAGGTTATGAATTTAGCTTCAGCAGAAATATATACATAAAAGGTATGAGCAACCTAAGTTTTTACCTGGATAAGTTGGTGTATATTTTTATAAACATAGAAATCGATGGTCTCTCTTGCCGCTATATTTGCTGTCAGTGTCGCTTTGAGCTTTTTTTTTATTTTAAACCACTAAACAGTGCTTCTTTAACAAATATTTCACTGTGTGTTGATTTTTAGTTTTTAAATGAATAAAAGTGCTTCAAAATTCAAGAAAAACCGAATTATAATTAATTTCTGATTGTTTTGAGCAGACCTAATATTTGTTTTTCTTGACTGTAAGAAGCAGCGCTTCCAACTCTTAAATGGACAAGTTTTGAATTAGAAGCTCTTGCAGTAGTCGAGAGCTTAGAAAGGTTCAAATATTATCTATTGAACAAAAAGTTCACCGTTCTCACAGACTGCAATGCTGTTAAGGATAGTCACTCTAAACGTGATCTGATACCAAAGCATGCGCGCTGGTGGCTAAAAATACAGTAGTTCGAATTCAACATAAGACACCGACCAAAATCGCAAGACAAACACGCAGATGCACTCAGCAGGAACCCAGTAGATGACCCACGGGAAATAGAAGAGGCAGGCCTTCCAGTTATGGCAATTGCGCTTTCAGAAAATGACTGGATCGCAACCTTACAATACAACGATCCAGAGCTAAAGGAAATCCGGAATATTATTGAAGACGAAATTAGTGCTACACGAGAAAAAAAAAGAATTCTGCAAAGGATTCACTATCAAGGATAAGCGACTAAATCGCAAAACTGAATATGGACTTAAATTTGTAGTGCCAAGAGGAATGCGTTGGAGAATAATCAAATCAGCTCATGATGACATGGGTCATGCTGGAATGGAAAGGACTGTTCAGTTTCTACGAGAGAATTATTGGTTTAAGCGTCTTCGAAGTATTGTGTAGAAATACGTGGAATCCTGTATAGACTGTCTATACAATAAGCGGGGGAAGGATGAAACAAGGTACCACCTTCACCCTATAGGGAAAATTGTGTCCCATTTCATTCAATCCATATGGATCATGTCGGCCCATTCCCACGCAGTAAAAGATCAAACTGCTACATTATAGGAATAATAGATGCGTTCACAAAACTTACTATTTTGCGAGCAGTTAAAAATACGAATACAAATAATGTTATTAAGACACTTATCGACATTTCACAATATTTCGGAATGCCGCTGCGTGTTATAACCGATCGCAGGTCTGCCTTCACTTCCAAAGCATTCAAGACATTTGCTGAAGAGAATGGTATTGTGCATGTAGCCACAGCTGTTCGTACGCCAAGGGCTAACGGACAAATTGAAAGAGTTTTTAGAACCGCCAACACATCTTTAGCATGCTTAACCAAAGACAATAACGGTAAGGATTGGGAAGAGAACTTAATTTCAGTCCAATGGGGACATAATAACCACAAGCATCGAATAACTGGTGTAAGCCCACACGAACTGCTCCTCGGATATAAACCACGAAACATCTAGTGAATCAGGCGCGTATCCAGACCTGCAGCTTGGTGGGAAGGGTTGGGGGGGGGGGGGGGGGGGGGTCACAACTAAAATGTTCGAGGGGGGAGGAAAAAGTCGGAAGTAGTCGCTTTTAAATTTTTTTTTTATCATATTTAAGTAGATATCACAAAATTCAATTTTTGGTTTGATTTGGAAAACCTGTACATAATATTATCCACATCAATCTCGATCTCAGAGTAGACAGACAGTACGGACTCATATCCAGATACTCTTTCCCGTGCAAAGATTGTAGACATTGATGTGATGCAACCGATTCTGTCAAGGCTGAAGTAAATGCCAGAGAGTGAAGGCTTGCACCTTGATTCACATTGAGATGAATAGGAGTAGAAGTGCATGATATATCACCGACTATTTCTTTTGATGGGAACTTAATTGATCTTGCTTTCTTCTGACAAAAGTTATCAATGTGCTTATCAGTCTTCTGCTTTCCACTTTCGCAACTAGTTCTACCTCCATCGCTAACTATAAATTAAAAGTAAACGTGAAGTTAAGTTAAACAACACTACTTGAATTCATACGAAAGTATAAGCAAAGCAACGGCAATTACCGCAGGCAGAGGAAAGCGAATGGTTTTTATTTTTATAGTCTTGCCGTAAAAATTGTGAAGAAAATTTGTAGAATTAATTTTAGTGGCATCAATCCAACTGATCGTTTTCAGCAACCAATAGTGTATAAAAATGCGATAGAAAAATGTTCAATAAAATTTTTATGAACAAAATGTGTGGTTGCCAACGCTCATAAATATCTTTAGCGACCCAGATCAGCCAAGACACCTGAATCAATACAATTCTTTGAAACCATTGTCCGCCGCCATGAAAAATCTAAAGAAAAATTTTCAGATCTTTCTAAGAAAACTGAATGCTTGTGCCCCTGTCGAAAGAGAGAACCACCAGAATCAATCCACCAACTATATTTCAAAAGGTACGTGCACAACATAGCGAAGTGTGGCGAGGCTATATCAAGAACTGAAGAAATAAAATGATTGCACGATGAACTATGAGAGAGTTCATAAAAATGCTGTGACAGCGCGCGATGTGCCGAGACACCTCGAGGTAAATCGCTCGAAAATTTTTTCGCGAGGTGCAGCGCACTAATTTTGATAGATGGCATATTTTTATAGGTTTTTTTCTTTGATATAATCGAAGGGGTCTTTATTCATTCAAATATTTTGGAAGAATCTATCAGGATCAGTCCGAAAATCTTCACATGAATGATGAATTCGCCAAATTTCAGACGTTTCATCTTTATCGGGTGGCAAGCAAAAGAGCGGAAAGTACACTTAGGTTAAAAATTCCATATAGCTGCACTACTTGACAAACACAAAATTTTTTCTTCTGAATCTGATGACATAATTTATGCTTTCACTTCACGATTTACCAAGAAACTGAACGCCTTGTTGTAAACAATACACGTCGAGATATATCTTCACCTCGCCTCGCCAAACTGCCTAGCCACGCATCGCCTCGCCTCGCCTTGTTGTGCACGAACCACAAGAAAAATTTAATACTTCCCTACGAACGTAAATATTTTGAACAACTCAGGCTTGAATCAGTGTCGCTATGAAAAATCAACCAACGGGTGGCAAGACGTTGATTCCATAACTCGGGTTCTACTGGAAGAACCGTAAAACAAAAATTTGTTAAGTCAAGTCTAAAATACAATTGCGACGGGCAACGGCAAATGAGGAAAAAATGCTGCTGTCGAACTTCTAGAACTTCTTATACGAATGCCCAAATTACGACGGGCGACGAAGTTGCCGTCGGGATTGATCAATTTCTAATTTTTCCGTCGTCGCTGCAGTACTACCAACAAAATCAAATGAATGAATTTGTTGTGGCATTTATTTTTGCCAAGCTTGTAGGATATCGCGGCAATTTTAAAATAATGAATTTTGATGAAAAATTGATTGAGGAATTGTGAAGTCATAAAATAATTTATGATATACAAGGCAGCCAGTATAGACGAGTTGACAAAAAAGACATGGTATGGATGGATATTTCGAGGCACTTAAATACAAATGGTAAACTTGTGGTATTTTTGGCATTCAGTTCGATTTAATTTAGTTAATTTCTGTATTTTAAATTTTTCCTTTCCGCACTTTGGTCCATTGCAATTCGTTCAAAATAATATAAAATATTCTCAATAAAATCTGTTTCTAAATGCTCAAGACTAATAATAAATGAAATTTTAGTATCTTCTTCTTTCACAATCGCCGCTCACTGCCTGTCATTGCGATTGTACTCCCAATTTTTCGTCTACCTTTTTTGACAGCGAAAATCAGATAGGTAAAAAAAAATTATGATCTCTAACCAATTTTCTAGAAACAATAACACTTTCTAAACTTTTTAATTGGCGCAACAAAAATATAAAAGCATCTTCATAGCTGGGCTGCTAAGCATTACGTGCCATTTTCTAAAAAATTAAATACTAAAATAAATATGCATTCCAAAATGACTTTTCGACACTAGATATATTAAAACGCAAGAAAATTCTAAAAAATGTTTACACCTTTAAAAGGCGAAGAGCTACGAGAGAATGACTATTATACCCAATCCACTATTACTACTTATAAGAAGACAAACAAAGCGCTCTACATTCCAGCGCCACATTCAATTCACCGCGAAGGTTAGGTAGCGTTTTGGGGGGGTCATGACCCCTGTGACCGCCCCCCCCCCTGTATACGCGCCTGTAGTGAATAAACTCATCATGGCACTACAGGCTGAACTGAAGGAAGATGAAGGACACAAGGATATCGATATCAATTTAATACGTGAAAAAGTAGCGAAGCGAATAGCATGTGACCAGAAGACACAAGCAGAAAAACATAATAAGACACATCAATGCCCTAGAAAGTATAATGTTGGAGACATGGTTTTAGCTCTGATGGAACATCCTTCCACCGGGCAATCACAGAAACTACTTTGTCATTATAGTGGCCCTTTTGAGATTGTTAAAGTTCTACCTAATGACAGATATCAAATTGAACATCCAGAAATGATCAAGGTTGCAAGACGTTCGTTCCATTCGGTACACGCAGCAGACAAATTAAAGCCATGGTGTGTCCTAACTACTATTACTATTAACGAGATCAGCTCTGTGTTCGTTTGGATACTATTATTTTTTTACTTTTTTTCTTATTTTTTTTAGATAGCCTCTGAGATGGGGACTTACAATTAGATTACCCTTTCCGTACTTTTAATAATTCATATTTAATGGCAAGCACTTGTCAAGTTATTAACATTAAATAAATATTCTTAATTTTTCTTTTTGTTCCTGAGAGATATTACAGGATAGTAAACATTGGTGCAAAGGACACATGTACTCTAACGATCTGATAAAACGTAAAAAGGAAAGGGAGAATGAGAGATCCGTATCTGAGTGAGTGTGTTGGCTCTATTTCGCATTCTCTCGCAATAAATGCAAATATTACCCACTCCAGGCAAAGTATAAATAAATATAAGTAGAGACAGAGGCGAACAAAATTGGAAATTTTCCGTGTTTTTTAAACTGAAAGAGGTAATCTCATATACTTTTGTCTTTTGCATGAATGGGGGAAAAGAACTTGGGTATGCATTATTGTAGTGCGACTAAGACAACGAGTTCAAAATAAAAATTGAGAAAACAAAGGATTACCCGAATGATAAAATCTTCTTGAATAAATTCAAAATTATTTCGAACTATTCATAATAATGTACATTGGGTAACCCTACCTCCATTTTGCAAGAAAAAGATAAATTTCGCAATGAACTAAAACGAGATGTAAAATTTCTGTCAAATAAAATTCCCAGAATCCAGCAAGAGATTCCCCCACTTGAGCAAAACAAATGTAAACAGAAAAAGCGCTGTTCACATATCATAGGATTACACTAAGAAACATTGGAATTCTGCGAAGAACATTGGGACAATTCCTGAAATTCGTGTTTTCATAAAAGAGCGGGAGCATTTTATGAGCGTAAAATCAGAAAACTCCGCCCATTCTCTTTATTTACGAAAATAAATCATTTGCCATTCCATTTCGTTGCATGTAATCTTCGCATTCACATTTTTTGTCTTATTCGTAAAATGTTCAAAGAGTATTTGATTTTTTTTTCCTCTTCTTTCCTTCTTTTTCTCGCCGTGTACATTTAAATGGAAAACAATCGGAGCACTCTTCTGTGTCCTTTCGTTTGTTTAGTTATTCTTTGCTCCAGGGATAGACTGAGTGCATATGAGTGTTGGCTCGTATCATGTATTTGTTTACTCGCTGTGTTGTGGGCAAGAGACATCTAATGATCCGATGTTGAATAAAAGAGATGAACGTGTATGAGCGTCGATTCATATTGCGTCCATGTCTATCTATTGTATTGTGGGTCATAGATGGAGTGACGTACGTATTGAAGCCAAATACATTTGAAGGAAGTTAGAGTGATAATGAAAAAGGTAATGCATGTAATGCATGAGATGGTCAAACTTCACGAGGCGTTTTAAGCTTGTTTGATGCAAATGTTTGCAAAGAGTAGAAGTGTAGAAGTAGAAGTATATAGTAGTATAGAATTATTTGAAGTAATAGTCATAAACTAACTAACCAAGTAATTTACTCATCGAGGACGATGATTTATCAGGATGGCCGAATGTAGTGTAAATTTCAACGGTATTAGTGATCTCATGTAGCAACACTAACAATTGCTCATATTGTAGATCTTTGTATGGCTTGGCAGTATTATAGGCAAAGCAAAAGAGATGAAATGCCTGACTCCTTGTACTAACACATCTGCAAAAGAATGTGCGCAGCTAGCTCGGATGGGGTACGGCAGGCAGAACGTAGGTTCGCCAGTTAGTGACTCATATAAGGGCATCCGGGGTAGTTCACGCCTTAAAAGAATATCTCGAAAACGAGGTAAATATTACTTATTTATCCTACAATATGGATATATGGTTCAGACAAAAAAGTATCATGTACCTTACATTTATCGATAAATTTACAAAATTCGCACAAGCCGTATCCCTAAAATAAAGAAATTGACCATAAGAGTAGGTGTCAACCAATACTTCAACACAAACGGCAGACTGAAATTATTAATTACAGACAACGAAAGCTCATTTCAGTACCAACTTAAGGCATTTTTAAATAAAGAAAAATTAGAGCTACATTTAACAACAGCAAATATTAAAACAGGTAACTCAGACATGGAATGATTTCATAACACCTTAAACGAGCATATAAGAATAATGATTGAGGAAAATAAAGTGAAACCAACAAAAGAAGTATGTGTACAAGAAACAATTAAGTACTACAATAATCGATACACAGGACGACAAAAAAGACCAATAGATTTTAAAGACGGAAATAAAACAAAGCGAATACGAGGACATTAAGAAAATATTAGAAGAAAAGAAAGAAAAAAGATTAAAATATCGTAACAAAAATCGAAAAGAAGTAGAATATAATAAAGAATTAGTGAAAAATAAAGTTAGAAACAATTTCGGACCACACTATAAAAAGAAAATAAGAAACAAAGTTCATAAACAACTACTGAAAAGATCAAAGAAATTTAAAACAAACAAAATCTCTTTACAGCTGCATTTATCATCCTCACCTTATGTGTACTTGGAGTAAAGGACAAAGCATAGACATCCAAGAAATTCCAGTAGGAAATGGCTATACACTAATGCGACTAAAAGAAATCCCTATGATTAATGGTTTCAATAAAACGATGCATGTAATAGATTTAAATAATTATTGCAAAATGCTAAGTCTAATAGACAGCACAATAGATGTTAAGTTATTTGATAACAATAATAGAAAATTAAGAAATCATTTAAGAAATCAAATATGTATATGAAAAATTAAGAATGTTCGAAACACAAGAATCTATCAGAGAAAGAGAGGACTCATTAATATACACGGAAAAATTCTAAATGAATAGGAGGTACAATGGACAACGACGATAGATTAGAAATTCAAAGACATTTTGAAATTATCGACATCAACCTAGAAACAATAGCAAGAAATCTAAATAAACAAATTTCGATTAACACACAAATAAACGAAGAAATAACAGAGTTAGCAAATAAAATCAATGATACAGAAATCAAAATATTAATAATAATAAACTAATAACAAAAATAAATTCTTTAGAAAGGCAATTCTATGCATTCATGTACCAGAAAGAAGTGAAAGAAAACCTTCAAACGATACTAAAATCATTAGAGAAAATATAAGAGATTATTTTATTGTCAAGATTAGAAATCCCTTCTAGGAACATCTTAACTTCCAAGGAAATATAAAATAAATATTAAACAGTTACAAAATCTAAGAATTTCCGTAGCACAAAAGGAAAAAATTATTTTGATAATACTCCAAATTCCAATTTTTACAGAAGATGCATACTACCTAACCTCCATAATCCCCAATCCAAATAAAAACAACTTCGAACTAAAACCGGATACTATGAAATCATAACTAATAAAAACCAAACATTTCTATATGCAAAAAATAATATTAAAAAGAAGTTAAGTTTAATAAAAAATGATTGTATTAGAGAATTACTAAATACTCCCAAAAATTGGATAATGCAGCCAAGTAAAACAGAAGCAGTAGAACAAGTAACAGAAAGGATAACGAGAATAGAACATAACTGTAATGATCAATATATAACAATAAAACAACATAGCATAATAAAATTCAGCAATTGTGAAATTATTATAAATAATGTAAGATACAGAAACGATGTAAAATATGTCCAAAATGATGTTGTATTGCCAAATATATTAAAAAATATTAGTTATAAAGAAGAAAAAAATTTGACACTAGAATATGTGCACCATAAAAATTTAAAAAATCTAGACGAAATAAAACTAGTTAAGTACAAGCACGATAATAAATTTATTATAAACATAGCTTCAGACATAACAATAATAATAATAATAATCACATTTGTGGTGATAAGTATGTATTATAAAACAAAGAAAAATAGAACAAAAGTTAATGTTACGATAAATCAAGATCACGAGGACGCGATCCAACTTAAGGAGGGGCGAGTTATATCAAAGAACGTTATCGCCACCAACAAGACGCCGGACAACCCAATTTTCATGTAAGTCTGATGACTAACATATTAGATAAAATAAGAATCCAAGTAAAGTCCAAACAACTTGTATTGATTCACATTGTAACGAAGTTACATACATTTCACCTAGACACCAGCGAAAACGAGTGTCTAGCAGCCGCAACAATGTAAACCAGCCGCCGAGAGGAGAGCACACTACTGATAAGCAGCTCAGTAGTGTCCCGTGCTGGTGGCGTCACAGTAAAAGGGAGCATTCTACACCCGACGCCATCAGCCAGACTGCCTATAAATAGCCGGCAGCCAGTAGTAAGATCACTCAGTCGATCACCAAGCATCGAAGTGAACACAGTCGAAATTCTAGTCACCGATCAGCAAGATATCCGACCGCGAGAGGACAACTCCAAAGTGAACAGAGTTGACCCCCACCAGTGGAATACCAGAAGACTGGCTATAAAAGTCAGTGAAGCACCGAAAGATTAGTCAGTTGCCTCCCAGCAGCTCGACTAGACACATCTCCCGTCCAGTCCTATCCGCAAGTCGTGTTGACTAGTTCAACGGCAAGCGCACGTTAATCGTGCTGGGCTGAGAATTAGTAAGCGCACCCATTCCGTCCCCGTACCCCCGTGTAGGCTACTCTGCCGATAAGCGCACGTTAATCCTGTTGATCAGAAGAGTAGCGAGCGCACGAATGTAAATTCCGTCCCCGCATCGTGTTGGCTACTCTGACGACGAAGCGCACGTTCATCGTGTTGGTCAAAGTAGTAGTAAGCGCACACATACATTTCGTCCCGTACCCCCCGTGTTGGATATTCTGACGACAAGCGCACGTCATCGTGTTGGTCAGAAGAATAGCGAGCGCACGCTCCATCCCGCATCCCCCGTGTTGGCTACTCCTAACGACAAGCGCACGTTAATCGTGTTGGTCTAAGAAATAGTAAGCGCACGCTCCTACCCCGCACCTACGCCGCGTAGTCCTAAGACGTTACGGCATGAAGCCCTAAGCAAATATGTAAACTAAATTAGAATACGAATAAGATAATAAGAATAAGAATAAGATAAGTAATCATATAAAAATCGCTTGCAATCAGTCAGAGAAGAAGTTTTCAATTTAAAGTGAATGAATAAAGTTCTGTTAGAAGTCAAGTGTCATTTCTTAAATAAAAAGTTTAGTTAAAAAACGATAAAGGCAAAAGTTTTTAAGTGCATGAGCCCCCAACCCATAATTATTGATCTTGGTAGCTATTGCACTGCGAGCTCTTGTCTAGTTGACTGGTGAAGATCAGCTGCCTTCTTTGGCCTGGTGGCTCGGCTTATGTATAAAGCGAGTCATTTCATCATTCGTTTTTTTTCACTGGTTCATCAGATTAAATTTTTCTCCTTTAATTTACCTTTTTTTACCTTTTTCATGATAAATGTTCAGTGTAAGTATTCGTAATTTTCAACGTGTTAAAATTTTTCGTTCATCGAGCAGAATTTTTAAAGGCATTTTGATTTTAGATATATTTTGGTTGAGCGACGGTCATGTATATATAAACGTGTTTTAGCACCTGAACTGAACCCTAACTCGTAAGGTTCCTTGACCTAAAGTGTTCTCTTCACGACACTGACACAGAACTGGTTCCGCACGTATGTTCTTTTTACAGCAATCTACGTTCGGTTTCTGCACCGGTTTTGAGCTTTCTTGTTCCATGAAAATTTGTGGTTACGGTTAGGAGCTAAACGTCAAATCGAAAGTATTTGTAATTAAAGTGTGGATGTGTGGACATTTTGTGAAAATACAATTATTTTATTGAAGTGGTTTATTATACCCTAGATGAAATCTATAGGGTATACTAAGTTTGTCATTCCGTTTGTAACACCTCGAAATAGTGATGGTAGAGCAAAATGGATTGGACCCCCATGCATAATATTAAAAGTTATTTTGATGCGCACGATAACTCGAGAACGGGTATACATAGAGAGCTGAAATTTTGTACACGGACTTTAAAAAAAAAGTACAATTAAGTTCGAAAATGAGACAAATCGGGTAACTCCTTCGTGGGGTTGCCATACAAAAATTTCGTTTTCCGCTATATATTTGGACACTGCCTGAGAGCGCGTTGACGGTAGAGAGCTGAAATTTGGTACATGGCGTTTTCATTGCACTACAAATAAAATTTCAAAAATGGACTAAATCGGGCAACTCCTTCTTGGTGTTGCCATATAAAAATTTAGGTTTTTTACGTATACTTTGAAAACGATCAGTCTAAGACATTTTCATTGCACTAAAAACTTCTTCAGAATATGAAATCCTATAAAATTGGTTATAATCATTTTTTCTGTCCGACAAACCGTTCTAAAAATATATGAGAAAAACCACTTCAAAAATCAAACTTGCACAGAAGGGTGACAATACGAAATTTCACAAGGGCATTCATCTAGGTTATCATAAGAATTGGTCCTAGACCAATTTTAGCTTTTTTACTTGTTTTTTAATTAAAATCATAAAGGACGAACATTTTTGGATGTTCTACTTTCTTGCATTCTTTTCAGCTTGTCCCCGTTCGGGACAGGGCTAAATTCGGTGTAGTTCTGACAGATTATGGTTCAGTTCAGTGCCTGTTTGGTTCTGTTGAAAAGAATTCACCATTAGTTTACTTTTACAGGTGACAGGTCAATAGTTATTCCGGAGTTCGAGGCACATCGAGTTTATGAATACGAACAATATCCATAGTTCTATGAGAGAAACTTCAGATGAAGTGGGCTGCGTTCATAAAATTGGTATTCTAAGTGGTTTTCTATGTAATCACGTCGTCAATTCTCTTCATTGAGTAGCACTTACACATTCGCGGTTCGATGGGCCTAGTTTTAAGTATTGTTCGGACTTTGTGTCGGTTTACTGGTGGCTGTAAATGCTTTGACTTTAGATAACTTCTTGCCATGTAGGTGTTATGGATTACTTTAATGGGCTGTGATTTTAGCTATCTTATTTTTGTATTAAGGACAAAAATATCATCAGAATATTGTTAGCTGTTACAACTCGGCTAAAATACATCCGATTCCGAACCGGTTTCCTGCGATCGATTCATCATAGTGCCACTTACATGTCTGTTCATATGTATTCATGTTAAGCCTAGACTGGGCATTTTTCTTTGATTAAATACAAACAGAAATTTTGTGATGTACTCATTAAGTGATGGGATAAATTATTTTATATTTTCTAGTTCGGATTTTGAAGTTCCCCTTTTTTTTCTTAAATATTTTTTATTTCATTTATTTAGAGTATAAATTATGATTTTATAAGGGCTCTATGAGGGCGAAACGTTTTATAGATGCTTAATAAAATGCGTTATAAATTCTACAGAAATTATATCGATTTAAAGTATTTTTTTTCCAATAGATACTGTGAAAATATTTCAATTCGATATTTTACGACAGCTTTCGTAAATATTTCATGAAATTGTTTTTTATTTTAGGAATTAGTTTTTCCCAATTTATTTCTTCTTATTAAGTGTTAGACGTTAAGGTCATGTCTTTTTTAGTCTTAACCGGATCTTTCCAGAAGCCCATCGCAGGATAAGCTATCATATCAGAACCTATACGCGATTTAACGAAGAATAATGTAAGGTTTGTTTTCGGCAAATACCAGTTTGAGGCTTAGAATATATAGCAAACAGGAATGGTTGAATCTTCTAAAATTCGTGTACTTGAGGGTAATTTGTCAAGAGCAGGACATTATACATAGGAGTAAGTGAGATGAAGGTAGGAACATTTGTCAAAACTGCGTGCATGATTCTCAAATGGGATTCTGTTTTGTGAACGGGTTTATGCAATCTAAAATTGTTTTGCGAAATTCAACAAAAGTTCGGAATCAGTTTTTTTTCAAATCTATTTAATTTTGTGTAAAGTTTTATAGTGACACTAGTGCCAGTTAAAACCTTCATAACAATTAAAAAAACAAATTATCTCAAATTATCAGCTCTGCCAAGGATATTTGTGAGAGACATTTTGTCAAACACCACGGGAAAACTGCTCCGAAAACTTATAATGCTCCCATTCATACCTTTGCACTAAATTCGAATTTTATGTCCCCGAAGGCTTACTTGTACGTGAGGGAAGTATTTTCGAACTGCTGACCACATCCAAGAACCCTAATAGAATGGTGTAAGGTTTATGGCTGAAGCCCAGGCTTTACCAAAGACTCCTTCATAGCAATTAAAGCAGCATGCGAAGAAGCCGGAAAGGCAAAAGACAAGTTGTTTCTGAATTTAGTGGTTGATGAAATTCATATAAGGAAACATATTGATTGGCATGAGAAAAGATCCTATGGACATGTAGACGCAGGCGATGGTGGGCGAAGTTAAATTCCAGCAACAAAAATTTTAGTCCTGATTGCGGTTTCCCTTAATCGATCTTGGAAAATTCCTATTGCGTTTTTTCCAATCGCATCTATGAATTCCGAACAGAAGGCAAATATAATTAAATTGTCTCTAGAAGAGCTGGAAGCAACTGGAGCTGAGATTATTGGAATAACTTTCGATGGAGCAACAGTCAATCTCAGCGCCGCGAAACTTCTTGGTTGCGATATTCGTGACGTCATTGCGGACAGCTATTTTCATCATAATAATACAAAGTATAAGTACATCCTGGTCCTTGTCATATGATCAAACTTGTTAGAAACGCTTTAGGCGATTTAAAATGGATAATTAATGAGGAAGGACAGGCCATAGAATAGAAATATTTAGATTTTTTGGTAAAGCTACAAGAATGAGAGCAATTACACTTAAGAAACAAATTAAAGCAGGCGCATATATATTTTGAAAAAAAAAAAAATTAATGTAAAGCTTGCAGTCCAGACTTTTTGTAAATCTGTGGCATATGCTCTCGACTTTTGTAGAGAAGATCTTCAGTACAATGAGTTTTCCGGGAGCAAACCTTTGTCGCAATTTATTCGTATCGTTAATGATACTTTCATTATTTTAAGTAGTAGGAGAGTATCGACGTTTGAATATTTCAAACGAGCGCTATGCAACAACAACAGTGATAAGGTTCGAGAATTTGCAGAATTTGCTATAAGTTGTTTTTCAAAACTAAGTCTTCCATCTGGAGAGTTGCTTATATACAGCACAAGGAAAATGGGCTTCATAGGACTGATTGCATGCTTGGAAAACTTGAAAACTCTTGACGAAAGATTTATAAAGCCACGAAATTTCTTGGAGAGCATTGTTATGCAGAATACTATCTGAATATGACCATCATGTGGTTTCTTATATTGCAGGATTTGTTGTAATGAAAATTAATATGGGTTTAAATTTTCCAGAGTGTCTTTCTGCATAACAAAGGTCTTACTCCACACTTCTCGCCTATAAAACAAGAGGAAAACTCCAGATACCATCTGAAAGTGTAATACAGATATGTAAGAAAGCAGAATGTTCTTTGCGTTTCAAGATGCACTTTATAAAAGGACACGATACGATCCTTAGAAAGAATATATTATTACGCATATCTATTGAAGTGCAAAATAATTTCATTAATAGATCTTTATTTGAAAATCAGCTGGTACATATGGGGTACAACAGTCATTATAACTCTTTAATTAAGCTAATAACTGAAAGGTACCTTCATATAAGGTATTATTTTATAGCTAAAATGGCATCTGAGAAGATTTCATTGCGAAAGCATTACAATAAAATGATTATATTTCAAGGGATGTAAATCATGAAAAGAATATGGGATACGACGGCTATGTAAGAAATGAATGAAAGATAACGATGACTATAATGACTGTTGGGGACGTGTGAGGTATTCGCCCTAGTGTTTTAACTTCAGTATCTGATTTCAATATGTTTACTTATTTCTTATAAGTTATTGTCATTTTATGCAATAATTATTCCTTACTAGATAAAACACTTTGGCAAACTCTTCACTTCTTACACCTACCTCCCCGTGGTCATCCCTGGAAACATAGCACAATAAACGGAACACGTTTTTAGAAAATTCTTTATATTTGTACATTTTGTGATTCGAGATACTTTCTTTCTGTCTTAGACCCTTATCATAACGATATAATTATTATTATTTATTCGTTTTGAGAAGAGGAATCACAAAATAAAAGACCTATATTAGACTGGAACAACCTGTATAGCTAAATTTATTATAAATGCATGAATTTATTTTGCTATGGCTAATGGTGTTATTCCTGACTAGATACATACAGTGTACTAAGCAAAATATTTCATTTGTAGATATTTAAACTACAAATGTTATAATATAATTGGCCCAGTCCTCCAATGATGGTGCAATCAGCCAAACGAACATGAAAAATTTGAATGTTTTTAACTGTTATATATGACATAGTTTCATCTCTATTATGCTTTTGGCAGATGAGATGATATAATGCCTTTAGTTCTATGCACTAAAAACATAAACACAATCATAATATACCTACATCTACATTATGATTTCATCTAGCGTATAAAGCATTCGTAGCTTACTCGCATCTGCTCGGGGATTCGATGTTGTTTTGTACTTTCTCAACAGTGAGAACTTTTTTTTTTAAATAAAATTCACAAAATTAAAGTTTTCTTCTTGAATGAAATAAAAGTGCAACATAACACCAAATTAAGACTTTTTAAAAATTGCCTTTTGCCCCTCTCCGGATTTATCAGTTATATAAGCCTGTACTGAAATCTCAACCACAAAAATATAGCCTACCAACACAACCAGAAACTCATTACGCAAAATCTGGCTTATCAAGGTTTGAGGCATTCACGACTATAAAGGAATTACTTTGCGGGGTATAATGCGAGTACAATCTACTCTGCACCACCGACCCGGACGATACTTCATGTGGATGCCCTCAGCAGGTGCAATACACTCTTCTTAATTGAAGACGGTATACCACGGTGTTGTCAAAACACTAGAAGGGCAGGAGTATCCGAATTTGTGGGAGTCGACTTTTATATAAATTCGTCAAAGGGAAGCATGTTTTAAAACCATGCAGAGGGAAATGGTTCGAGCAGCTCATGAGCAAAGATATATAATAGTGTTTACAACAAGACTATTTCATCTCCAACTTAAGTAAATTGGTACATAAGGTCCGCAAAGAAGCAGAGAAGGCAAAAAGGAATGTTCCAACTAATCGAAAAGTTAGACACTCCGCTGGACATATACCATCTGGATCATTTAGGAAAGCTTATGTCTATTGGCAAGTCAGATAGCTACCGATTTGTATTCGTAATGTTTTTACGAATTTCACTTGGCTCTATCCTGAGAAAAGTATGACGGTTGATGAAATAGTTAGAAAACTAAAAGTACAAAGCAATGTTTTCAGTAACCTGTAACGAAGTCCAATTTTGCCTGCACATCCATGTAGGCATGGCCATGTATTGCCAGTGAGTGAGACCCAAAATACATTCACGACCACAAACCACAGGCCACTGGATGCACGCCTCTGAACCAATGTAAATGAATTTGCAAAGTTACATTCGCGGCCATAAGCCACAAGCGACATTGTGGCCGTAGCCAAGTTTGAGCAAATCTTAATTTTTGTGGCTCATGACCCCGGTACTACCAACATTGAAGAAGAAGAAATTATAAGTTTTCTTTAAATGGCGGTAGATTTGTAATCATTTGAAGTTTTATTTGTCAGTGCGAAAGGTGTTTACCGTAATAATTCTGGAAAAAAATTAATATGAAAGAAAAATTATAAACTTCATGAAAATACATACACTTCTGGATAATAAATAATTGAGGGAATACAAATGCATGAAAACAAAATATAAGAAGTGGTAGGAGCTGTAGAACATGTTGGGGATTATAGGCAAAATTATAATTCTTACGTTTTAGTTTAGTTGACTTAATATTTTTGTAAAAAGGAATTTATAATATTGTATATTATATTTAAAATTTGTATAGTCCTTGAAGCGAAGCGGAAGCGGAAATCATTAAGGGATTGGTTCAATAGGGAGGAAGCCAAACGGAATAAGGCATCTAGGAGTGCAGGTTCTATAGTGACGTGGAAATATTACCACGATCTAGTATTTTTAAAGGATTCCCAAGAGAGTATAAATAAAATATTAATAAATATTAATTTAATTTAATTTCTAGAGCATCAACTAATTTTCCAGAAGATGCTGCAGAAAATATGCAAGAAATTTATTACGATTTATTCGAAATAGGCTTTCACGACAAGGAAAGTCAAACGTTGTCTTCTACTGTGGAAGCGCAAGTAGAACGAGTAAATCTGCCGATATTCCATCGACGAGGGAGCATACTCGTTCTTTTGAAAGTATGTCTGATTCATACGGAAAAACTCCAAGAAAAAAGCAACGTTTTGACAAGGAAAGCATCGTAAGAGCAGCACAAAACCAATTAAGTGCTATAGTCGAGGTTTTCCAGAGTAAAGTGCGCCAAAAATTGCAACTTGAAACTTTTCTTCAAAGCGTGGCAATGTTCGTCGAGGAGGCTGAACGCCCTTCGCAGAAATCCTCAATCTACAGTAGGATATATTAAATCTCGTTAATGAGAGGATTAAGTCACACGCTCGAAAATAGATGTACATGCTTTTCCTGTAATAAATATATATTTAAGAAGAAAATAATGTTATTTATTTATGTACACACCAAAAACCTTTTTTTCATTCATCTTCCGATGTCTCCAGTTTGAATTTTCGCTTATACAATGATATGCCAGAAAAGGACAATATTTTTTCAGAAATTAACTGCGCAAGTTTTTAATTGAAATCAAACTCTGTTTGTTTAAGTATTCGATTATGTCACAAAGTTGTGGATAATTTTAATAAAAACAAAAATAAGAATGCTTTGTTAAAGAAATTTATTATTTATTTTCAGTAAAAAAACTTAATTATGACGTTCAAATAAATAATCTTTTAAAATATCTCGAAGCCGGAAAACTTCACGTTATGTATTAAAGCCAGTTGATATCCAAAAACACGACAGTGAACTGTCCTTTCAACAAATTCATCTCCGTCATAATGATCCACATAGTTCTCTGGACGATATGCTTTGTCGATAAGTTTAACAAACAACAACATCCTTATCGATTTTGTCTACATTTTTTGGGTTTTATTCAGTAATATCCTCCAACGCATATATATAATTCCAAAAGTATTTTTATCATTCTTCTAGCTAGTTTGTAATTGAATTCTTCCTTATCTTAAATTTTTTCTTAACGGAAATGCTGCATCAGCAATGAAATAATGTGGGAACATTTGATTTGACGTTGGTAAAGCACTTTCAGTTGGCATCGGGAATGTCCCGTTTAAGATTTTTCTCCCAAATGAACTATGCGCGAAGATGCCCCATCGCTCTGGCTACCAAAAGCTCCAATGTCAACAATTGTGTAGCAGTAATTAGCATCACAAGCTGCCAACAACACAATACTATGTGATCCTTTATATTTAAAATATTCAGAGCCGGCATTAGGAGGACAAGTAATATTGATGTGCTTACCATCAATTTCTCCCACACAGTCTGGCATACCAAACACCTTTAAAAACTTTTCAGTAATAGTTGGCCATTCTGCTTTGTTAGGCATTGCTAAATAAATACCGCTCAATTCCTCCCATATGACCTTACAGGTTTCAAGGACGATATTTCGGACTATTGAAACGCCCATCTTAAATGTCCACGAAAGTACTTGTCTGGATGTTCCATGCGCCAAGTATCTGCAATATTTGTCATTATATCAAATATACAAATATAAAATTACAGTAATGTTAAAGCCAGCCGCCATTCAGGGCTTATTGGTCTTCTATTTGAAATCTTCTCTAATTTCTCTTTCAAAAATGAAAGCAGGAGTTGAAATTGATTCACTCCCTTTTTTAAAAAATCCGTTCTTTAGGGTCATATATTTCCTTGTTCCACTGCCTCTCATCTTTTAAAACGAAGTCTGTTAGGGCTATGTAGCTCACAATTGCACAACACCTTCTGCTTATAATCAAAAATGACAATTCCGTGACAGTTCTTGTGGCTAGTGGCCGTGCATGTAACTTAGTTGGATTCATTCAGCAGTAGGCTACAAGCCTCAATTGGCTTGTGCCCCGTGGCCTGAGGCTATGAATGTACATATTTTGGGCCTGATAACTCACTTGAACCAGTCAGTCGCTCTGAAATCCTTCGCCCGCTTGTGGCAACCAGTGGTGGCTTGTGCCCCTGCCGGTGGCAACCAGTGCTATAAAAGGCGAGCCGCCAGGCCATAGAAGGCAATCCTAAATCCTAGACCGGATTTATCACAGAACACTAAACTCTCAAAATGCGGCCTAATAGTCCATTCTCTCCCAAGTCAAATGCTTATCGATTATCATCGATGAGCAAACTAAATTGTTGCATTCGCATCATATTTTCAGGATAACACAATCCTTGGTACTCCAGCCTTCTCCTCGGAAGTAAACAGCAGTGTTAATACTTTTCTGAACGCAAACGGCTCTACACCCCAAACCTTCTTCTGCGTGGATAACCCCGCAATTTATCCTGAAGAGAAAAATATTTTCACCAATCCTCTGTACCTTTTCGTCTTAACCAAGACAATAAACTCCAAAAAATCGAGTGGTCCCAACAAAATTTCAAATACAATTATTAAAAAACTACCACCAAAAGCTCTCGACTTCCTATCAGCAGTCTTAAATAATTGCATCAGTAATTGCTCCTTCCCAGAAAAATGGAAATTTTCACGCATTTTCCCAATCCATAAAACGACTTCATCAAAAGACATCAGGGAATTCAGGCCCATCTCCTTAATTTCAAACTTAGAAAAGCTTTTTGAGAAAGTCATCAAGCAGCAGGTTATAAACACCTGCGAAAAAAAAATATTCACCAAGACTCCCAATTTGGTTTCAAACCCAAGCACTCCACCCTCCATCCACTAATAAATTTTCACACGGATGCAACGAGAGCCTTAAATAGGAACGAATGTACCGTAGGCTGCTTCCTTGACGTCGAAAAAGCATTCGACTCAGTATGGACAGCAGGGCTTGTTTTCAAATTAAATCAGTTCGGTTTCCACCCACATCTCAATTAACATAAAAAAATTTAAATGAACATAAATCACCACTCAAGGCAATAGAAGCTAATGTCCCCCAAGGCTCCATTTTAAGCCCAATCCTCTTTAATCTCTACACTTGCGACCAACTTCCAAACGAAAATGGGACAACACTATTTTACGCTGATGACTCCCTCACGTATGCCCAATCTCGCTGCCCAAATTTGGCTATAAATAAAGTCAACCTTCACCTTAAAAAATTAGCCTCCTACCACAGAAAGTGGGGTATCAAAGTAAATGTCCAAAAATCTGAACTGACTTGCTTTCGGAAACCTGGCATTGGGCGAAATCGCCTAGCTGCAAAATCCAAGACCATTGAAGCCATTTACAACAGGTGAAAAATAAAACCCACACAAAGTTCGAAATACCTGGATATCAAATTTCATGAATTGTTAAGATTCAATGACCATGCTAAAGCGACTATTAGCAAGGCCAATTTTGCATATAGCTTACTTAGTCCAAAAATTAACTTCAAGTACGGCCTCTCAACTCAGACCAAACTTCTGTTGAACAAACAACTCATTAGACCTGTTATTACTTATTGCTTCCCTATCTGGCATACTATTTCTCCTATATGGAAAGACTCAGCAAGCTTGAAAGAAAGATTCTTAGAGCTTGCACGGGATTCCATAGACGACCCAATGGAAAATTCTTTCCCAACGGAGTAGTCTATGAGGCAGCCAACATCGCTCCAATCCAGGAGTATCTATTTGAACTTGCGAACAAGCAAGTTCAAAAAATACCAAACCACCCAAACTCACTGATAAATTACCTGCCTGACCTTCTCATACCGGCAAACTTTAATTACCTCTCACCCCTGCTCTTAACGAAGCCCGAGGCTAGAAACATCTACCAGCTATATCATGGTAGAATAAGTTTCTACGACCATAAAGGTGATTACAATCGCGGGTAATCACATTTCAGCCACGTTTACTCAGAGAGTGTCTCTGAAGAAAACCAATGCCTTAGGAACCATTGATTCGTCAACACTCCCAAAAATCCACATCCTATCCTCTCATATCTCCTTCCCCCGCCCTGCTACTAACAACTAACTCCATGAGGAGAACGATATGAGGTACGACTGATAAGGCGCATCAGCTGTAATTGAAAATAAGACAATAACACTGAAAGTTCGCAAGTCACAAAGGACAACTGGCAACAAGAGGAAAAAAAAGACGACATCAAACTGAACTGAGGTCTAAAGATGAGCCCCAACGAACAAATGAGGACAAATAGAGAAAACATCGAGGGAAACTACGATAAAGCAAATAAAATTCGGCGCAAAACAAACTTGACTGGACTTGACATAGAAGACAATTGATAATCACAAGTCAGCCAGACAGAGCTCGCAGTGCAATATCTAGCAAGATCAATTTTGTTGCGAGTGAACATGCTCTCAGCCATCCGCCAGTGAGGTTAAGTGAAGCCATCTACCTAACAAGACTGTTCCAGAGAAGGCGAGAACACCCGCATTCTACATATTAAACCGTGTGTACATCCTCCCCTATTTTAGTGAGTACGAGATTATCCATATTTTGGTTACCGAGACGTGTGAATCCATGTTTATTCTACTGAATACAAGATCGGTCGTATTCTGTTCGCCGAGACTTGTGTAAATCTACATCTGCTCTAGTGAATACGAGACTGCGTATTTTGTTTATGGCGATGTGTGTGTATCCACATCTAGCTAGAGCCGGAAAAAGAGCGCTTTAACACACATGTAAGAGCGCTATTTTGGAAGCACGTAGCGCTTCCTCAGCCTATCATTAAGTTTTACCAATTCATCTTCAGGGATATCTTTTATTATAACATCAATATTATGGAGTTCCTGTGGGCTTTTTATTGGAAAGATGTTTAATTTTGTAATTCCTGGAAATACCTTCTTCTCTATTTTCCCTACTATAACTGTTTGCTTTGCTATGGCCTCCTCTTGTGCTTTTAGTAATTTTATAATGATAGTAAAGTTATCATTTTGTTCATTTAATTCCGTTTTTAGAGACTTATGAGCTTCTTCTAAGGAAATATATTTTTAATCACATAATGTACAATGGGGAAAATCTAAAGCGTCATGTTACCAAGTTTAGTGCATTTATTTCGCAAATAATCGTTTTCTTCTAGAAGTTCTTCTGCTGTTAAAACATTCTCTTTTTGGGTTCCTACAGTTGCATTACAACGATAAACTGGGGTAGCCTCAAAGTTCACATCCCCGAATTTTCTTTTCATAGAATGCATCGTAATCTGAAATATATAAAATGTAATGGTACCATTGGTATACTACTAACTACGTTTTCTAGTTCCTTAACAATCGAGAAATAATCGGATATTTGGTCAAATAACTTAATTGAGGATTTTTTGTAATTGAGGCGCTCAATTTCGTATGCTAGATATTTACATTTAAAATATTTTTTATTAATATAGCTTGAATAAAAGTAAGAAAGATAATTCTGCTAGAAATTTCTAACATTTTACAAATATTATCACAGAAAATATTTAAATAAATATAAATCTTCTGAAGACTATTCTTTCTTGTTTTTGAACAAACCATATTTTCAAATAAATGACCTTTTTCTCAGTAGCGCATTGTACCTACCTTAAGATAATTCAAACAGTAAGAAAATTTCACTGCACCTTTTATCACTAATGTTGGTGAAAAAGACTTCAAACAATTAAAATATTTTTATTATCACCAAAAATCTCTGTATCCTTCACACTGCACTTTCATCTAATGAATGACTAATGCGTTCTGACTCTATTTTGCACTTGTTCGTGGAAGCAACAACAGTACATCACGAACAAAAGCCGAAAGCCCGAATTTTATCCGCGATTAGGAGAAGTGCACATTTTTCCTATAAGAAAAGCTTCAAAAGCGCTGCAAATGAAGCGCTTCTGCAGTACCTCCGTCGGATGCAAGTTAGAAGCGCATTAACTCCGCTTTTTCTGGAAGCGCTCTTATTTTTCCCGCTGGGAGTCTACTGAGTACGAGACCATCCGTATTCTATTTACCGAGACGTGTGTGCATCCGCGTCTATTCCAGTGAATACGAGACCATCCGTATACTGATTCACCGAACGTGTATGTATCCATGCCTGTTCTAAATGAACACAAGCACATCCGTATTCTGATTAACCGAGCTGGGTGTGTATCCACGCCTACGCCTACGCCACGAGAATACGAGCCCATTCGTATTCTGTTTGCTGATCCGCGTGTGTGTTTCTTTATTTCTAGATTAGGGAATACCACCCTATCCGTACTCCAGCACTGTATTACATTCTATTCGTAGATAAACAACAGCTTAAGAGAAAAAATACGATGTTTTACCATCGATGTAAGAGTGCCGATATTATCGATGCACCATCGATGGCTTACAGTCGATGTCCATAGTTAAATGTCAAATGATGCTAATTTATTAGTCAGTCTGAATTAAAAAAATAGAAATCAATGAGGCGTCACTCACTTAAAATCTGATTATCTGAACGCACCTCCAATCTATTAGTTTTTAAGTTACTGAACTGGTGGTTAGATTGCGATGCGTAATGAAAAAGAAGAAGCGCGGCTGACAGCTGCCACCTGCCACGTCACTTTCTATTTCTTTTACGAAAAAAATTTACTGGAGTGTACACAACAAATTCTGGGTGCGCCATAACATTCAGGTTTTCAATTTGTTTGTTGTTTGTTCGAATCTTCCTATACGGACAGGATTTCAGGTTAAAAATCTTCAGCTTTGGAAAATTAAAATAATTTTTTTATTATAATAATGTTCATAGAAGCTGTACGCCAAACCGCTTTTTAAATTAGTTCTTGTCTGCTTGGATATAATTGTTATTGTTATTTTAAATAACGAAGCCAGGAACGAGCGTACTTTGGAAAAAATTGATAGCAATAATGCCAGTTGCCGATTTTGCTTGAAGAAGATAAAAACATTAGGCAACACAAGCAATTTAAAGTGTCATCTTGAATCCATGCACGCAAAAGTATTGGAGAAAAAGGATTCAATTTTAACCTCTGTTGAAAATAAAGCATCAGGTAATTTTTTATTGCATTAATATACATACCGCATAAAATGATATATACAGGGTGTCCCAGAAATCAACGTCAAGCCGGAATATTGCAATAGATCAAGTCGTAACAATTATCAGAAAAATATAAAAAAAATCTAAGTCATGTATTTTTCAAATTATAGACTTTTCTTTTGTTTTCGAGAAAACGTACACCCTGTGATGGTTTTTTAGCTCCTGTTGCTACAAATCTTTACTTTTTTTCAATTTTATATTTCTTATGTAATCCAGAATAGCGCTTATGTAACCTGCTGCTTTAAGTTCTAAGCCAACTGCTCCAGCTTGAAGAAAATGTCACATTTTGCCGAACCAAGAATAGAAAATTAATATTTCACCCAACTTTAACTGACTGTAATAAAAAAACAAGTACTACGCCAGTTTGGCATGTAACTTTAAAAGTTGACGCATTTAATAAGGATTCGAAAATGGTATAACACTTGCTACAATATTTCTTAGATTACGGCAAAAAAAATTTTTTTTTCTAGAAACCCAGTTTCGAAAAATTTCTTTTCACCTACTAAAAATGATTCTGGTGTACCCAAAGTTTGCCGTAAGACCGTAACTATAAGATTCTAGTTTGAGTGAGACGGAGAGTCATTACATGAAGTGTGAGTGAGACAGATAGTGACGCTTTCAAGTTAGAGATCCTAACTTTTTGTTGAATGTAGGACAAATTTTCCTTAAGTTTAAAATAATTATTTACAAAGGATGTTCAAACTGCCTTCCTTCAGCTGCAATACAAGTTCGACATATTCTTAAGAAGGATCGGGCTATCAGACGGGCAAATCTTCCAGTGTTGCCAAATTCAACTGCTTCCGTATTTCTGGAGCTTATGTTTTTGTAAAATTCGGTGAGCTATACTTTTAGGCACTCCTGTGCTTTCCTGGATTGCACGTACCGAAGTACTTGGGTCTACGTCCTCGTAAGGTAAGGAACTCTTACTTGGTTTGGAAGTCGGCCCTCTGTGGAGAGTAGACGATGCACATTTGTAAAAACTCAATGATTTGACGAACTAGCGTCACTATCTTGCTCACTCACATTTCATGCAATGACTCTCCGTCTCACTCAAACTAGGATCTTAAAGTTACGGTCTTACGGCAAGCATTGGGTACACTAGAATCATTTTTAGTAGGTGAAACACTTTTTTTCGAAACTGGGTTTCCTGAAGAAAAACTTTTTTTTCCGTAATCTAAGAAATATTGTAGCAAGTTTTATACCATTTTAGAATCCTTATTAAACGCGCCATCTTTTAATATTACTTGCTAAAATAGTGTAGTACATTTTTTTTACAGTACAGTCGGTTAAAGTTGGGTAATGTAATTATGTTGAATGCAATGTTGGTCAAAAATCTAACTTTTTATTTGAAACAAACTGACGCAGTTATGCTTTAACTTTTAACTGTAATTTACAGAAGGGTTATCAGTAGGTAAACTATGCGGGTTCTGGATCAAGTGCATGTGTACTTGATGTAGTACGTGGTCTTGTAGGGTACAATGTGACCTTTGTTTGACCTTGAAAATGGGGGCGGTGTTTGGGGCGTGGTCTTGTAGGCTACAATTTGACCTTGAGGGCTTAAAGATGGCGGTAGAACGTGATCTTATAGGGTACAATGTGACCTTTGTTTGACTTTGAAAATGGCGTCGGTATTTGGGGCGTGGTCTTGTAGGCTACAATTTGACCTTGAGGGTTTAAAGATGGCGGTGGTGTTGTGGGTGGTGACGTAAGTTGGGTTTTGGTCAATGTGGTGGTGGTGGTTGTGTTGGGTGTGTAGTAAGTGAGGATCATAAGAGGTGGGGGTGGCATGGGTTCGTGGAAAGCATTCGACCAATGAGGGCATGGTTGCGCATACACACGTCCATGCATGAATCGTTGTAATAAAGCATTCAGCCAATCGAGACCGCCGGATGTGTGCACGAATTTAATTTAAACAAAACAGGAAATGTGTGGGTGGAACACCTGGGCCGCGATAATGTGCAAGAACAACACCGGATGTTTTTCAAAGTTTGAATTGGGAATAACAGGAAATGGGTGGGTGTACAAACGGGGCCGCCGGATGTTTGCGTGAATTTATTTTGGGCAAAACAGGAAATGTGTGGTTGGAACACCTGCACAATATTTCCACTTGTTGCGAAATTCATGCTATGACTCATACATATTCAAACACTCATACATTGTGCAAGAGCAACACCGGATGTTTTTCAAAGTTTGAATTGGGAATAACAGGAAATGTGTGGGTGTACAAACGAGGCCGCCGGATGTTTGCGCGAATTTATTTTGGACAAAACAGGAAATGTGTGGGTGGAACACCTGCACAATATTTCCACTTGTTGCGAAATTCATGCTATGACTCATACATTGTGCAAGAACAACACCAGATGTTTTTCAAAGTTTGAATTGGGAATAACAGGAAATGTGTGGGTGTACAAACGAGACCGCCGGATGTTTGCGCGAATTTATTTTGGACAAAACAGGAAATGTGTGGGTGGAACACCTGCACAATATTTCCACTTGTTGCGAAATTCATGCTATGACTCATACATTGTGCAAGAACAACACCAGATGTTTTTCAAAGTTTGAATTGGGAATAACAGGAAATGTGTGGGTGTACAAACGAGGCCGCCGGATGTTTGCGCGAATTTATTTTGGACAAAACAGAAAATCGATTATTCAGGTGTATGGAGGAAAGAAAATGTATAAATATATTTTCATTTTTAACACCTGATCATTGGTAGTCTGACAATAGATAGGTTAACATACTTTCAAAAGGGGGACATAAAAAAAAATGTTTTGGGCTGATTCTATATGGGATGAAACGCATTTTTGTACCTGTCTGAATGGTTGGATGTATATGAAGATTGTGCAATCAGTTGTAAGATGTGTCTTAATGAAAGTATATATGACTGCTGAAAATGGTAAAAGATGCAAGGTATTAACTTTGACTAGAGGTCAACCAATTCCCTCAAATTTTGGGGAGATGCGCATCAATCCATTTGAACATGTTAAGATTGAAGTCAAGGGAGGAGAAATAACTGTAGTAGGCTGGCTACAAGATGGGACGATCAGACGTCCAAGTACTAATTTCTTCCTACATAACTGCCCGTTTGCAGGTGAGGAGGAGTGGTATCGTAAACCAATAAAGCAACAAGAAGCAAATAAATCAGAAAAAATAAAAGATGTAAAAGAGTGTGAAAGCAGTAATACCCAAACAAATTCTGATATGAAAATTGAGTAATAGGGTGGTATTGTATATAATCAATTAAATCACCGTAATAATGCATAGTCTTTGTCAACGTTTTGAGCAATCAACAACTAAACAAATAAAGAGATATTATGTCATTAAAAACTTTTATTTCATTTGCATTTGCATGCTCTTTATATGCAAATTGCTTAGCACTCCCAATCAATTTAAACTTAGGACAAAAATCAAGCGATAATATTGATTTTAATATACAGTTGCCAAATAATGATTCCATTCAAATTTCTTTATCATTTCGGCTACTTACACTAAGTAATGCTACTTATGATGCATTACCTACAACAACAACTAATATACCCTTAAATGATGATGATTCTTCTGTTATCTCTTCAGAAAATGGAACTGAATCACCTAAGGAAACTGATGTGGAATTAATACCAGAAAATAGTGTAGTGAGTGTTGAGGAGGCAATTGAAGGATTTAGGCAAAACTTAATAAACAAAGAAAAAGATATAGGTGGAATTATAGAGAGTGATCGTGTGTTTTACAGGCATTTTAAATTAAACTTTGAGGAGGACAAATCAATGAGAGTTCGATGTACATATGATAGCAACTATGAGCATAGAACTCTAAAAATATCCTGTTATGAATATCATGAACTTGAAGGAGAACGAATTTTGAGTAATGGTGAAATTGAATACTTCAGAGAGAATGACTCTACATATAAATCAGACATCACATCTGTTGATTTGAGGAAAATGAAGCAGACTTACAACATGGACATTTCATAAACTTTAGAGTTCCAGTTGAAGTGAATAAAGTTTATAATATTATGTGAATAAAACAATTGATTTTTTAAAACAAAAAATTGTATTTTATTAAAAATTATCCATAAATTTCTTATACAGGAAAACATTTTGTAATGCACATACACCATTATGTATCATACATCGTGGTACATCAACATATTTTTTTCTTAATTCTTCTGATATAGGACACCCCTTTTCATCTAAATTGTAAATTGGTACATTATTTTCCAACTTTAATATATCGGTAATCCACTTGATTTTTTCATTTCCTTTCATATATATGATTTTGTCTTGGAGAATGTCTTTAAAAAGGGGTGTGATACGATCTTGTGAAGTAAATCCTCCATTCCAAACAAATCCATGGTGATATTGATTTAACCATTTTGCTTGATTCTGTAGCTCCGGCGGTAGATTTTCAAAGTTGTATATTGGTTTCAAAATAAAGTGCTGTAGTTGATTATCTTGAGTTATAATGGCAATTTCCTTTAAGATGAACGTATTTCTAGGACCTTTGAACCCTTGAATATCAATGATGCAATTCATTTTTTCTACAGTTTATGAACTTCACTAGTTAGCGGATTGTACTGAACTATTCTATCATGTATAAGTAGACAGTATGCTGCAGTATTTTTCGGTATATTCACAGATGTTTGAAATTCTATGCTTACATCTACAGGACCAGTTTTGAGATATTCATTTTGACGTGAGCAATCAATAACAACTAAAGGAGCCAAGTTTTTGAACTGCTCTTTAGTGAGTAATGGTTCAGGTCGGTGGTTGTAGTATGACTGTTGGAATTTACAATACATCTCATATAATATAGCGTATTGATCTATATTATATTTTATATTCAAATCATTGTATGGATATTTTTCAGAATTTAGATAAACTTTTAGGTCTGTTAGGTTGCAGTGATCAAATTTGGATGCATCTTTTTCACTCGAATCTTTACGGTCAGTTTGTAAAGCAAAAATCACATATCTTGGTTTTTCTAGTTGATTAACTGTTTTAACAGCCCATGTATGGCGGGTGGACTGTGGTGGCGATGGATATTCATACAAATCCCAACTTCGAAATACCATTTCAATTGACCGATTGCTTTCAGTAATTTTCAATAGAGACAACTTTTCCATATCAGCTACAATAACATGTGGCAGATGCCATTGTAATTTAAGTATATTTACTGTGCCATCACAGTCTTTGGCATAAATTGCATTTAGGTCCATTCTGGAACGAACCAAAACTAGTTCATGTTTGGCATTAATAACTATTTTCTTATAATCTTCAGCAAATCCAAGAAGATATTTTAGTGGTATGCAAAAATTAAAGTTTCTTTCTGTGTTAAGAGTTATATTGGTGAGAGACCATCCTGAATTTAGAAGCATTTTACTTTCACTTTCGTTTAATGAAAGCTTATTCTTCATCGTTGAAGTAAGACCAACATTTTTATTTCGATTAATTTGTACTCCATTTATTTCATATCGGATCTCCTCAAATAAAAATGCCATCGCATTATTAGTTAACTTTACATCGGGAGTTTTGTCAGCCGCCCTAGGAGTACATTCCAATTTCCCTTCAATGTAAATAAAACTTTCACTTGGAAGTACATAGATGTCTTGATGTTGAATAGCTATACGTATTTCATCATTGTTTTTGAAAGAGTTCGTAAAGGGTGAGTAACTATGATATTCAATTTTTGCGACACTATTATCATAGCTTACAGCATCCTTGATACTCAAAACTTCACTCATTGCTCGTCTTTTATGATAAATCCTAAAGATCTCAAGTAATTCTTATTTTGTGTGGTAAGTTTGAACCTTTTTTCTCTTTGAGGTCTAATTTCGGTGAGAGTTGTAGGAGAACTGTTGTTGAGGGTAACTAATGTACGTAATATATCCTTATTATATATTATCATGTTGCGGTTTAAGATGTAACCGAGCTGTTATTGTCTCCCCTCTAAAATTTATTAAATCACCGTCCTGATTAAGGAGCTTTAAGCTAATGGAAGTAATTCTTCGAGTGGTTAGCGGTAAATAAATGACGTTCTTTGGTACCTCAATTATCTTATAACCAGGACCCACCTTTGGGGAGAACTCATGTATTGTATGTACTCGTGTATCATTTATGAATGATCCACTTATTATATTGCATTCCACTCTTATTGCATTAACTTTAATTATATTAACTGGTAAATCTGATACATGCAATTCATTAGGCTCCAGCTGTCGCTTACTAAACCCTAAAAGGGATCCGATTGTACCCTCTTTGTTAAAGTAAATAGGTCCACTAGATTTGTTTTCACTTTTCAAAGTATTATTGTTCGCACGCAATATTATATGGTAACTCTCTTTACTTAATTTACTTAATTGATTCTCAAGATATTCAGCTATGTCATCTATCTCATACGATCCTGTAGGTATTTCTATAACCGCACCCCCAATGTGAAATAGATTATTTTTTTTATTCTCAACATTTGGTATTGAATTGTAAGTTTGGAAATCAATTAACCCACATACATAATCTCTTGACAAATCTATGGGTGGGAAATACTCAGTTGTTAATATAGATGAATTTCCGCTTAATGTAAGTGTTAATGACATCGTGGTGTAATTTAAAATGACGCAATTATCTGGTTTCCTCCCCCATTTATATATATATATTTGTAAAGGCAATGAGAATCATTTCAGTTTTAACCACAGGTGGATTCAGTAGTACAAGAAGGAAATAAGATTAAATGATGAAGTGCAAATATTTCTTAAACATTTCGATATTAGCAGATTCTTGCAAGAGTATGACAAGTTGTTACTAGAAGAACATAAGGAGGAAATAGAAAAATCCTACCGCTTTTTGGATGAATATAAAGAAATGAACATTTTGACTTCAAAATATGGGGAGCATTATGAATCCTGCAGTTGGGCTTACAATACTTCAACATCGGGTCCAGATACTTGTAATTGCCGGCATGTTAAAAGAGAATTTTTGCGAATATCCAAACTATTGAAGTTATATAATAGAATTAAGGGGCCTTGTTGTTCCTATTGTATAAAGGAAATATTTTAAATAAATAAATAAAAATACATACATATTCTTTTATTTTTCGTAACAATCATACAAAAATTTCAAACATAAATGACCACATATTACAGAGTTATATGTTTGATATGGGGAATAATTATACCTTACATTACTAGTTAAATATTTTAAAATTTCTAATGGTGGTTGTAGATTTCCAAAGCTATCAAAGTACTGAATATCTTCATCATTTTTATAGTACGCTACCCAATGAGTTCCTGGACCGGATGATATATCCAAGTTGATAATACCGCATTCCTTCTTGTTAAGTTTCTTTGGAAGCTTATCACGCATGAAAACTCCTCGAAAATGTGGTAGATCCTTTGCATATTTAAGTAAGTCTACCTCAGTTAGCGGTCTTTTAGGCAGCGTTTTCAATAGTTTTTTGGTTCTGGGTTTAAGTACAACCCCAATCCTTTTTTATGAGGTTTTAAGTAAAGGCCTTTTCCTACTAGCTTGGATTCCATTTCTTCATTATGCCTCTTACTCTCTTTGAGCTGCTCTTTTGCATCTTTAACAGAATTAACAGCGTTTACAATAGCTGATGCAACTCCTCCTAGCGATCCTAAAGCAGAAAGACCTGCAAATAAAGGAACGAGGAATGGTAAAATACCGCCAGTTTTTGGTATAGGTATGACTCGTGGAACTTTCACATATTTCTTCCTATATTTAATTGTATCTCCTACTTCCTTTCGTGCCAACGCAATGGCTCTTTGCAAAGAATCAGGTTTTTGCCTTTGAATAGATTTTCGCACCTTTGAGATAACCGCTCTCAGGGTAATGTTTTTCTTAACTTTTTTATTTTTCTTTCGTGTGCTCATTTTCTTCTTATTCCTCATTTTCGCCATACCCATCCCGAATTTAGCCTTAGCATTCATGATATTGGTAACTAGCAATGCGTTTGCACGCTCACCTAGGTTTGCGTCAGTAGATTTAACTCGACTCCAAGCCTTTTCAGCCAAAATCCGATCTGCTATGTTGCGATCTGGTGTACTTTTAAATTTAGAGTAGGCAATATCGTGTTCTTTACATGCGCTATCTAAAGGATTAATACCAGGATCACCCCGAGCTAATCTTTTTGCTAGTTTCGTACCAGGTCCGCAATATTGGTAGCCTGGTAAGTGTAATTCAAACGGCAACCTATTAATGAGTGTGGTAATTACCCCCGCTCCTTTCTTATTATGCTCAAGCATAAGTAAAATGTATTTAGCCTTCAACACTCAGATACAAACTAAAAAAGTATTTAAATTCAGTAAGCATTTATAGGTTGTAGTTAGTATTCAAAATGAAGTTCATTAAGCAAAATCTATCGCTGCCAATAAGAAATAATGATTTTCAGAGCAATGTTAAAGAAACTGGAAGACATAGTTCATTATTACCCAATAGTATACGTGCTCTAATAGTTGGTCCCTCCCATTGTGGAAAAACAAATGTTATGATTAGTTTGCTGGAACATCCTAATGGTTTGAGTTATGAAAACGTTTATGTATATTCAAAATCACTCTACCAATCAAAGTATTTATACTTAAGAAAACTTTTGTCCCCCATACAAGGATAATGATAATGTTATACCATTTGATGAGGCAAAAAAAAATTCAGTTTTTATTTTTGATGATGTAGCATGTGGGAAACAAGACAACATACGCTCTTATTTTTGTATGGGCCGACATAATAACATTGATAGTTTCTATCTTTGTCAGACTTATACTCATATACCAAAACACTTGGTACGAGATAATGCCAACTTTCTCATTTTATTTAAACAAGATGATACAAATCTTAGGCACGCTTATGATGATCATGTTAATACGGATATGAATTTTTATATTTTCCGAGATATGTGTGCTAAGTGTTGGTGGTATAAATATGGGTTTCTGGTGGTAGATAAAGACAGCCCCTTAAGCAAAGGACGTTATCGTCAGGAATTCGATACATATATTTCTGTATAAATATAACAGACCCGTTAAAGCAGTCAACAGACCAGTTAAAGCACTTACGAGAGCAGTTAAAGCTGTTAACAGACCAGTTAATAAAGCCGTTAACAGATCTGTTAAAGCAGTTAACAGATCGTTTTAAAAATAAATATCATTACAAATGGGTAATAAGAGGGAAATCATTACGAATAAGAAGGATTTAATCAAGGATATTATTAAAACTAGGAATTCTATCAAGAAAAAGTATCGAGCTATAAAAACGGGGCGAATCGATGTTGAATCCCAACTTGAAGAGACATTTAAGCCCATAACAAAACCACTTAAAGAGCTTGTAAGTGAAACAAAAGTAAAACATCGTGCTGATATCAAATCAGAACCTAAAAAGGAAAATAAAATAAATGAAGATGATGATTATGACAGCTTCGAGTTAAACCCAAAACAAATGTATATGAAAATGGAACCAACAAGCACACCGCTGAAGTATAGAGACTCTTCTTTAATGTCATCACAAGATGAGTATGGAACACCAACTCATTCAAGAACCTTAGCTAATAAATCAGACTCCACCCTCAACTTATCAACTGGCTTAGTTAATAAATATTTAGAATTGTACCTAGACAAAAGCCCTAAAATTGACTACACTTACGGTGTTTATATGGATGATGGGAGGTGGAAAATTGGAAAATATAGCATTGACATTGATGAACAAAATTTAATTATTAATGGGAAGCAATATAACGTAACAATGGGGTTATGTGAACTTCTTTTTATGAAAGAACCATCAAAGAGTTTATATGATGAAAAAGATTTAGCTCATTATCGAGAAATCTTGGAAGATTCTTATGCCCATAGACGTGAATATAGTGCAGATGGACAAATAAAAGGTAGTAGAGGCTCCAAATATAAGGATATTATAAGTAAATTTGGCAGCCATAAAGGTATTGGACTCATGAAGCTGCCCAGAGAGGCTATTGACTATGTTTACTGGGATAATCCAAATGAATTGGTAGACAGATTACGACTCTTAATTGGCTCTCAAGTAGCTGGGAATAATAGTCATAACAATGAAATTGTTTCCATTATTGAGGAGTTATGGGAGTCTGATTTAATTTTATAAAAAGCTTCCTTCCGCTTTTTATATATTTATTCATGAAATGACTGTTGATAAGTTCGGACGATCGCTAAGAGATGGTAATATTGAACGAGGTTCTCCTGGACCTCGAGGAGAACGCGGTCCCTCTGGGCAACCAGGCGAAAGAGGCCTCACCGGACCTGCAGGAGTAGGTTTTCTGCTAACATCAGATAATAACTATGATATGCAATTCAGCAATTTTAAGAATCTCAAAAATCCAGAAGAAGATAGTGATGCTGTAAACAAGCTATATATAGATGAGGCAATAGATAAATATTTAGACCTCTGCAAATCCCATAGTAGTTTAGAAACAAAAACAGCTAAGAGTGAATTAGAGGAAGAGCTTGCGAATGTACATAATATTATTAAAATAACTAGAGAAAAACTGGAAACATTGACCCAATCGCACATAAATAAGTCATTTGAAAAGTTAAAAGTTTATATTGATACAAAGTGCGAAGACATTGAAAAGAACTTACGAGGGTTAATAAATGTAGAATCTCTTATAGTCAAAGCTAACAATGAGTAAAGAGGCCCTTGTGAGTGAGCTGCACAAAGCAGCTCGTCGAAATTTTCCCAGGCGTCGTGTCATTATGAAAGATTTGGATGATCTCTGGCAAGCAGATTTGGTTGAAATGGGTGCTTATGTTCGTGAAAATAATGGCTTCTACTATTTGCTAACAGTGATTGATACATTTTCCAAATATGCTTGGGTAGAACCTATTAAAAATAAAACACTGGAAAACAGGTAACGGCAGCAATGGAAAAAATTCTAAAAAGCGGCCGGGTACCTAAACATTTGCAGACAGATGATGGTAAAGAGTTTTATAATAAAACATTCCAGACACTAATGCTAAAATATGGAATCAAACACTATTCGACTTTTAGTATAATGAAAGCCTCAATAGTTGAAAGATTTAATAGGACGTTGAAAGGCATGATGTGGAAAGAATTTAGTAAGAATGGTTCCTATCGTTGGATTGATTTTGTACACAATCTTGTTTATGAATATAATAATAAAAAGCATAGGACAATTAAAATGCGACCCTCTGATGTTAATCACATTAATAAAAATCTTCTACTACAAACAGTATACAATCACATAAAAATGGTGGAGAGAGCAAAATATAAGGTTGATGACTATGTTCGCATCAGCAAGCACAAACATATATTTGAAAAGGGGTACACACCGAACTGGACGACTGAGATCTTTAAAATTAAAACCATACAAAATACGAATCCGGTGACATATCTTCTAGAGGATTATGAGGGACATCCAATCAAAGGAGGATTTTATGAAAAAGAACTACTAAAGACGAAATATCCACATGATTACCTTGTTGAAAAAGTATTGAAGAAGAAACAGAATAATTTTTTTGTAAAATGGCTAGGGTTCTCTGCAAAACCCAATTCATGGGTCGATAAAAATGAAATATTATAAATAAAAATAGCATTTTAAGTTATCAAACCATCTTTTATTGCTTTATACTAAAATGCCCCCAAGCAAGTGTGTCTGCTGAATTTTCTTTTAAAAACCGCTTATTATCATGAGAGCTTAATGCAATCTTACTTTGTCTTATGCTATATACATTGTGCTTATCTGATCGTATGTATTGCTGGGTTCTTATCTGTTCAACAGAGTTATTCAGACATGTTAAGTAATCATCAAAACTAATACTATTTTTTATTACATTTAATTTAACGCCTTTGACTTTTTTTATCGAATCTTCATTATTTACTCTTATACTATACATTTTTGATCTTAATCCTATAAATTCGGTCATTACTTTCCCATTCAATTCATCTTTCATAACCCCAGGAACTTTTTTATTTACTAAAGGTATATTATATACATTATTCTGTGGATAATCGCTAGTATCAAAATAATTAACATCAGATCTTATGATTCTATAAATATCATCACACTTAAATTCATAAATTAGAGAGTCGGTATCAGTATATAACAGTTTACAATTTTTATCCATTTTTGGTAAAATATAATCATAATGAAATTTATAAACACATGTTTTAGAGATATCAAGTATACACATTCCTATATAAATGGGTTTATTAAAATAAACTTCAGTCTTATTTAATTCAACGGCAACCAAATTTCTATCGAAAATAGATCTGCTGTGGAAGTTCGGTTTAGCTATCATAACTTTAGCTCCATATCGACCTTCCCACTTAGTAAGCAATTTTACTATTGAATGTTTACGTACGTTTTCCATGGTTTTGCCAAAGACGGCATTATTCATAAGCTTATATTTGTTTTTATCAAATTCATTTCTAGCTTTCTACGCATTTCCGTATTTAAGTCAATATATTTCTTTAACCACGGAGACTGATTGAATTGAAGAACTCGATGTATTTTTTTCAAAATAAGTCCATGAGCTATGCACTGCTTCAGATTTTTATAATGAATGACATACGTTTCTTTATTAAATAATGTAGTCATCAGTTTTTGCTCCTTAGATCCAGTAGGTGCTTCATGTGTTGGACAAAATGGTAAATCTGAATGCTTATCATGCAAATGTTGTGGGTACTCGAGATCGACTTCTAAGATGTAACCTAATGGAGATTCATCCGATACATGAGTAATTTCTATATCCGTATTCACCCATTTGAAATCATGTGTTGGAAGATACTGGGACATTGCCCAACCATATAAATTATTAACATCAAAGTACATGAGATATTTGGAATCCTCTTGATCGTTATAGTTTATCATATAGCTATTATTCGCTTTACTATATCGATTTGAACACTGACTTATTCCACCTCGAATTCCTCGTTCTATGAACATAACCATATCGACATCGGTTAACAACTCCAGCTCTATTTTGGTATATTTCAGCATAGCATCCCATGTTAATCCTGGTAGAGTAAAATAGTGCGCAGGATCCAAACCATATGTTTTTGCACATACCTTTCTAAAATTCTCAAAAACGTCGGCTAAAAGTAGAACATCGATCTTTAAATACAAATCTGAATATTCACCAAGAGTTTGATGCGAAATGTTTTCCACACAGTTTGTGCATGTAAGTAATCATCATAAGAAATATCAGACTCATTTAATTGACTATAAAACGCTTCCTGGGGTGGTAATGTTACCTCATCCAATTTTCCCCAGTCGCTGGTGTAATCATAAGGAAATACACCTTTTCTCGTTACTAGCTCAAATTCTGAAGAACTCAAATGGTTCCACTCCTTTTTTGTTATAAGCAACTGTTCTTTAGGTAAATATGACGCCAGTTTATCTAAAGATGATGCCATAAATTTGAATGAATCAATAAAACGGAATTTAATTTCACTAGCTTTAACATTCTTTGTAAATGATATATATCGTTCTTTATTAATTGGCAAAAGATCCACTCTGCCTTCAAATGCAGTTGCAACTTCCTTTATTATAAAGTGAGCATCATAACCGCTCAAATTGTGGAATACTACCGGAATTATACGTGTATCTTGATAATTAAGATTACATTCTTCATGAGCTGGAGCTCTATATTTTCCTGTTAGATGGCAATGATCTCGTACACGTTTTATTCCAATTGCAAAAGGTTGTTCACAAATATGACAATATCTGCCTTGTGTAAATTGCACTTTCTCATCTTCAGTTAACCTAATGAGTGGTTTAATCTCTGAAAATATGTCCTCTACCTTTCTCAGAATCTGCTGTAGTTGGTCTACGAACCAATGCTGACAATCAGCACCTCTATAAGAACGAAAGGCACTCAGGCTACTATTAAAAGAACAGTTGAAATAATATCCCACACCGTAGACCTCATGTTTTTGGTATCTTGTTGTTTTCCCCAACTCATCATTAGAAACAGGTTTCAACAAACATTCTAAATCGGCATATATTATAAAAGGTGCGCTTTCCTTAAAATTAAAATTTTTAAATTTCAACCATTTATTGTATTCTGTTGGCAAGAGAATTTTGCACTCATTTATTTTCGCACAGTCATCAACATGTGCAGCTAGTTTTTCTTCTGAATAGAAGTAATGAAAGCATCTATCACAAATATACTGTTTTCTATTTGTTTTAGAGAGTTGATACGAAACTAGGCGTGACAAGTCTTTAATCCAACAATAATGGTATTTAATTTCAAAGTTAGAATCCTCCTCCTCATCATCATCATCATCATCATCATCTTCATAATAATTCTGAATTAATAATAAATTAACGTGTTTATCTTGCCGGTCTTTTGTTAGACGAACTGGAACTGTGTGAAGTTGTTTTTTTCTTTTTTCCAAAGCAAATATGTTTACGCATATAGCATTCACCTTTTCAAATTTAGTTATTTCATTTAATTCAAGAGGTAAACCAATTCCATTCAAATTCAAGATCTCGCTGTAATGTGGATAACTTGATACTCTATTTGAATTATGTTCGGCTGGGTAAAGTGCTGAAACTATAGCCCATGCAAAGCATGCAGAATCCTTATTATTAATGTTAATGCACGCATGTTTACACTTTATTTCAGGTGGTAAGTCGATATATGATGACCCTCGAAAGGGTTCGTACTTATTAATATTGACGGCTAAATTAATAATACTTGATAAAGCCCATCCACTATCACGCTCTTGAAATTCTTCTAGTTGAACTAGTATATTCTGTTGAATATTTTCAAAAAACCATTGCTTTAAATCTGTGCCACGATCTACTACCACATTCTTTGTATTGAAATATTTAAATTCAAGCACATCATCATCCTTTCGAGTAATTTTAAACTCCCCACAGAACGTAGAATTAATTTTAAGTGTGTTATACTTCTTTAAAATGTTTTGAATTCGTCGTGAAAATAAATGTTGAGCATCTTCTAAAAATATTTTGGGGTCCTTATGAATTAAATTAACTACTACTCCTGTCCTGATTCGATCCATAAATGCTGATTCTACATCCTCCCAAACTATACGAGATTTTCTAGACTCTCCTTGAGAACTATTACCCCGACCACGATGCAACAGTGAATGTAGCTTTACTTTAAATCCCTTGAGTTCTATAATACACCTTTGAAGACACCTTTTAGTTCCCATATTGGAACTCATCCTTAACACTGAACACGATCGCTGAATATATAATCTGCATTTTTTAAGAACATCATTGATTTGGTTGTCCAGAGGACCATTTAAATTTCTCAAGGCCATTTTAATTTCATCAACCATATTCACTACGTTCTTTATAATTGAAGCCATTGTTCTTAAACAAATTAAAATAGTGTTTGAATGTAAAATTGCACCAATAACGGATTAAATACACAAATAACCTTCGGCTTTAGGTATTATCACAAACTTTGACAATTAGTGCATAAGCGTCCAGTTTTATACAAAAATATAACCACGCCCTCTAATACTGCAAACACCTATACAAAAAATGTTGAAATATAACCACCCCCTCTAATGCTGCAAACACCCTGCACCAATTTCTTGGTAAAAAAAACAACAACCATATTATGAGTCAACTTTTTTGTTATTTTATTTGTTTTTTTATATAAAATACATATTTAATATGTTTGGTTATAAAAATTCACTGGCTCAATGAATTCACTTAATTCAACAGGATGTGAAATCTTAAGATTAAACGATTTTCCAAATTCACCCTCATTAACTATACAGAAACTTGCTTCTTTGTTGATATCTTCTAGAACCTCATCAGATAAATTATTGAAACGTTGTGTTAGGTAAATGACATTAGCCTCCAGTTCCAATAAAATCCTTTGACCATATTGGGTTGAACATCTCCGTGCCTTTAATACCGTATATGCTTTATTAATCAGCATATCCTTTACTTTTAAAATTTCCTTGTAGGTGCTGCAAGCGTTGACCTTGTTTAAAACTCTATTTATTCTTTGTTGCTGGTCCATTATTTCTTCTAAATCAGATAAATTTAAAATAAAATAAACGTTGATGTAGCTTCCGAGGAATCTTATCTTATACTGATAAAGTTCAAATTATATCTTTTACCTTATATACCTTATTCCAAGCTAAAAATAAATTATACACGCTGTTTTTTTTTGCTGATAAGCTTTAGCGCGAGAAAAAGTCTCAATTGAGCTAAAAATAAACGCAATATAAAATTTTCTATTTTTAAAAATATACATCATTCCCATTTAGCTAGCAACTAAAAACTCCCAACTTGTATAAAAAGTTCCCACGGTCCCCAAAATTTTCCCACGCTCAACCGTCCTAATACCTAAAATTCGCGCAAACATCCGGCGGCCCCTTTTGTACACCCACACATTTCCTGTTATTCCCAATTCAAGCTTTGCAAATTGTCCAAAATAAATTCGCGCAAACATCCGGCGGCCTCGTTTGTACACCCACACATTTCCTGTTATTCCCAATTCAAACTTTGAAAAACATCTGGTGTTGTTCTTGCACAATGTATGAGTCATAGCATGAATTTCGCAACAAGTGGAAATATTGTGCAGGTGTTCCACCCACACATTTCCTGTTTTGTCCAAAATAAATTCGCGCAAACATCCGGTGGTCTCGTTTGTACACCCACACATTTCCTGTTATTCCCAATTCAAACTTTGAAAAACATCTGATGTTGTTCTTGCACAATGTATGAGTCATAGCATGAATTTCGCAACAAGTGGAAATATTGTGCAGGTGTTCCACCCACACATTTCCTGTTTTGTCCAAAATAAATTCGCGCAAACATCCGGCGGCCTCGTTTGTACACCCACACATTTCCTGTTATTCCCAATTCAAACTTTGAAAAACATCCGGTGTTGTTCTTGCACAATGTATGAGTATTTGAATATGTATGAGTCATAGCATGAATTTCGCAAGAAGTGGAAATATTGTGCAGGTGTTCCACCCACACAGTTCCTGTTTTGCCCAAAATAAATTCACGCAAACATCCGGCGGCCCCGTTTGTACACCCACACATTTCCTGTTATTCCCAATTCAAACTTTGAAAAACATCCGGTGTTGTTCTTGCACATTATCGCGGCCCAGGTGTTCCACCCACACATTTCCTGTTTTGTTTAAATTAAATTCGTGCACACATCCGGCGGTCTCGATTGGCTGAATGCTTTATTACAACGATTCATGCATGGACATGTGTATGCGCAACCATGCCCTCATTGGTCGAATGCTTTCCACGAACCCATGCCACCCCCACCTCTTATGATCCTCACTTACTACACACCCAACACAACCACCACCACCACATTGACCAAAACCCAACTTACGTCACCACCCACAACACCACCGCCATCTTTAAACCCTCAAGGTCAAATTGTAGCCTACAAGACCACGCCCCAAATACCGACGCCATTTTCAAAGTCAAACAAAGGTCACATTGTACCCTACAAGATCACGTTCTACCGCCATCTTTAAACCCTCAAGGTCAAATTGTAGCCTACAAGACCACGCCCCAAATACCGACAACCACCACCACCACCACATTGACGAAACCCCACTTACGTCACCACACACAACACCACCGCCATCTTTAAACCCTCAAGGTCAAATTGTAGCCTACAAGACCACTCCCCAAACACCGCCCCCATTTTCAAGGTCAAACAAAGGTCACATTGTACCCTACAAGACCACGTACTACATCAAGTACACATGCACTTGATCCAGAACCCGCATAGTTTACCTACTGTTATTCATGGTTACATCACAGAAAAAAAACTGACGAAAAGTTAATATTTGCAGTCACAGGACTTGAAAGATCATCACAGGGTGTCAGTTTTTAAGATTTATTGTTGAATCCATATTTTGAAAAATATATGACTAAGATTATTTTCCATATTTTTCTGATAACTGTTACGACTTGGTCTATTGCCCGATTCCAGCTTGACGTTGATTTCTGGGACACCCTGTATATGTATATAAATAATATTTATACTGCACTTCTAAGATCATGATACATCCACATCCTGTTTGCCTGATGATAATATAACTAATCCAGTATCTTCAAAAAAAAAAGTGTATTGGAAATATTCAGTCGGAGTCCCCATCTTGCTCTTATGCTTCGCCTTTACAAGATGGTTTTTAAAATAGGGCAAGTACATCAAAACCAAAGCAATAAACAGTGTCAGCATCATTTAAAAAAATTTCTTCATTTGTTGACGGGGCGCGAAATTCAATAAAATTACGCATGCTATCGTGTATATGATCTTCCGAGACTGTCAGCCTTTCAATATCGTGGAGGATGATGGGTTTAAAGAGCTTTTTAAAATGTGCACTCCTCTTTACAAAGTACCCTGCGCAAAATCAATTAAGCGCAATATTTTAACAAAATTTGATATTATTTCGAGTGCTTACAAGGATAAGTTATCGAAGATTTCATTTTGTTCTATAACGACTGATATATCGATAGACACCGTGCAGACAAGAAGCTTCCTCGGCATTACAGTTCACTTTGTGGAGGATAAAACTGTTCAATCAGCAACTCTTGGAATTTATGATCTGGAGGAACGTCATACTGCGGAATACATCGCAATAACACTGGAAGATGTGTGTCACAAATGGCGGATTACAAAGCAAAAAGTAACTGCAATTGTCACAGATAATGGTGCAAATGTAGTGAAAGCATCTGATATTGTTTTTGGGAAAAAGCGTCATATTCCCTGTTTTGCGCACACGATAAATCTAGTCGCAGAAAAAGGAATGGAGTCCGTAAAACATCTCATTGAGTTAATCACCAAGGTAAAGAGCATTGTTACTTGGTTTAAGCAAAGCGTGGTAGCCAGCGACGAACTGAAAAAATGAAATTCTACGTTAAAATTATTTAAGAAGTTCCGACTCGCTGGAACTCCAAATTTTATATGATTGAGAGATTTCTGGAGCTTCGTCCTAAGATCAATGATATCCTTAATCGTCACGTAACATCACCACCAATGTTAACTCCTTTAGAAAATGAGCAACTTCAAGAAATTTGTAATATTTTACGGCCTTTAGAAGCAGCCCCGCGATAAATTTGCGGTGAAAAATATGTCACGTGTAGTTTGGTCATACCAATGAAACATTGTTTGACGCAGCAAGTGATAAAACTTAATCCATCTCATAAAATCGGAAAAGAGAAACGTGAAGCTCTGCTAAGAGAAATAAAAAAACGTTTAGATCCAGCTGAATATGTAAACATATTATCATTATCAACCCTGTTGGATCCCCGGTTTAAAAAAATACACTTCCGAGACCCTATTGCCTGTTCCAAGGGAACCAAAATGCTGCGAGAAGAAGTAATAGAACTATTAGGAAAAAAATTACCAGTTGATTCAGATTCGGATTTGTCATCGAAATCTTGTAAGTAATTTAATTATTATTTTAAGTTTTGCGAACAAAAAGATTTTATGGGTGAGAATTTTAATTTATGGAGTAATCATCATAAGATGATAAGAGAAAATTGGGGTGGACGCCACGTAAAGGGAGAAGAGGAATTACCAGCAGATTCGGAAGTTTCTCTGTATTTACGAGCACCTCCTGTTGGACGATTAGGTGACAAAGCCTCAGATATTTGGGAAGACTTAAGAACATCTTACCCAAATTTACTCAAAATTGCGATCAAGTATTTTACTACTGTAGCGACTTACGTTCCCTAGGAAAGATTATTCTCAAAAGCCGGGGCAACTTTAACGCAACAAAGAAACCGTTTAAGGGGTAAAATGCTTTCGAAACTACTATTTCTCCACTCTGTAGAAATTTTTTTTTTTTTCATTTATAAAAAATAAAATTAAAACGAATGAAAATAAAGTAAATTGATAACAGAAAGGGAGCAGTACACATTTTTTTTATATTAATTTGCATGGACACTGAAATAGAAAACGCATCGATGTTCGATGGTGCGGAACATCGATGGTTTCTGGTCAATGTTCTTCAAACATCGATGTCAACATTCGATGTTAATATCGATGTTTGCCTTCAATGATTACTCCACGATGTCGTACCCTAGATTAAGAACCCATTTACCCTGGCTTTCTCTAGAACTGACCCGCACCACATCCAACTACGTTATAAACCTTCGTCACATAATTATGAATAGAGGTACGGCCTTCACGCCCGAAGCTTTGAAGCAATATTGTAATCAGAGATGCCTTCAACGAACCAGCAAAGTAGTACAACAATTTTTCTGCGCTTCAGAGTCTGTTAAGATCGACAACACCCCTGAGTATATATCGGACGCCTTTCGACCTACTGATAGGTGTCCCCATGAAGAAAAGGGAAGATATGGACCTTCTTCAAGTATTCAGAGAGAAACTGACAAACAAATTCAGCGAGGAAAGCAAGGAGAAAATTGTCAAGATTCAGGAAGAAAACAAAACAGGATACGACAAAGGGGCCCAGTCGCCATTTTCTGAATGCAGTATGATCCGGATCTCAAGTTGTATCCGTACTACTTTGGTCCATATGAAGTAACAAATTTTATAGGATAAAAACGCTGCAAGTTGAGGAAAGTTTGCTTATATGAAAGGCCGAATGTAACGTCATCAGAAGCAGTCTTTTTGAAATCTTAGGGGACTATTAAGAATCAACCTCTTCTGATGGTGAAACAATGTCCGAGGTGGACGTTTTCCAGAACGGCGGAATGCAGGAACGACGACACTTCAGCGTTCACAAAACCATCTCTACATCATTTGCTTGATAGCAACTCTATATACAATTAAGTTTCCAGTTTTTCCCGTGATCTGACAGAGAGATGACGACGGTTTTACGTTGAGAATTGAGTATATCAACATTGACTGTGAAGCATAACTATTTTATATTTTCTGTTGGTCTGTTATGCAACCGTTTTTCATTTAAAGGCTTATTTTAATTGTTACCACTTTGTTCATAAAGATATGAATTCTTATTTCTGTATAACAATAATTAAATTTTATTTATTTCTTTTGGATTGGTACCTACTATTTTTCTGGGTTATTGCACTTCCTTTAAATAAAACCGCATTTATTACGCGGATTAATCTTCAGGTAGCTTTCAAGAACAGCTACATCCAACATTTGAAACACTAAGGCTAGCGGATATTATTTCGCCTTTTGGTTTGACATTTAGTAAGTTAGTTAGTTAGTTAGACGGATATTAAAATTAAGAGATCATTTAATGCTATTTGCATAAATAAATAATATCCTACTTGTCATTTGGGACGCTAATTGTAGTACAACTTTATTCTGTGTGGAACGAAAGAACAGATAGTAACTTTGCCATTAAACCCACAAACTGATGAATGCTGCTGGTGGTTTTTCTGATAAATTGCATTATTTTTATAACTCGTTGCCAAATCTTGTACTATCCATTCAATGGTTGGGTTTTCGGTCTTTAATTGGCTTTTTAGTTTATATATGTCCTTGAAATGAGTCCGAAGTTTGTATTTTACATATTTACCATCCACCGGAAGGATTTTATTGTGTGATCTGATTTCGTCCACGAACGAATAATAAAGCAATAATTCAATCTGTTCGAGAGTACAATAATGTTGCATGTTGCTTCAACGTGCTGATTTCTCAGATGTCAAACGTTGAGTTTGGGAGCTCGATTTGTCAAGTCACAGAAATTTCATTATTTGAAAGTGCTAAAGGCATTTCGTATCAGCAGGAACTTAATACTCTTTAGTACGGCTGGTCCTTGCTTGCAATATATATCTCTAAAAAGCCAAGTTGACCTCACTTATATGCACTCAGTTAATATTCTGATGGTGAATTATATGAAGCGAAATACTGAAAGTAATTACTTTGTACTCAGCAGTTTAGCAGTTATCTGATAACAATTTTCTACGAAAAGTCTTGTTGGTTTTTCTGTATGAATTTGTCCAGTCCCGCTTAGGCCTAAACTGCTGAGTACAAAGTAAATACTTTTTATATTTCGCCTCATATAATTCACACCCGGAATTTTAACTGAGTGCATATAAGTGACGTCAACTTGGCTTTTTCCAGGCATATACGGCAAGCAAGAACCAGCCGTACTGAAGAGTATTAAGTTCTTGCTGATATGAAAAGCTTTTTGCACTTTCATCAGTTGCAGTTTTAGCAACAATATTTTGTTATCCATTTTTTAAATTGATAACAATTTTCTACAAAGAGTGTTCTTGATTTTTCTGTATTTAATTATTTCATTAAATCGATTTCTACACATGCTCTTATTATTTGTTCCATTATTTATTATATTGTAAGTTTTACTACAAAATATATGACGGAAAATAGCGCGAGCTGCTAACGGCTCTATTAGCCGTTGACGACAAATATCCTCTAATCTAGGTGCACCCGTAGCAGCGTTAATATTCTACATCGTGCCATCTTTACATTATAATATGCGGTCAGTTGAAGTGAGGTCGTTCTATATGTGTGAGAGGACCATCACATATTTTTTGTGATTTTACATACTTGAAGGGTTTGGGAAAACAAAAATACAAATTAAAAATGTTCCCTATACATTGCGTATTTAGCGAGTTATAACATTTTTTAAATTTCCAATAAATGCTGTCTTATTCTTCTATAAAAATTCATAGATACGAGTATTTTGGTATTCATGCTAGAAAAGTGAAATATGGCTCATTTGAAAGTTAGGACTTTAAGCTATCTAAAAAAAAAGCATCTCAAAAATATATTCGAAAAAGGATATTAAGGATAAAGATCTGTTATATCCTTTTAATTTTTTTCACTTTTTTTATTTTCTGTCTTATATTGTCCACTAAATCATATCAAAATTTCATCTTGGGATCTTAATGGGAACAGGGAGTAGAACATCATGAAAATTTCATCAATCATTCAATTGACCACGACTTAGTGAAAGCTTCTCCGCACCACCGTAGAACATTTGATATTTGGTACTAAAGATAATAAAAAATATATACCAAATTATTATGATTGTGGCGGTAGCTCATTAAGTATTAAAATTCCAAAATGTTGCGATTCCTCGGGATAAAACAACTGTGGTGCCAGAATCTCCTAAAAACAAAGACGAGAGAACAGAATACCTACGGTTATTTTATCAACGGACATTATTCACAGTTCTACTCTGACCTCTGAATATAAATATCATCAGGTAAACCTGTGGGGGAACGTAATCTTTAAGAATAAACAGAATAGGAACCGGCACAACAGCCCTGATAGTAAGTATGAAATATCAGGTCTTGAATTATGATATCAAGTCTTCTGGAACTGACACGACAATGTTAATAGTTGGCGGAGATATAAATTCTTTGGTTCTAACTGTTGGGAAATCCAACTCTTCACACAAGCTCCGATAAGTGGCGCTGTAACCCGTATGCGAAATGGAGGAGTCTTCACCTGACTGCTGTTTTGCGCCTTCAGTACTGCAGGAAGAAAGTAATCCGATTAATTTATCTCATAAAGAATTTATTGTAAGGATTGGGGGTAAAGATGGCAAACACAGCGTTGATATTTATATGGTTATATTTTATTATCCCATTTACCGATATGCAGATCGAACTGTTACTTACAAATCTTTTTGGAAGAATGTCATTTTTACAAACTTAAAACAAAATATTTATTTACAAGGTTACTACATTTAGCAAACTACCATGCACACAGCTCGCAAGGTGTTTGCTCATTTGATTACACAAAACTTACAAATGTTTCAGCTTTGCTTACCAGATGCCAATCATGAGCACACTCGACGCACATTCGCGTTTCACTGAATGTAAATGACATGTGGAGACGGCGGCATCGTTAACGTAACCTTAAACATTAGCAAACAACCCCGACAATTTAATTGTGTAATTATAAGTCGTTGTTCTATGGCGTTTCTGGCGGACAGTTTTTTCTACCAGGATTTCGGCACATATGGCGCCACCGTCGCTAGGTGGTTTCAGTCCTTACTAAATGCTGGTTTGGGTCCTGACTGTAATGGTTTATTTCTTTTATGCACTATTTGTAATGAGAAAAACAATAATTATTTCAAGTTAATCTTCTGTTAAAATATGGGTCTGTTAAAATGTGTAATGTATTATAATTATATATATGTATATATATTTATATATTCGTGCAATAAAGCACAAATTATTGATCAGGCATTGCGAAATTCCCGACCTGGATTAACATGCATTTTGCAATTAATCCAGTGTCTTCGCAAAAAGCATTGACCTCTTGCAAACATAAATAACAAACGAAAGTATGCGCAATTCTGCTGATTCGTTCTGATCGCAAAATTGGGTCACGAAAGTGACGAAAGGTAAGTGCGCTCGAGAACCAAGAAGCGACGGGGAGTTTGATTTTGGAGTTTGAACAGTGAGCGGTTTTCGGTCTTCAAAATAATAAATTGAATTAGATAAAAAAAAAAGAGAAATTAACCCAACAAAAATAGGAAAAGCGTAGTTTAATGATAGTAAATCGAACTTTGATATAAGGAAAATTTGTGAATTAAAAAGGTATTAATAATGAAGATTTGTTTCAATTATAATTCCTGACTCGTGAAAAAAAGATACCCTACATTATTTGGCGCAGCCGGTAGGATCTAACGCTTTTTTTTTGTTAGATCGAGTGTTCGATAGATCGATATTAATATCGTGTATTGTAACTTATTTCGCGGGCTCAGAAATTTAAAAGTGACACACAAAGAATTTTTAAAAGTGAAGAACAATTATCAATCAACGCAAAACAAAAATAAAATAAATAGAATTTAAAAAAAAAAAACGGGAAGCAAAAAAAAAAAATAATCAGAGCACAAGTGGAGTAGTGGAAAAAAGGAAAAGAAAAAAAAATCACCAGTACAAGAGGATTATTGGATAACCTCCATACGACTTAACCACAAAAAATAAGTCTTCAGAAAGGGGCCAAAAGACTTTGTGATGTGTAAGCAAATTTAATTGTAATTTATTATTAGTTTTAACCGATTTACCAATTTAAAAAAATAATACAAGAGTGTGCTTACTATATACAAAAACTATATAAAAATTATTCTATTTATATTAAATCTTAAACAGAATTTTTTTTGCAAAAAGTAGCACACATTGACAATAAATTTTACAGAGATGAAAGGTTAGCTAATTATTTATTTATTTTTATTTTTTTTAAAACTGAAATTTTTTTTTACACAAACAAAAAAAAATCACTTAATTTACATGAAACAGTACGTTTTTCTTTATTGTTTTACTTGTAATATCCTGAAATAATTCTTAACTTAAATTTCTATCTCAATAATTAGAACATTAACATAAATCGTATATTTCTTTCAACTTAATTTTATTATTAATATATCGTCACCATTCGCTTTCATACTTTTAAATACCACAAATTACTCTAATTTTTCGGCACAATTTAATAACATAAAGCTCCAAAGTATTCACAAAACCAAAGTGCTTCGCTGGCCAGCAAACCTATTACGAACTGTTAATTTCTTTGTAATTCTTTCTAGAAAACTAAAATCCTCGATAATTGCTATTTATTCCGCATGTATTTTTCTCTACCAAAAAGACTAAAATCGAAACTCAAAACGCCCCGCAAACGTGCAAAGTCTTTGTCTAACGTCCATGAGTCAGAAAATGATGACTTTCATATCCGGTTGGAGCAACTCTCTTTCGAAAGCGTAAGCCCACCAAGAACAGAAGAAATCACCCCTCAAAAAACAAACGAAAATCTCGAAAACCTGGCACAACAAAATCAACAGGGAATATCAAACCACATTACGAGATTTAGTGACTGCCAATTAAGAAGTGGACACATTTTTACACGTAGTCGTTTCAACTCTGCACCCACACTCTACCAAATGGCACCCACAGTTCCCTCAAATGAAACAGTGAATGCACTAGAAAAAGTATCTAAACTCGCTAGCCGTTTGGTTCCTAACTACCCAGAAGGTAATAGAAACAATGCAGCGAACGAGCTTCATAACTTTCTTGACTGCTGTAAGCAAGTCCATAAAGCGTTATCTTCAGAAGAAGAAAAAAAAATCTTGATTCCCCTCTTGAAGACTAAGCTGCGCGGTGAAGCTTATGACTTAGTCAAGTATCTAGATATTCAGACGCTAACAGAACTAGAACAATTGCTGCTCAATGCTTTTGCCCCACCAAAATCCATAAACGACATTCTGGGCGAAATTCGCAAATGCATTCAGATTCCCGGTGAAAGAATTCATACATTTGGCGCAAGACTAAACAAGTACGTAGTCGAGTGTAAAAGGGCGATTAAAAATAAATACGCTGAGAACAATCTCGCTCTTACGAAGGAAATTGAAGAGGAAGCTTGTTACGTCTTCAAAACTGGAGTCCTAAGCCCCGTGATAAGGCAAGTTTTGATCACTCAAAGAGTAAGTTCACTTGACGAGCTTATTCA